>JAHRHZ010000030.1:4481670-4559523 GCA_024137785.1 Ginglymostoma cirratum | reverse complement strand
ATTTTCTGATGAAGGGTTTAGGCCCGAAACGTCAAGTTTTCCTGCTCCTATGATGCTGCTGGACCTGCTGTGTTCATCCAGCCCCATGCTTGTTATCTAGGATTTATCCCAGGTTGTTGCAAGAGGCAAGGGAAGAAATAGCTGGAGCATTAGCAGATATCTTCACACCCTCTTTGACCACAGGCGAGGTTCCAGAGGACTGGAGATTAGCCAATGTTATTCCCTTGCTTAAGAAAGGAAGCAGGGATAATCCAGGAAATTATAGGCTGGTGAGTCTAACATCTGTTGTGGTGAAGCTTTTGGCAAAGATACTGAGGGACAAGATATATGAACACGCGGAAGAAAATGGACTAGTTAGTGACAGGCAACATGGTTTTGTGTGGGGAAGGTCATGTCTCACCAACCTGTTCGGATTTTTTTTTTTTTGGGAAGAGGTGACAAAGATAATTGAGGGTAGAGCTGTGCATGTAGGTTATATGGACTTTAGTATAACATTTGGTAGAGTCCCACGTACAAAAACTAAAATCACATGGGATTTGGGCTGGGCTGGCTAGATGGATACAAAACTAACTTGATCATAGAAGACAGAAGGTAGTGGTGGAAGGGTGTTTTTCAGAATGGAAACTGGTAACTAGTGGTGTTCCACAGGGATCAGTCTTTGGTCCTCTGTTTGTAGTATATGTAAATGATATCGAGGAAAATGTGGATGGCCTGATTAGTAAGTTTGCAGATGACATGAAGGTTAGGGGTGTTGCTAATAGTTCCAATGATTGTGAAAGGATACAACAGAATACAGGTAGATTGGCACAGAAATGGCAGATGAAGTTTAATCCAGACAAATGCATGGTGATGTGTTTGGGAGGATCAAATTTAGGTGTGAATTATACTGTAAATGGCAGAACCCTTAGGAGCATTAACATTGAGACAGATCTGGGCTTGCAGGTCTATAGTTCACTGAGAGTGGCAACACAGGTGGCCAAAGTGATTAAGAAGGCATATGGCATGCTTGCCTTCATTGGCTGGGGCCTGGAGTACAGGATTTGGCAAATCATGTTGCAGCTATATAAAACCTTTGTTAGGCCGCATTTGGTGTCTTGTGTGCAGTTTTGGTCGTCACATTACCAGAAGGACTTGGAAGCTTTGGAGAGAGTGCAAAGAAGTTTCACCAGGATGTTGCCCAGTCTCGAAGGAATAGGTTCTGAGGAAAGGTTAAAAAGACTAGGATTGTTTTCACTGAAAAGACGGTGGCTGAGGGGAGACCTGATAGAAGTCTACAAAATTATGAGAGATGAAGATAGGGTGGATAGTCAGAGGCTTTTTCCCAGGGTTCATGTTTCAGTTACAGAGGAGCACAGGTTCAAGGTTGAGAGGGCAACAGTTTAAGGAAGATGTGTGAGGAAAGTTTTTCATGCAGAGAGTGGTAGAAGCCTGCAATGCACTGAGGGATACAGACCAAATAAGGGCAGAAAGTTTGTTTTTTAGTTTAGTCGGGGCATGATGCTTGGCATAGACTTGGAGGGCCGAAGGGTCTGTTCCTGTGCTGTACTTCTCTTTCGTTACCTGTACGTGGAGCAGCCAGATGCGATGGTTTCTCTTGGCCAGCGATGTGGCTCAGTTTCAACATGTAGGTCCTGTTTTTCTGAATCTGAGGTGTTCTCTGTGGCTCCTGGTGGAAGATGGAACAGGAACCAATCGGTGACTGGAATGTGGCTGCCTCCAACTGGATGTTGCAGCTCCTCTTTCTCATTGAGTTGGGGCTGCACCTAATTTTCTGGCTATACTTGAGTCCCATGCTCCTGAGTTGGAGGAGGAGATTAATTGATTCAGACCCCACCTCAAGGGCCGACCTAAGTTAACCATTGATGCATTCAAGCAGCAGGTAGTTGAGGGGCCTTTTGTTACCAGTGGCCTGCCTCTTTCATGGCTATGCCTGCATCTCTGTGTACCTGGAGAGGGAGCATGTATTATCTGCCAGCATACTGAAGGTCTTCTGTGATTGAGTATCTGGGCACGGTCAGAGTGCATCTGGATAATTTACCTAATTTGATTATTCAAGTTTCCAAGTCTTTAGTTCTTGTTACGTATACTTGTGTTGTCCTTTTCAAAGAAGAACCAGATTTCCTTAGTTGGATTAAATGGAGTATAGATAACATTTGATTTCCTTGCTTGTAATCTGTAACTATCTAAATAAATACATTTAAGTTATTTCTCACCACCAAGATTTTTGGACTTCTGCACTTTTTTCCCTGAGTAGAACAGCTGATTTCTGAAGACCCACCTTTTCTGCAAAAGCTTTAAAGCGCATTGGCCTGAATTGGATACAATATTCCCGCAGCAATCAATACAGTTTCAAGGGTTTGTAATAACCACCTCACTGCATCACAAGATACAGAGACAAACAATTGAAAAACATTGATATCAAAGGAAATGAATATTTTGAAATTGCGTACAGAAAAAGCTCTGGAAATAGATGAAATAACAATAGAACATCTAAAATTCCTTGACAAAGCAGAATTATAAATGACTGGCAGGATACTATATACTAAAGGATACATTTAAGGTTCTTGAGTAGATTTATAGCTTGGGTTGTGGATGCTGTGGTTGGTTTGCTCGCCGAGCTGGTTTGTTATTTCACAGGTGTTTCATTACCCTGCTGGGTAACATCATCAGTGCAGCCTCCGATGAAGCGCTGTTGTGTTTTCCAGTCTAGTATTTAGTCTCTGGGGTCTGTTGGAATTGGTTACCTCATTTCCGTTTTTTTTTTCTTCGTAGTGGTGCCTATATAGGGTCTAATTCTGCGTGTTTATTGATAGCTACCTTGTTGCCAGTTAGTACTGGTCATGTCTTATGTTGGACAGACAGGAAGGAAACTGGCCGCAAGAATACATGAACACCAACTAGCAACAAAAAGACATGACCAGTACTCACTGACTGTCCATTCACACGGATAAGAACCACAAGTTCAATTGGGACAACATCAAGATCCTAGGACAGGTGAAAAAGAGACAAGCATGGGAATTTCTACAGGCTTGGTTCTCCACCAAGAAGACCATCAATAAACATGTAGAATTAGACCCTATCTATATATACCACGGCGAAGGAAAAAAACAGAAATGAGATAATAAAATCCAACGGACCCCAGAGTTTCAATACCAGGTGGGAAAACACAACAGTGCTTCATCGGAGGTTGCACTGATGAATCAGCTCGGTGAGCGATCAGATCACAGTAAAAGATACATTCCAACTGATTTGAGTCACATTATACATTACTTTAGGTTTCTTAGGTAACAATGGAATACATTTTAGAACTACAAACTTAATGAGTTATCTCATTTAAGTAATCTTGAAAATCAAAATAGAAAAATGTAGTAATATATTTTAAGGAGAAGTTGTTGAAATGCTTTCTGGATTTAGATTTGGTATAGGAATATGAGAGGCTATATTGAAGATAAAATGATATTTTATATTCATATATGTTTCATAGAAAATTTAAAAAGCATTCGATAATGTTTATCAACAAAGGTTAATAGATGTGTTGCTGAAATGTGATATAGAGACTTTCCAGACTCCGTATCGGGGCCCAAATAATGATTATCAGACTAGAAATGGGGTAATCGGACATCTTTCAAGTAAAGAGGAGAGTATGAAAAAGGCTGTATTGTCATCGAAGCTATTTAATCTGTACACAGCACAAGCATTAAATAATTAAATGTGTTTCCATTTAAAAAACAAAATAACATTTGCATCACATAAATGTCAGGCAATGACCATTTTTAATGAGAGAGTCTAATTATCACCCCTTGATATTCACTGATGTTACTGTCACTAAATCCCCCACTGTCAACATTCTGGAGGTTAGTATTGACCAGAAATTGAACTGCTTTAGTCATTTTAAGTATAGTGACAACAAGAACAGGTCAGAGGCTGGGAATGCTGCAGCGAATAATTCCTCCCATGATTTCCCCAAAGGCCATCCTCTGCCAACAAGGCACAAGTCAGAAGTGTGATTGAAAACTCCTTACTTACCTGGATGAGTACAGCTCCAACGATACTCAAGGAACTTGACACCATCTAGGACAAATTTACTCGCTTGATTGGTATCACATCACTCCCTTAACCACTGACACTCAGCAGTGTGTACCTTAGATAGCACCTTCCAAACTCATGTTCACTTCTACCTAGAAGGGTAAGGATGGCAGATAAATAGGAACACCACTATTTGCAAGTTCCCCAACAAGCCGTTCACCATCCTGAATGGAAATGCATTGCTGTTCCTTCAGTATCTCCAGGTCAATATCCTGGAACTCACACCCTGAAGGCACTGTGGACCTACGTGCAGCAAATGGACTTTTTTGAAGTGTTTGTTCATGGGATGTGGACAAGCATTAATTGCTCGAGGGTAGTTAAGAGTCACCTATGTTGTGGTGGGTCTGGAGTCACATAGGCCAGATTTACTAAGGGTGGCAGAATTCCTTCATGCAAAGACATTAGTGAACCAGATGGAATTTTATAATGGGATAATCAAGAGGGGTCAACATTAGGCTAGCTTTTTATTCCAGATTTTTATTGAATTCAAATTTCAATGGTGGGATTCAAACCCAGGTCATCAGGATATTAGTTTGGGTTTCTGGAGTAGTAATCTAATAATGCTGCTGCTAAACCACTGCCTCTCCACTTCAGTGATTCAACAAGGCAGCTCACTACCACCATCTCAAAGCAAGTAGGGATGGGCAATAAATGCTGGCCCAGCCAATGACACCCACACCCCATAAATTAATATATTATTTTTAAATTGGAGGCAAGAACGTAAGATGTAAATCACTAATAACATAGCACTACTTGCAACGTTATCGGGCCTCCAAACTATCAAGTAAAATCCAGAAATCTAGAACATGGATTGAGCATGAATGCCAAAAAATACAAAAATAATGGTAGTTAGAAGGAATGCATTAGAACCTAGACTGAATGTTGAAGTGGATGGTGCCACGCAGAAGCAGGCAGATATAGAGTAGAGTTTGTCTCATTAAGATAAATGATAACAGAAGATGTCAGATGTAATATAAAAGTTAGAAGGATTGAGATAGTCATAAGTAATATCGTGAAGATGAAGGTTTTGTTAGCAAGAAAATTTATGTTTGTAGCAAGATTCAAAACTCGATGCCTCAACATGGCTAATAAGTAAAGATCTTTGGAAGAAATTAAAGGCCTCTGAAAAGTGGAGGCCAAGATGTACGCTAGAAATTCCATACACAATTGACAGTTAGACAATTGAAAATATATTAGAACATAGAACAGTACTGCACAGTACAGGCCCTTTGGCCCACGATGTTGTGCCGAACTTTTACCCTAAACCTAAGGTCTATCTAACTTCCACCGCTACCTTATACGATCATCCATATGCCTATCTAATAGCCACTTAAATGCCCCTAATGAGGCCGACTCCACTACCTTCTCCAGCAATGCATTCCACGCCCCACCACTCTCTGAGTAAAGAACCTACCTCTAACGTCTCCCTGATATCTACCTCCTTTCACTTTGAAACTATGTCCCCTCGTAAAAGCTACCTCCGCCCTAGGAAAAAGGACATTTGAAATGTCAAGTACCAAGAAGAACTTTTTTTTTAAGCAGCAGCCCCTATAAAACTCAGTGTTCTGTGCGCTGTTTAAACCATTTTTTTTTTTCAACCTGACCTTCCACCTTTTTAATATTCTGTGTACACATATTTTCAGGTGTCTTAGTTCTTGCCCGTGTTTTCAAATGGTATCCTTTGGTGGGTGTTCCTCCCAATGTGTATCATTCACAATTCTGTGCTAAATTGGATCTATCACACATTCCACCAGCTTGTCTGTGCCCTCTTGAAGTCATTTATTATTCTCATTGTTCACTATGCTAAACAATAGCCTTGATCTTCACCGACATTTAAGATTTGCAATCTGCAATTAGTGATGTTCTTTTCAATTTTGTTGGTACCCAATTCCTCAGCTTTGTTTAAGATCCTTCCCACTTTTAATACAGCTTGTATAGTGCCTTTAATACAGATAGTAAACAGAAAGAAAATGCTTGTGTTCGTACGTTCTTTGCAGGATTTGTTTGATTTCACTGGCTTATGAGTATGGTCATTAATAGCCCCACTTCAGCCCTGCTTTAGCAATCTCTAGCCATCTATCCTCAAACAAATTGGTACACAAGATTATATCAGGTTCCACAATTCTTTATTACGATCTTAGAGCATCCCCTGGTCTGTCTTGGCTGACAAAATCCCTTAAAGGCTTTTCTCTTCAACTTGCTTCTGTCCACCCCAATCCTTTTTTAACATTCATAAGGGGAAGCAATGGCCTACTGATGTTACTGCTGGACAATTAATCTAGGCGCCCTGGTAATGTTCTGCTACAGCAGATGGTGGAATTTGAATATATAAAAAAGAAACTTGAACTCAGGGTCTAATGACCGTGAATCCATTGTCAATTGTTGGAAAAACCCATCAAATTGACTAATGTCCTTTAGGGTAGGAAACCGTCATCCTTACCTGGTCTGGACTACATGTGACCTAGACCAACAGCAGTGTGGTTGACACTTATTTGCCTTCTGGGATGGGCAATAAATGCTGCCTTAGCCAGTGACACCCTAATCCTGTTAATGAATTAAATTATTCTTGTTATCTTTTTTACCCTCATTTATCTCTGCCCAATTAAGTACTTTCAGGTGTGTTTTTTGCATCTGAGTTGTATGAAAACTTAAAATTCAGCTACAAAAGTAACTGTAGAGGTAGATCTTTGGATAAATTTCTGCTTAAGGAAAGAAAATGGCCTTGGTTGCTGTTTTTATTATCGAAATACGCACAGCCTTGAAATAGGCAGTGGGAATGGATGGTCCAGATGATTACATGTGGAGTAGCCTTAATGGAAGTTTTTACATTCAGGTGGGCGTAAGTGGGGGCAATGTATTCTTGGCTGTAAGATTTTCAGGACAGTTAATAAAGGACTCGCCTTATAAATTTAGGCAAGTTTTTTTTTTTGCATGGGGTGTGTGGATTGAGAGACAATTTAACATTCTGTTAGGTAAGAAAATAAATGAAGTCATATATTTATACATCTCTTGCACCCACAATATGAACTATCTTTTTGAAGAATAATAATTATAATGTAGATACATGATATTACCGTTGAAGAGTCAAAGAAATTCAGATGAGCTTGATTAGCAATTTTGCAGTAAAGAAACAACAAACAAGCATTTATGTAGGGCCTGGACATCCTTTTGTTTTTATTAATTCATGGGATGAGAGCATTGCTGGCTAGCCAGCATTTATTGCCTAACACTAATTGCCCAGAGGGCAGTTAAGAGTCAACCGCATTGCTTTGAAATGAATTGACTTTGGAATGTATCATTTATAATTTCCAGAATGCTCTTAGTGCAGTGCACTGCCGATTTAACAAACAGGAGAATATAACAGATGAATGCTGAAGGCAAGGTTTTAGATTTAGATGAGGCTTTGGAACCAGTTCTGGTAGAGGTGGGACCTGTACGGTTCGAAAGAATGTGTTGCACCTCAACAGATCTGTGACCAGTGCCCTCAAAGGAGGTTCACTAGTGCTGTCCAGAAATTTAAGTGGGAGGGGCAGCAGGGCTTAATGTTAGAAAAGCGGAGTAAGGCATACAAAGTATTGATAGCACAGGAATAAGAAATAGCGGGTATTAGGTGGAGTCATATTAAGTATACAATAAAGTCTATGGTGGGTTTCATTGCTTGTGTGTAATTGCTCAATAAATGGTAAATAAGACTGGTGAGCTGCATTCACAAATACTCATGTGGCAGGGGGGGTGGAGATTTGCATTCATGGAGATCTGGCTTCAAAATGGCAGGATTGTGTACTAAGTATTCCTGGATATATAGCGTTTAGGTAAGATGGGGAAGAAAAGACAAGAAGCAGGTTCAGTTTGGTTGAGGAGAGAAGGTGTCCGGTCCTGCCATTAGAGGAGTTGGAGGAGTGTGTCTAGTCCCAGGCACAGAGGAATTGTCGTCTGGTGATGAGAGGTTTTGGACCCCAAGGAGTAGCTGGGTTGAAAATTTCAGTCGTATATTTCTACCAAATATGTCTTGCTTTCTTCAAGTGCATCTTTGGTCTCATGCAATGTTTTGCTGCTTGAAAAATTATGTATAATTCCCTATATGTCCATACCACCTCCATCTTGACCAGAGAAGATGTACTTCCTTTTGAATATGTATTGATAGTATTTTTGAAGAACACTTCTTTTTCATTGAAATCCAAATGAGGGCAGCAATATCTATACAAGTGTAGATAAAAAGGTGTAGAGCTGGATGAACACAGCAGGCCAGGCAGCATCAGAGGAGCAGGAAAGCTGACGTTTCGGGTCTGGACCCTTCTTCAGAAATGAGGGAGGGAAAGAGGGCTCTGAAATAAATAGAGAGAGGGGGAGGGGGTGTGGTCAGAGAGGTGGGAGGAGCGAATAGGTGGGAGGGAAGACGGACAGGTCAAGGAGGCGGGGATGAGGGGGGTGGACTCCACGGACTTTACGAGCTTCAAAATCTCCTCACCCCCAACCTCATCCCAAGACCAGACCCGCACTCCCCTCATCCCCGCCTCCTTGACCTGTCCGTCTTCCCTCCCATCTATCCACTCCTCCCACCTCACTGACCAACCCCCACCCCCACTTCCTACTTACATTCACCTTTACTGGCTTCATCCTCACCTCCTTGACCTATCCGTCTTACCTCCCACCTATCTGCTCCACTATCCATCTTCTATCACCACCTCCCCCTTTCTCTATTTATTTCAGAGCCCCCTTCCCCTCCCTCATTTCTGAATAAGGGTCCAGACCCAAAGCGTCAGCTTTCCTACTCCTCCTGCTGCCTGGCCTGCTGTGCTCATCCAGCTCCACACCTTTTTATCTCCGATTCCAGCTTCGGCAGTTTCTACTATCTCTACACAGATATAGTTTTTGGGCCTAAAATATTGAAAGTTATTAATTGGTATTGGGGCATTAATACCGTTTTTATTTAAAGTTGCCAGTGGTTACCTCGTTGAGACCTACAATGAAACATATTACTGTGAGGATACAATGGTTGTGCGTGTCCCTGTGTACTTTAACTTCAGTAAGAGTTGCAAAGAAGAATGGACTAAATTACCTCAGGTGAGCTTTTCTTCAACAATAAAACATTTCTGTGAAGTATCTCCTTCTAAGTAGAAAATATACCAACATTGTTCTAATTGTTTAACTTCTACATTAGATGTTGTCCTTTCAACTTCTTCATAACTATGTACTTTTCATTCCCCCTCCCCAGAAAATCTCAATTGCATCAACTGCAACTTCTTCAAAACCCCAATGCCACCCTCCATGTGTGCATATGTATGACAGAAAGCTAATTCTCAATGAGTGCTCACAAGTGGAGCTTGTCATTACTTGTTTTGACAATGATGAGGTTAGTGGGCTTTTATTGTAATTGATATTTATTAATTGTGTTGTTAAGAATGAAGTAAGGTGTGATCTCCGATTTGTACACTAACTACTGATTTATACCTCTGGTTTGTTCTGTTATATTTCATTTATCGTCATCAGTCTACTGTTGATCATGACCAAAGTTATGGAATGGATCACCAATAGTGTATTAAGTAGCACTTGCAAAATAATAATTTATTCGCTAATACTCAAATTGGCTTCCAGCATGTCCACTTGGCTTCTGATATCATTGTCCATGATGAGACTAAGGATACAAAAGAATCAAACTTCTGCTAAGAGTAACTGCCTTTGATGTCAAGGTTGCATTTATCTCAGTGTGACATTTAGGATCCCAAGCAAAACTGATTTTTTTTTTTGTCACTCATCTTAGCCACAGGGCATTGCTGCTGGGGCTCATCAGGGTAGATATTTTCCTAATTAACCTGTACAGAGATGTTGTTACACACATCTAGAGCAGCAGGGACTTGAGCCCAGGCTTCCTAGCTCAGAGACACGGACATTGCCACTGTACTACAAAAGCTCTCGGGTATTTATTGTAAATCTACAGTTTAGTACAAGCAGCATATTTCCTTCTTTCCTGGTCCAGAAACCAGCTCCTTTCTTTTCCTCTCCAAAGAAGGTCAGCTGTTGAAATTTGTAATTAACTAGTTTAGAAACTTAATGATACATACCTGGAGCAAATGGGACTTGAGCCCTGGTCTTTTGTCTCAGAGGCAGAGACATTACCACTGTACCATAAAAACCCTAGTTCCTCTGGGTAGTGTCCTGGGCCAATCATCATCAGCTGCTTCAATCATCTTGGCTTCATATAATGTACGAAGTGGGAATGCTCACTGATTTCACAATAACCAGCACTAGTTGCGACTACTCGGATGCTGAAATAGTCAGTGTTCATGGACAACATCTAGGTTTGGACTGATAAATGGCAATTAGTATTTGCATCATACCAGAGCTAGCCAATGACAATCTCTGGCAACAGAGAAGCTCGCCGTTGCCCCTTACAGTTCAACGGCATTACCATTGCTGCATTTCCCCACTGTCAACATCCTGGCAGTTACCATTGATCAATTTGACCAAATGTTTACTTGCTGTGTCCACAAGACCAGGTCAAAGGCTAGCAATTCTGTGGTGAGTAACTTGCCCCCGTCTCCTAATGTCTGTCTACCATCTATATGGCAGTAGTCAGGAATGTGATGGAATGCTGTTCTCTTGCCTGAATGAGTGTGACTCTAGCAACACTCAAGAAACTTGACAGCATCCATGACAAAGCATGACAATGTTTGATTATCACCTTTCCACCACCTTGAACAATCATTCTTTTCACCACTGATGTACAGCGCCAGCACTATGTACCATCTATAAGACGCACTGCAGCAATTCACCAAGGCTCCTTTGGTAGCACCATCCAAACCTGCGAACTATACCATCTAGAAGGGCCGCAGCTGCATTTGAACACCACTACCGGTAAATTCCCCTTCAAGCTATTCACCATCCTGATTTGAAACTATACTGGTGTTCCTTCACTATCATTTGGTCAAAATCCTAGAATTCCCTTTGCAACATTGTTGGTGTCCCAAGAACGTAAGTCCCGCAGCAGTTCAAGAAGGAGCTAACCACCAGGGCAATTGGGAAATAAATGCTGGCTCAGCCAGCAATACCTACATTCCCTTGAATGAATAAAACAAAAATTATTCTGGAAAAATGTATTTGAATTCAAGCTTTCATTTTGTATGTGTTTTACATTTGTGCTTACGTAAAGATTAGTACTACTTGTCAACTTTTTTGAAGAAAGAAAAACAATCTAGTTCTGAAGGTAAAAAAGCAATCTTTTGTCTTTGTTGTTCCATTGTATCTGCACCAACAATAAGTCAGTTTGGTTGTATGTATCATGTGCATTGATAAATGTTACTGGATGACTGCTAAGCATGCGTTTAAATATGCTGGAACTTTTAGTACAGATGTTTGCATGTCAAAATTTATTTGCATACAGTTACTATCCTAAACAGAGTTATGCTTACATTATACCTCTAAAGCTTGTGTTCCTAAAGTACCTTTTTTATGCAGTAGAACATTCCCATGTACTTTACAGGTGTGTTACTCGACACAATCTGATTCCAAGCCAAATAAGCTGAATAGGCCACCGGAGCTTTGTTAAAGAGGTCTTTAAGGAGCATTTTTAAAGATGGGAAAGAAGTGAAGATGCAGCAAGGTTTTGGAAGTTAGTTTTGAGATTCTGGTCTGCACAGCCTTATGAGCGTAAAAAATTGAAGATGCATAAAGTCATTTAATCAGCTTCAGCATTGCTCATTGGGGAAGATGTCATTGCTTTAATCCCAACCAAATAACATGAAATCCTCTCCATTGACTTGAAAAGGGAGTTTTGATTTTTTAAAAAATCATTGATCTGAAACGCAATCTGTTTCTTGCTCCACAGATGCTGTCTAAAGATCTCCTCTATCCTTTTTCTTTTTAAATTTTTGTGTTATAATTTTATGACTTCTTTTGAAGGATATTTGGTGTAAAGTTAGTTACACTTTGTGGTAAGTTTTGTGCTTTAACAGTCCCAGCATGGACCTTTACACAGTAGGAATGCAGCTTATCACCACCATTTTGAGGCCTTTTAAGGATTTGCAATGAATACTTCATTTGCCAGTGAAGCTTGCAATTATAAATTAGTTGTAAAGGTTGAGTTTGTGATCAATGCTACCACTCGATAGAACATCCCATGCTTGTGCTGGCTGAAAACTAAAAATGATTGTAAATAAAGTCAGCAGGGCAATGAGGATTCAAGAGCATAATGTCTAGTCCTAACAGTTTTCCTGTTGACATAAAATTCTCACGGATAGTGACAAACTCCTGTTGAATACATTTTGTAAGTGGTAATTTTTAAGAAATGACTTTCCCAACTACCACTGGTCTCCTTCATCAGTTGACGTTAGTCAGTTTGTGTACTAAATGCATTCCATTCGTCTAGTGTAAAGTGATGAGGGACCGAAACCATAGCTGGAAAAGTCGCTTTCTAAGATTGGGGTGGCTTCATGGATGCAACTGCATGTGCACTGATGGATTATGGCAGCACCCTGTTTCCTATGAACGCATGCTGTCTGAAGTCTGGAGGTCATTGTGCTGGTTTGCAGTCTGAAAATTTCTGACCAATGTAAAAAATCTGCAGGAACTCAGCCAGATCCCAAACTGGATGTGCTGAATTTTGTCAGAATTCCTGATGAATATTTAAGAGGTATTCAGTCTCCTTTGTTTCAAGGTTTTGGCTGGAATATTCTGTTAGTTGTTCTGGTGTGATGTTCTCCTATTAAGGTTGCCTGTACTCCAGATTAAATAGAGTCATGGATATGGTGGTTACTTTATCTAATGAGCTGGTTTTGGGGTTCAGAAAGAAAACTGTTTGGATGGAGTGTAGCAGTCATGAGTTGCTTTAGGCTATATACCATAATGGTATATACAGATTAACTGAACGTGTGAGAGTTTTATTCACAGGGCAATTTGGTTGTGATTTAATAACTTATTTACATTTTTCACAGGTGTATGAAAAACGAATAGTTTTTTCTGGTAAGTGAGCCTTTTTGATTATATAAAAATCAAACTCAGCCTTGCCAAGCTTTCTTTGAGAGCAATTTTATCAATTTGTGGAGCCTTGCAGTTCACTTGTTGAAAATTTACTGGATTCCACAAACATCTGTCACTCTGTGCTTGAATTTCTACTAAGCCCACCTAGGCTGTGCATGCACATTAAAAACAATTCCTTGAATAGTATATCTTGTAATTTGCATTTTCTTTCTTTTTGCATTGGGAACAAAGGACTGAACAAAGGTAAAGAAACCAGAAGTATAGAGGAGAACCAGAACTGCCGCCATCACCTATGTAAGTGGTGAACAAAAATTAAGTACCACCAGCACAAGACACTATTTGAAGTTCACAAAGTTTTAAGTGTTAGTGTGGTTGTTTTTCAGAGAAGAACTTAATTGTTATTTTCATTATGTAACATTGCATGAAGAATTTTCAGTTTTAAAAAAAGGTTAGATTATGGTATATATGCAACGTTAGTTTATTTATTATCAATCTGCCTGGAGAAGATGGGACTATTTGAGCTTCATGTTATTATCTGGCCAATATCAATACTGGACAAGCCCAATCCCAGAAGTGAAAACCTTGTATGTTAGACCCTAACTTGTCTTATTTTAACTGTGATGATCTGTTACTAAATGTACTTATGAGACTCCACCAGAATATGATTTACATAAACATTTTATTCTTTATGAAACAAGAAAAACCTGAATTATTCTACATGAGACAGAAAAGTTTGGGAAGATTTCATTACACCAGGAAAGAATTCAAACACTCACAACCTGTTTAATCCCAGCACTATCTCTGCACTGAGCTCAGGCTGGTACTGCTGCAACCAGTTGCCTTTGTGAATGTCTATGTATTCACTTTCTTTTCTTTCACCTGCTAGGTCTGCCTGAGACATCCAAGGTGAACTACATGGTAAACTCGCTATTACATTAACCTCAGAGCAAACACTTGAGTTTCTCAAAATTCACCTGCAGCTGTCTTGCCTCTACTCTCTAGAATGTTCACATACAGACTTTTACATTCTGGATATTTCTATCTGTATTTCTGGATTACTATCCCTTGGTAACCACAACCACAGTTTTTATTTCAACTTGTTTTTAGTGCACTGAACTACCAACTTCCACTTCTTCGTGTCAAGGGAGTAAAACTTTTCAAAATGCATGCAAACAAAAAGACCTCCAGACCTCTTGACACAAAGCCCATAAGCACTCTAAAATGAAACTGAAACCATGTCTCCTCCTCTTCACCCAAAATATTTATGCATTGTTCCTAACATACAGCAAACTTTGTGATAGTGCTGCTCACACACAATAAAAGCACTTTCCTGGATTTTGATCCAGCAATGACTGATGTCAGAGTGGAGGTAATGCTATTCCTGTGCAATTTCTGCTGTTATCTGGTCTGGTAAGTATTGATAGTAGAGGCCACATGTTTGAGGTTATGTTGAAATTTGTTTGCTGACTTGATGATGTTTGGCCCTTATGCTTAGTACATGCCATAGCTTCTGGATGTGCTAGCAATGGAGAGGCTTGATACTAAGTCTAGTGGCAAGGTGCTGACCTTGTGGACTGTTTGGACTCCCATTCCTTTTGATTATTATGTCATGGCAGGAAAACCTTTTTGGTGCAAAACAGCTACATGTTGCAACAACACCTGGTTGTGTTTCTACAACCAAGATGCTCTACATACATTTGTAGAACAGTATGTGACACAGCTGTGTAGGGAGATATTAGGGTGATGATCCAAGGCTTGATCGAAGCACCCCACCCAGACCCACCCCCTGCCCTATAACCCCACATTTCCAATGGCTACTCTACCTAGCCTGCTCATCCCTAGGCACTAGAGGCAATTTAGCATGGCCAGTCCACCTTACCTACACCTGGAGGGAACCCACACAGACACTGGGAGAAAGGCACCCGAGGGTAGAATGGAACCTGGTCCCTGGTGGCTGTGAGGCAGCAGTGCTAACCACTAAGCCACCAGATCATAAGTAGCACAATAAAGTTCAAATATATTTGAAAAGGGGGATGATCTGAATAAGAATGTTCTCAACACCTTGCATTGTGGAACACAGTGAGAAACTTCTTTACATCTACGCACCTTTTGCTTTCTGTTTTCCAGTTTTCCTCATCTATGTAGCTACATTGTTTCTTGTAGTTATCTTTACCAAAATATCCTGATGTCCTATCCTAACAGATACTTAACTTCCTGAAAATTCATTTAAACCACTAGTATTTCTTTTAATTACCTTTTTGTAGTTTGGAGTTCCTTTTCAAAATCTGTGCTAATTTGCATTCTCCAAATGCTTAATTCTGTACAATAAACAGCAACTATCACGTCACCGTGCATCTGATGGTATAACCCAGTTTGAGTACATGTGTGTGAGCTCTCTGACTTTAAATCTTGTTTGAAGAAATCCTATTCTATGCCTGTTTTTTATGTTTTTTTTTCAAGACAAGTTTACAGCATCTACAAACAATGGTACTTTTTGTTTGAAGTGTAGACGTTTTACAAAATTTGGTTTTGGTTATCTATGCCCTCCTGCCTTGTAATAACTGAAATGAGTTGGGGAGTCTTATAGTATTCCATGCATTTGACATCCAATTTCTTTCACCATCAATCTATTGCTAACTTTGACCCAGCTCCTAACACACAAAATGATGCCACTCATGTTTCGGAGAGAATGCAGTTAACAATAGCTAGGTTGTAGCTGTCGATCTCTTCATGAGTAATAATGAATGATGATTTAATTTCAGTTTGTGTGCATTTTGGATTCTTTTTGAAGAACAAAAACTATTGATCATCCTTGCTTTCTTATTTTGAAGATTAAGATAATCCTATGGTGCTCGTCACTTTAAAAAATTATGATAATGCAATACAAGAAGCACTTGTACTCCTAAAGGACAGGTAGTCATTCTGTTTTCAAAATATACTTTCCATACTATTATAACAATTTCATAAACTAACTGAATTAGTAATTGTTAATAGTATGCTAGTTGTATTATCAAGGTTAACAATACACAGGTAACGAGCATTGACTAAGTATCTTTTTGAAGCCAGATTTTTAAAAAACAATATAGTACACTTGAAATCTTCTGTAATTTGTGGGCAGTACAAGAGTGCATTATCCCTCCTCCCCCTTCCTGTCCCTCCCCAAGAAAAATTAAACCAAAAGTTTGAATTAAAATTGCTTTTTTTTTTTGGTGCCCTTTGAGTGACTATTACATTTTAATTTGATTTGATTCATTTGTTTCAAGAGTATAGAGAATATTCCATAGAACCAAATTTTAACTTAAAGTTTGTAATAAAAATCATACGAAATTTTGTAATGTCCCTTTTTAAGGGCTCATACACATGTACTCAAACTGGGTTATACCTTCAGACGCACGGTGACATGATAGTTGTTGTTTATTGTATAGAATTAAACTACTAAGCATTTGGAGAATGCAAATTAGCACAGATTAGCACTTTTTAAGGTGGAGTCAAGTGAGTTAATCTTGCCCGATTGAACTATGGGGGGAGAAGAAAGAAAGTCTGACCTTTTGAGCTAGTGCATTGGTTTATTAGTTAATTGATACTCTTAGCATAAGAAAGTCTTCTGGAAAACTGTCAGCAGGGAGGATGCAGGCACAGACACATATATACTGAATATGTATATTCAGTAGACACACATATATGACACACACACAGAATAGACACACATATATGAATAAACCAGTTTCAAGAAAAGGATTTGGATTCAGTTTCATTATTCATCTGGCTTAGAAATCCGTTCATCAGAAGTTAACATATTTTAGGTTGTGATTCAGATTTAAGTGTTTTCAGTAACAGTTTCCACTGTGCATTGAGACTCAATTGTACCTTGGTAGTTTGTGCAATGAGTATTCATGCATTTGGAGTAGAGATAATGGCTGGTCAGAAATAATTTATGCACATATCTCCTTTACTTTGTGTACTCTTACAGATCATTTCATGCAGAATTTCTGAAATGGAGAGCTGTTATGTCAGGGATAGGGTTTACAGGGTTTTAAAATAACATATAAGTTAGAAGTTGATGATTTTGGAAACTGATTAAGCAGTTAGCGTAGCATTGTTTCATCAGGATGCATTATTAAAAGCTAACATTTTATCTGATAATGTAACATCCCATTTTTGTCTTTTCAAGGTATTTATTGTATTCCACTGATTGGTCTATTGGTTGTTATATTTATATCTATATTATGGTAAGTAGTGTATGGAGCTTGTTTCTTTTCTTTTTTTTAAATCTTGGAACAACAGCAAAAACCCATCAATAAAAATGCTTTTTATCCTCTGATTTGGATATTATGCAAATTAGTGTTAATATTGATTACCAATTGTGTTGTGATCCCAAATGGTACAGTGTTCTTCATGTAGATTTTGGGAACACCTGTAAAGTTCTTTCAAACCACCAAGTTATATCAAGAACACTACAATAAGCTCTAAGGAGGAAATGGACCATCCTTCTTCCTAGGGCATACAGTCAACTGTACAAAGTTATCCTTACTAATACATAGACACCTGTGGCAAAATTGTTGCTTAAGTCTATGATTTCTCTCAATGTTACAGTCATACTCAAATAATCATATTTTTTCAGTATCCCAGACTGCCTTGTCATTATACCAGCCCAACTGGCTGGACAAGGCCACCAGAGCTGGCAGACAGTAATATACGGTGGGAAAGGAGTGACCCTGGGAGTTCTCAACATTGACTCTGACTCTGGCTTTTCTCTCCACAGATGCTACCAGACCTGTTGAGTTTTTCCAGCAATTCCTATTTTTGTTTCTGATTTCCTGCATCTGCAGTTCTAATCGGAATTTTGTTTAATGCTAAAAACACAATGCAAAATATCCTGTTACTGTGAAGTCTGGACTTTGCCAACACAAAGATTGTGCACTTGTCACTTCTACCACTTCAGTCATTCATAGGTGCCCTTGCAGCAAGTAAATTGGTAAGGGAGGGGTCAAGGTGGTTTTCTCTTAAACTCTTATGTTCGCTTTCATACCATGTATCACAGTTTTCAAATGTAGAAATATCCTACAGGCTTTGGCCAACCGTCAAGGGTACTACTTGAGTCACACTTTCTGATGGACATTGAAGAACGTGAGATTTTCTGAGCCCTCTCCGCCCTCCCCCTTCAAAGTGATATTCAAGGTGAAGTATCAATTCATCAGCAAAAGGAGGATGATAGGTGATAGGCTTGGGAACCTCCTGCTATGTTTGACTTGAAGGAGTGAAAGTTAAGGGGCTCCAGGGTCAAAGTTGAGAATGTCAGAAGTCACACAACAACAAGTTGTAGTCCAACAGGTTTATTTGAAATCACAAGCTTTCAAAGCCTTACTCCTTCTTCACCTGACGAAGATGCAGCACTCCAAAAGCTTGTGATTTCAAATAAACCTGTTGGACTACAACTTGTTGTTGTGTGACTTCTGACGTTCTCAACTTTGACCCTGGAGCCTCTTAACTTCTGACTTTGTCCACTCCAAACCAACACCAGCACCTCCATAATCAATGTTGAGAACTCTCAGGATTACTCCTTAAATGCCAGGTGGTGACCACCTCCTGAAGAGAGAATCCAGCCATCTCCACTTAGCAATGGTAATGTGATGGAGTGCTGAATTTCCTACTGTCAGCATTCGTGGAAGTACTATTGACTGGTCATATGAATACCATAGCTGCTAGAACAGGACTGAGGCTGAGTATTGTGTATGATTAACCCACTTCCTGACGCTTTCAATATCTCCAGACTACCTACAGGAAATTGATAGGATATTTCTCATTTGCCTGGTTGATTATAGATCCGACATTCGTGAAGCTTGACTTGCACCACTGAAAATATTCACTTCTTCCTCCTCCACTAGCACACAGTGATTGCAATTTATAGTATCTCTGAGATGCACTGCAGCAACTGCTTGGGTCTTCTCTGACTCAACACTCTGAACTATGACACCTACAGTGTAGAAGTACCAGGGAGTAGATGCTTGAGAATGTCAATTTCAAGCCCACCCTCAAAATCTCCCCTGAATTTGAAATGAATGCATTACCCCTCTGTGCCACCCTAATGCAGTTGTGAATAGCACATGGACTGCAACAGTTCCAGAAATTAACTTAACTCCGTTTCTCGAGCATAGTTACAAAAAGACAAATGCTGATCTTACCAACAACCTCCAACCCCATAAGAGTTCAAAGAATAACATATCAAGTTGTTTACAATCAGTTGGATTCCTTGATCTGATTTTTTTATTTTTTTAAATTATCCCTTGTGATTTCAGGCTCAAGAATTAAGTGCATTTGGTGCAGCAGGTCCACACTTGCTGAAGCATTTTGATGTGACTTTTCTTGCTGTGAGAAGTAGAAGATGACTGAAGACTCTTCGTAACACGATGCCATCTACTGCTGCATATGTATTTTAATCGTTTTTACACTGGATATATTCTTTTTGACTTTCAATAATTGTTTGAATTACTACAACGCAGCAAAGAAATAACTGGAACAACAACAAAGTTGCTGGAAAAGCTCAGCGGGTCTGGCAGCATCTGTGAAGGAGAAAATAGAGTTAACGTTTCCGGTCCGGTGACCCTTCCTCAAAACCGAGAAAGAACAGAATCAAAGAAATAACCGTGCAGTGTCTCACAGTCCAAGAACTGTACCCGGAAAATTACTTTGCCAAAGCAAATGCCCACGGATGTTGAAACTGTGGCTTTGTGGCCCAGGCCATTGAAGCCCATATATTTAATTTCTAATTCAAATGCAATATCAGACTTGTTTAAACATGAAGGACTTGCATGTTTTGGAAGTAGTTATAAATCAGAACTGCTTGTAAAGTATGTACATTAATCAGGGCTACGTTTAAACATGTGACACCTGGTGTATTAAATCTGTGTGACTTTCTCCCACATTGACCAATGAAGATGTTTAGACATCAGTACCTTAACCTTTTTATATTGATGACTATTTTTATAGTTTATTATCCACAGAAATATGGTCTTTGTGCACTTTTAATTGCTTATTAATGGCATTTTTGGTAAAAAGGGGTGGGGGCAGTTCTCAATCTTAGAACCCCTTTAATGGCATTAATAAAAAAACTGTTATCTGTTCCTTGTCATCATTCCAGTAAACAAAATGTATAAAGTCTCACGAGAGGTCATACATTTCTCAAACTTTACTTTGGGATCCCCAAGAAATATTAAATGGTTTCTAAATTTTCATAATGGATTGCTGGAAGATCTTGGTAAGCTGACTGGCAAACAGGAAACACAGGAAGAATAGGAGATAACAAGCATGGGACTGGATGAACACAGCAGGTCAAGCAGCATCATAGGAGCAGGAAAACTTGACGTTTCGGGCCTAGACCCTTCATCAGAAATGGGGGAGGGGAAGAGGGTTCTGAAATAAATAGGGATAGAGGGGGAGGCGGATAGAGGAGAGGAGCGGTGGAGAAGAGGCAGACAAGTTGAAGAGGTGGGGATAGAGCCAGTAAAGGTGAGTGTAGGTAGGGACGTGAGGAGGAGATAGGTCAGTCCAGGGAGGATGGACAGGTCAAGGGGGCGGGATGATGTTAGTAGATAGGAGATGGGGGTGTGGCTTGAGGTGAGAGGAATAACAGGTTAGGGAGGTGGAGATGAGCTGGGCTGGTTTTGGGATGCGGTTGGGGGAGGGGAGATTTTGAAGCTTGTGAAATCCACATTGATGCCATTGGGCTGCAGGGTTCCCAAGCGGAATATGAGTTGCTGTTCCTGCAACCTTTGGGTAGCATTGTTGTGGCATTGCAGGAGGCCCAGGATGGACATGTCATCTGAGGAATGGGAGGGGGAGTTGAAATGGTTCGCGACTGGGAGGTGCAGTTGTTTGTTGCGAACTGAGCACAGGTGTTCTGCAAAGCGGTCCCCAAGCCTCCGCTTGGTTTCCCCGAAGCCACAACGGGTACAGCGGATGCAGTATACCACATTGGCAGATGTGCAGGTGAACATCTGCCTGATGTGGAAAGTCTTCTTGGGGCCTGGGATTGGGGTGAGGGAGGAGGTGTGAGGGCAGGTGTAGCACTTCCTGCGGTTACAAGGAAAAGTGCCGGGTGTGGTGGGGCTGGAGGGGAGTGTGGAGCAGACAAGGGAGTCGCGAAGGGAGTGGTCCCTCCGGAAAGCAGACAAGGGTGGGGAGGGAAAAATGTCTTTGGTGGTGGGGTCTGATTGCAAATGGCGGAAGTGTCAGAGGATGATGCGTTGGATCCGGAGATTGGTGGGGTGGTACGTGAGGACGAGGGGGATTCTTTTTTGGTTATTATTGCGGGGACGGGGCATGAGTGATGTGTTCCGGGAAATGCGGGAGACACGGTCGAGGGCGTTCTCGACCACTGTGGGGGGGGAAGTTGCGGTCCTTGAAGAATGAGGACATTTGAGATGTACGGGAGTGGAATGTCTCATCCTGGGAGCAGTGCGGCGGAGGCGAAGGAATTGGGAATAGGGGATGGCATTTTTGCAGGAGGCTGGGTGGGAGGAGGTGTATTCTAAGTAGCTGTGGGAGTCAGTGGGCTTGAAACGGACATCTGTTTCTAGGTGGTTGCCCGAGATGGAGACAGAGAGGTCCAGGAAGGAGAGAGAACTGTTGGAGATGGTCCAGGTGAACTTCAGGTTTGGGTGGAAGGTGTTGGTGAAGTGGATGAACTGCTCAAGCTCCTCGTGGGAGCACGAGGCGCCGCCGATGCAGTCATCAATGTAACGGAGGAACAGGTGGGGTTTAGGGCCAGTGTAGGTACGGAAGAGGGATTGTTCCACGTAACCTACAAAGAGGCAGGCATAGCTTGGGCCCATGCGGGTACCCATGGCCACCTCCTTTGTAGGAAGTGGGAGGAATTGAAAGAAAAGTTGTTGAGGGTGAGGACAAGTTCGGCTAAGCGGATGAGGGTGTCGGTGGAGGGGGATTGGTCAGTTCTGCGGGACAGGAAGAAGCGGAGGGCCTTTAGGCCATCTGCATGGGGAATACAGGTGTATAGGGACTGGACGTCCATAGTAAAAATGAGGTGTTGGGGACGGGGGAATTGGAAGTTCTGGAGGAGGTGGAGGGCGTGGGTGGTGTCACGGACGTAGGTAGGGAGTTCCTGGACCAAGGGGGTGAAAATGGAGTCTAGGTAGGTGGAGATGAGTTCGGTGGGGCAGGAGCAGGCGGAGACAATGGGTCGACCAGGGCATTCAGGTTTGTGGATTTTGGGGAGGAGATAGAAGCAGGCGGTGCGGGGTTGGGGAACGATGAGGTTGGAGGCGGTGGGTGGGAGGTCACCTGAGGTGATGAGGTTGTGGATGGTTTGGGAAGAATAAATGGGTCTCTTTTTCTGAGTGGCAGGCTGTCACTAGTGAGGTGCTGCAGAGACTCCAGTGGTCCACTGTGTATTAATGATTTAGAAGAGGGAACTATGACAATGTAACTTCAGAACTTTAATAGGTATTCATGGATTGAAAGAATTAACAATAACTCTGTCTGCAATAAACTGTTTCTTGAGATGAAAGGCACAGAGTGAAGCTGTTATAAAGGAATTGAAAACAACATGTGAATTGACCATCCCTAAAAAGGAGTTGGAGGGTCATAAATGAGCTGTTTCTGGGAATCACTGCTTAATAACCTATTGCCTCATAACACATGGGCAATTAAGTCTGCCAGCAGAAGGAATATCCTGAAGTAAAGGGGTTAATTGCAGGACACGCTATTTTAAACAGACTGCTAACTCTGAATATGACAAGGAACAGGGGAGCTACTTCTGATAAGAAGGCAAGCTATAGACTTGAGGTCTCCAGAAGTCCAGATAGAGTTGATGTTAGTTGTCTGTCCTCTAGGTTGGGGAATTTCAAGACTATGAGACATCTTTTTAAGGTGAGAGGAAGCTTTTCTTAAAAAAAAAAGTAAATTTTTTTTACACCAGCTGGTTCGCGTGTGGAATGAACTTCCTAATAAAGTGGTGGATGCGGGTACAATTACAACCTTTTAAAAGATATTTGGATGGATATATGAATAAGAAAGGTTTGAAGGGATATAGCTCGGGGCAGGCAGGTGGACTAGTTTAGGTTGGGATTGTTTGGCGTGGACTGGTTGGACTGAAGAGTCTGTTTCCATGCTCTATGACTCTATTACTATGACTATATGTTATCAAACTTGGGGATAAAAGAATGTATTGAATTATTGACAATATCACACCAGAATCTTTGAAAGATAGACATTTGTAAAAGAATCCAACACCAGAATAATTAAGCAGAACTTCGAAGAACAACAGTGGAAAAGGATCGAACCCTGGATACATCCAGAGACGGATACTGTTGGATGGAATCCTGGCCAGATTCCATCATTTATCAGGTATAGCCAAATAGGGCTTAACCCGCATACTTGAGGGACTTATTTTGGTTGATACATGCAATAAAGTTTTTATAAATCATTGTTTAAGTACTTGATTGCGTGAAATAAAGGTAACCTGTGATTTACCCATAATAGAACGAAATATAGTATCTCCAAATTTGCAGATGTTACAAAACTGGGTAGGAGCGTGAACTTTGAGGAGCATGCAAAGATGCTTCGGTGTGATTGGGACAGGTTATGAGAGCTGGCAAAGGCATGATAGAAGATGAGGTATGATGTGACTATCCCCTTTGCTAGCAAGAACAGGAAGTTAGATTATTATATAAATGATTATAGATTGGGGCAGAGGGAAATGCAATGAGATCTAGGTAACCTTGAACGCCAGTTGCTGTAGGTAAGTATTCTGGTACGGAAGGTGGTGAAGAAAGCAAATGGTATATTGGCTTTCGCAGCAAGAGGATTTGAGTACACAAGCAGAGATGCCTTTCTGCAATTGTACAGGACCTTGATGAGACCACGTCTGGAGTATAGTGTGTAGTTTTGGTTTTCTTACCAGGTTCTTGCTATGGAGGGAGTGCAATGCAGTTATACCGGACTGGTTCCTAGGTTGACATTCAATATCACTTCTATTAAACAACATAAAATCCGTTCTGAGGAAGGGTCACCAGACCAGAAATGTTAACTCTGTTTTCTCCTTCACAGATGCTGCCAGACCTGCTGAGCTTTTCCAGCAACTTTGTTGTTGTTCTTGTTGTTGTTGAACATGAAATACTTTTTAGGTTTTGACTCTTATTTAGAGCTAATTTAGATCAGACATATTTTCCTGATAACTTCTGTTCAGTCAGTTGAAGCCAACCAGTTGCACAAGTGAGATAACAAGGTGTAGAGCTGGATGAACATAGCAGGGCAAGCAGCATCATAGGAGCAGGAAAGCTGACGTTTCGGGCCTAGACCCTTCTTCAGAAATGGGGGAGGGGAAGGGGGCTCTGAAATAAATAGGGAGAGAGGGAGAGATGGGGAGGTGGATAGAGGAGAAGCTCGGTGGAGAGGAGACAGACAGGTCAAAGAGGCGGGGATGGAGCCAATAAAGGTGCGTGTAGGTGGGGAGTTAGGGAAGAGATAGGTCAGTCCAGGGAGGACGGACAAGTCAAGGGGGTGGGATGAGGTTAGTAGGTAGGAGATGGGGGTGGGGCTTGAGGTGGAAGGAAGTACAGGTTAGGGAGGCTGGAATGAGCTGGGTTGGTTTTGGGATGCGGTAGGGGGAGGGGAGATTTTGAACCCACTGATGATGTCACATCCACCGCCCCCAGGTACATCACACCATCACTGCTGATGCCACATCCTCCATTTCCAAGGCCAACACCACAGACACTGAAGACACACCTACCGTCACCACTGCTGCTGCCGCCTACCCTGTTCTGCCCATCATCGATGCCGGCACAACTCTGCCCACAGACGACGCCGCACAGCCCACCACCGACCTCGCTCCGCCCACCGCCTCCACAGCCAGCAGCTCCAGAGGAGACAGCAACACTGAGCCCTGCCGAGTCTTCACCATCCCCCCCCCCCAGACCTCCCCCTTACTGAGGACGAATGGTCAGTCCTCAGTAAAGGGCTCACGTTTGGACATTGAGCAGTTTTTCCGCCGCCTCCGCGCTTACTTCTTCAACCGTGAGCCTAACCCTCCCTCTACTGACCCCTTCTCCCACCTCCAACACACCCCCTCCTCCTGGACACCACCTCAAGGCCTCCTACCCTCCCTTGACCTCTTCATCTCCAACTGCCGTCAAGACATCAATTATCTCAACCTCTCCACCCCTCTCACCCATTCCAACCTCTCCCCCACAGAACATGCAGCCCTCTGCTCCCTCCGCTCCAATCCCAACCTCACCATAAAACCCGCGGACAAGGGAGGTGCAGTTGTAGTATGGCGCACTGACCTCTATATCACCGAGGCTAGATGCCAACTCTCCGACACCACCTCCTACCGGCCCCTTGATCTTGACCCCACCCCCAACCACCAAACCATCATCTCCCAAACCATCCACAACCTCATCACCTCAGGTGACCTCCCACCCATAGCCTCCAAACTCATCATTCCCCAACCCCACACCGCCCGCTTCTATCTCCTTCCCAAAATCCACAAACCTGATTGCCCTGGTCGATCCATTGTCTCTGCCTGCTCCTGCCCCACCAAACATATCCCCACCTACCTCAACTCCATTTTCTCCCCCTTGGTCCAGGAACTCCCTACCTACATCCGTGACACCACCCACGCCCTCCACCTCCTCCAGAACTTCCAATTCCCTGTCCCCAACACCTCATCTTTACCATGGACGTCCAGTCCCTATACACCTGCGTTCCCCATACAGATGGCTTAAAGGCCTTCCGCTTCTTCCTGTCCCGCAGGCCCGGCCACTCCCCCTCCACTGACACCCTCATCCGCTTAGCCAAACTTGTCCTCACCCTCGACAACTTCTCTTTCAAATCCTCCCACTTCCTACAGACAAAGGGGGTGGCCGTGGGTACCTGCATGGGCCCGTGTTATGCCTGCCTCTTTGTAGGTTACGTGGATCCATCCCTCTTCCGTACCTACACTGGCCCTAAACCCCACCCTTTCCTCCATTACATTGATGACTGTATCGGCGCCGCCTCATGCTCCCACGAGGAGCTCGAACAGTTCATCCACTTCACCAACACCTTCCATCCCAACCTGAAGTTCACCTGGACCATCTCCAACACTTCTCTCTCCTTCCTGGACCTCTCTGTTTCCATCTCGGGCAACCACCTAGAAACCAATATCCATTTCAAGCCCACTGACTCCCACAGCTACTTAGAATACACCTCCTCCCACCCACCTTCCTGCAAAAAATGCCATCCCCTATTCCCAGTTCCTTCGCATCTGCTCCCAGGATGAGGCATTCCATTCCCATACATCTCCGATGTCCTCGTTTTTCAAGGACTGCAACTCCCCACCACCACCCTCCCCCCCGCAGTGGTTGAAAATGCCCTCGACCGTGTCTCCCGCATTTCCCGCAACTCATCCCTCACAACCAAAACAGAATTCCCCTCGTCCTCATGTACCACCCTACCAACCTCTGGATCCAATGCATCATCCTCCAACAATCCACCATCTGCAATCCGACACCACCACCAAAGACATTTTTCCCTCCCCACCCTTATCTGCTTTCCGGAGGGACCACTCTCTCCATGACTCCCTTGTCCGCTCCACACTCCCCTCCAGCCCCACCACACCCGGCACTTTTCCCTGCAACCACAGGAAGTGCTACACCTGCCCCTACACTCTTTCCCCCACCACCTTTATTCCCATCCCAGGCCCCAAGAAGACTTTGCACATCAAGCAGATGTTCACCTGCACAGCTGCTAATGTGGTATACTGCATCCGCTGTACCCGTTGTGGCCTCCTCTACATTGGGGAAACCAAGCGGAGGCTTGGAGACCGCTTTGCAGAACACCTACACTCAGTTCGCACTAAACAACTGCACCTCCCAGTCGCGAACCATTTCAGCTCCCCCTCCCATTCCTCAGATGACATGTCCATCCTGGGCCTCCTGCAATGCCACAACAATGCTACCCGAAGGTTACAGGAACAGCAACTCATATTCTGCTTGGGAACCCTGCAGCCCAATGGTATCAAAGTGGATTTCACAAGCTTCAAAATCTCCCCTCCCCCTACCGCATCCCAAAACCAGCCCAGCTCATACCCGCCTCCCTAACCTGTCCTTCCTCCCACCTATCCCCTCCTCCCACCTCAAGCCCCACCCCATCTCCTACCTACTAACCTCATCCTGTCCCCTTGACTTGTCCGTTCCCCCCGGACTGACCTATCTCCTCCCTACCTCCCCACCTACACTCACCTTTACTGGCTCCATCTCCGCCTCTTTGACCTGCCTGTCTCCTCTCCACTTATCTTCTCCTCTATCCGCCTCCCCCTCGCTCCCTGTTTATTTCAGAACCCCCTTCCCCTCCCCCATTTCTGAAGAAGGGTCTCGGCCCAAAACGTCAGCCTTCCTGCTCCTCTGATGCTGCTTGGCCTGCTGTGTTCATCCAGCTCTACACCTTGTTATCTCAGATTCTCCAGCATCTGCAGTTCCTACTATCTCAGTTGCACAAGTATTTAGACTTGGGTGTGTATAATTCACCTTAGAGGAAGGAGCTGCTGGTGAATGTTTCCTTCCTCCAAATAGTCTGCTAATTTTAATAAGCCTTAGCTGTGGTATAAACGTTCCAGATATTTTAAGAGTCTAGATTTTTCTCTTTAGAATATAAACTTCACCTCAGCTGTATATGTACAGTGTACAGTTCATTTTGGTTTATAATAGAAACACTTAAATGAGATGATTTAGCAATTTTACAATTTTATTAACAAAAATAAGAAACAGAACAAGCAACATCCTTTAAATGGTTAAGTACGCCAAAAACTATCATTGTATGTAATACTAAATTTTATAGAATCTGGTTTGATGTTATATCTTGTAGAATATTTAAGACCATTAAGGAATAGAATATCTAATAATGCCCAGGAATGTAATAACCAGCAATATTCAAGGTAAAATTTTACCTTGAAGCCCAAGTGAGTAAAATATCTTCTCCCGAAAGAAGATAACTTTTGAAAAATTGTCTGAGGGTTCCTAATACTCCTGAAATTTCAGTAAAAGGGCCTTATTTTTATATTATTCTGATCCCTCCTGTTTTGCAAATGTGGTGTTAATCCACTGTGTATGTTCATCTCATTTTTGTATGCTACTGTACTATTTGACATTATTCCTTCATATTTTGAAGATTCCTTTATGAAGTTGCGGGCTTTTATACAGTCATTTGCTTTTGATGTTTTATACCTTCATATGGATTTACATTACAGCTGTCCCTTATTCTTTCAATTGCGAAGTAATCCTGTATGCATTAACATGCAGAATTCTATGACTATAGATGTCTTTAACACGCACCATGTATATGCCTGATAAATGCAATTTTCCCTTAAGGGCTTCCAATCACTTCCAACGAACAGACGACCTGGACTGATCATGGCCCAGCCCATCTTGGATAAACTTGATCAGTGAATGACCAGCCCCCTCCCTGACTGATCTCCACGCAGCTCCCCAACTAGTTTCCTGCTAATTTCTAAAATATTTAGTCGCAACTTGCAGGTCTGATTGTGGCCCACTTCCTGGACTAATAATACAAATCCATGACCTTGAACGCCCCAAGCAGCTGACTGTGTCAATCCCCTGAACTGATATTGGATGATGCCTTTGATTTACTGCGCTGATACTCCCTGACTGACATCTGATCCCTTGTCTTGACTAGGGACTAGTCTCCTTAAACTTTCAGATGTGGTGGCTATTTTATTAAAGGTACATGCAGTGTGTTTGCTGTGTAAGCTGCTGGCACATTCTCCAGGGCTGACATTGAAGTTGGTGCTGTACACCAATATGTCTGCCCTCTTGACCGATCATTTCTGGCAAACCTGATCATGTCTAATTCCGTGCCTGAACTAAAAAGCAAGACCAAGCAGAAGTATTATATACCTGTAAGTTCAAAGTGAAGTGGTAATGCAAAAAACCACAAGGTGGAGATGCTGAGACTATTCGACTAACTGTAAGTGTGCACAAAGCGCACAAACCTGGGAGCCCTGAGGTGCACCCTTGTCTGATGTGAGGTAGGCGCCTGTCTCTGTGTGCAAAGCAGTCTGGCAGCAGCATTGCAATGTAAAGGTGTCAGTGAACTATAAAGTGCAGTGTTGAAATGGTGAACTGCTTTGTAACTGAGTCAGAAATATGCCATGATGATACAGTGAGGCTGATGCCCCCATCTTCTCCTCTATCCATCTTCTATCTGCCTCCCCATCTCTCCCTATTTATTTCAGAACCCCCTTCCCCTCCCCCATTTCTGATGAAGGGTCTAGGCCCGAAACGTCAAGCTTTCCTGCTCCTATGATGCTGCTTGGCCTGCTGTGTTCATCCAGCTCTACAACCTTGTTATCTCGGATTCTCCAGCATCTGCAGTTCCTATAATCTCTGATACAATTTTAACCCCACTGCGAAGCCTCTTCTAAGGATGCCTACCCTGAAGAAGTTACCCTCCTCCCTCCGGACAAACCTCAGGGGATCTCTCTCCCACTGCAACTCCTCTCCACCTATCTTCTCTATCCATCTTCTATCCGCCTCCCCCTGTTTATTTCAGAACCCCCTTCCCCTCCCCCATTTCTGATGAAGGGTCTAGGCCTGAAACGTCAAGCTTTCCTGCTCCTATGATGCTGCTTGGCCTGCTGTGTTCATCCAGCTCTACAACCTTGTTATTTCGGATTCTCCAGCATCTGCAGTTCCTATTAGTACTGACATTCATGTCAGGAATTGTCAACATCTTGTTTCTTTCCACATAGGAAAACAGCAATTTGCATATAAATGGGGTGAGGTTAGGTGAAAATAAGATGTTAATGCATGTAAACTGGCCCCATGCCTCTTACTGGCAAAATTCTTACCTAGCCATGGAAACCTTGATTTTCCACTGAATGTCAAGAATCTCATTTTTCCAGTTTTACTGTATTTTCTCAATTGTGTCTCAATTGTCTGTTCAGGAGTTGGGAAAACTCAGCCCTTTGTCTTCAGAATCCAATATCTAAATTCATTTAGATTCACTTTTTGGCTTTGGTGTCATAATAGGGATCCCGTTCTGGATCAGATCTGCTAATTTCACCTCCAGGATTACCCCTCCATAATGAATTATATTCCTCCTCAACCTTTGAATTGGATATTCTACATTCCTTGAATTATCTAATGGCACTTAGTGCTCTAATAGCATTCTAGGATTTGGTGAAGAAACCACACAAGACATCAATTTGTGAATCACACATATATCCACTTCTTGTGAAGGCTTTTTCCTTAAGTCAAGTATCTACCTGTTCCATTCACTGTGAAATGATTCATAGAAATGCCTACAGTGTGGAAACAGGCCCTTCGGCCTAACAACACCACACCTATTCTTAGCACCCCACCCACCTATAACCCACACATCCCTGAACACATGCAATTTAGCATGGCCAATTCACGAAGCTTGCTCATCTTTGGACTGTGGGAGGAAACCGGAGCATCTGAAGGAAACCCACACAGACACTGGGAGAATGTGCAAACTCCACACAGACAGTCGCCCGAGCGTGGGATTGAACCCGGGTCCCTGGCGCTGCAAGACAGCAGTGCTAATCACTGAGCCAGAATGGTTTCTTGAGACCCACCATACATGTTTCCATCCATGAGTGTTTCATCCATGTTGCTGATTTGATGAAATTGTTATCTAATGTTTTTGTCACTGTCCAGCCACTGGAAACTGATAATATTAGCATCAAGGTTTTTTGGTAGCCTCTGAAGGTTCTTAATCTTTTGACACAACAGTAGACTTCTTGTTTGTAAAACGATGACACTAGCTGGCTGTTCTGAACTCAAGGTTTCATTTGACCTATTTAAGTTTCCACATTTGCATTGGATTTCTGGTGAAATAGTAACCATTCTCGCAGTTCTGTGTATGCTTCTCAGGATGAGGTCAGTGATCGGTTCCTGTTCTGATGTAAATGAAAAGCATGATTTTTGACACTGCAATCTGTTTGTCCTATATCCAGGTTGACTTTTCCCTGCAACCGACAGAATGTTGCCTTCTTTGATCACTTGATTAAATCCAACATTATTAGCTTTTGCTGAAAATGTTCATGGTGTTGTCTAATCTTGTGACTTGTTGATTTTTGAAGTGCCCTGCAGCCTGCAGGCTTTACATCAAGCTTTGTCCTTGAGGCTTTAAGTAGGGCAACTTTAGTCTGATTATAATTACCTTCTCCTTCTATTTCTAGCCTCCAGTATCCCTTGCTTGATGTTTATATATAATTAGGTATTACAATCCTTATTGTCATATCTCTTAATTCCTGACTTCCACCCTTAGAACAATTTTACTAGTGCCTTCAATGCAAATAAATCTTAACTTACTTTATAGAGGAGAATAGAGAAGAGTAAATAATAAGACGATACAAAGCAGTCATGTGTGAGTTAATAGAAGTGATCAAAAACTCATTCAAAATCAGTTTGAAGTTTCAGGAGACAGAGATAGAGGAAAAGTGAGGGACACTTGGAGGGAATTTCAGATTCCAGATTCATCAGTGGAAGACTGTTACCTCAGTAGTAAGGAGGAAAAGATTTTTTTTACAGAAGCCAGATTTGGAGGATCTCCTCTCAATTTCTTAATTTTCTTTAATGATGAAAGGTCTACAACCTGAAGTGTTAATTCTGTCTTCTCTGTCACAGTGTGGGACCTGCAGAGTATTTTCAGCGTTTTCATTTCTGAGAGAATAAGAGTTTTGTTTTTCCTATAATTTCCAATTACTTTTCCAATTCAATCCTGTGTGTAATTCATTATCTAATTTGCAGTGTTACGTTTGTTAGTCAGAAATGTAGCACTTCTTAATAAACGTATTAAGTATTAATTTTGAAATGACACTTCTTTGAAAATTGCGACAAATAACTGAGATCTTATTGGAAGACAGATTTCTGTACAATGCTATAGTTCCTGATTTGAAACTCATTCACAACTTGCTTCAGGTTTTAAAAAGCTATTCACTGATCCATGGATACTAATGATGTTTAAAAACAAATGCAATCAAAATATTGCAGCCCTTCTGGCACACTGCAGCTACAGTTTCAGCAGGAACGTAGGAACAGGTGTAGACCATTCAGCCTGTCAAGCCCACCCTGCCATTCAGTACAACCATAGCAGATCAAACATTGAGTGCCTTTTACCCGCACCATCCCCATAACCTTGTGCACTGCTGGTAATCAGGGGTCTATCAAACTCTATCTTAAACATAGCTTCCACAGCCCTCTGTCAGAGACAATTTCACAATCATAGAATCCCTACAATGTGGAAACAGACCGTTTGGCCCAACAAGTCCACACCAAACCTCCGAATGGCATCCCACTCAGACCCATCTCCCTACCCATTTCCCCTGTACCCTACTTATCCCTGAACACAATGGGCAATTTAGCATGGCCAGTCCACTAACCTGCACATCTTTGGGCTGTGGGAGAAAACCAGAGCACCTGCCAGAAACCCACACATACATGGGGAGAATGTGCAAACTGTACAGACAGTTGCCCAAGGTGAGAATTGAAGCTGGGTCTCTGGTGCTGAGGCAGCAGGGCTAGCCATTGTGCCACCCTCCAAGTCATCAAAATTTCTCCCTTTCTCTGACCTAAGTAGCATCCTCATTTTTAAATTTGTGCCCCTCGTTCTAGACTCCCCAACCATGAGAAATATTTCGCCTATATTTACCTTATCTATCCCTTTAAGTATTTTGTAAGTTTTGATGAGATTGCCTCCCATTCTGCAAAACTCCAGAGAATACAGGCCCACTTTGCCCAATCTCTCTCTGTATGAAAGCCTTGCCTTCCCAGGAATAAGCCTAGTGAATCTTTGTTGCACTTCCTTTTATGATGATAATATCTTTGAGCTAAGGAGTGCAAAACTGCACACAGTAATCCAGGTTGATACAGTATGGAGCTGGAGGAACACAGCAGGTTAGGCAGATCAGAGGAGCAGGAAAGTTGACGTTTCGGGTTGGGACCCTTCATTAGCACTGGGGAGGGGTAAGGGAGCTCAAAAATAAATGGGGGGTGGTGGGGCTGGGGAAGGTGGGTGGGGTGATGCAAGTTAAGGGTTGTAGAGATTGGTCAGTGGGGAGGGTGGGCCAGAGAGGTGAGAAAGAAGATAGACAGGTTGTGTCAGGTCAAGGAGGCGGGGATGTGAGGGAGAGGTGGACATGGGATGAGACCAGGAATGAGTCGATTTTTGAAGCTGGTGAATTCAATTTTGAAGCCATTGGGCTGTAAGCTCCTGAGGTGGAATATAAGGTGTTGTTCCTACAATTTTCTTGTGGCCTCATTGTGTCATTGGAGGAGGCCCAGGATGGACATGTCGCCAAGTGAGTGGGAAGAGGAGTTGAAATGGCTGGCAACTGGAAGATGGTATCGATTGGAGCGTACAGAACGTAGATGCTCCGTGAATCAGTCACCAAGTCTCCGCTTCCTCTCTTTGATGTAGAGGAGACCACGTTGGGAGCAACAGATGCAGTAGACCAGGTTAGAAGACATACAGGTGAATCCCTGTGATAAGGTAGTATTTAAATGCAAGTTCTTTTTATCTAAATTAGCTAACATAGAAGAGGTTTTCAGAGTGGTATCTGCAAAAGCTTTCGATGTCCAAGAACTCCCAATCCATCTGGCCCGTACTCATCTTGTGAACATCTACTGCACCAGATCACACACCATAACAATATAGAAAAAATGAATGGACCAACAATGCCAGGCTTGGTCACTTTTGTGAGCAGTGTGCAATTCTAGACAGTTATAGTGGGTAGGAGAGAGTTTCATTGCAATATACAAATAGAATAATTGTGACACAGGAATGTTTCTGACAGATGAGCTAATTACTCATCTCTTATGCCATTTTTGTGCACAATCACCAATTTTCATCACTGCCTATTTCTGCTGCCATAAATTTGATTTCACTACATATCATCTGTTTGTTCAGGGATATGCAGTAAAGATAGGGCATGGGCTGGTGCATAGAGTTTGAAAATGATCAAACTACCATCCAATCAATGAGTCAATATCTCCAGGTCTTGCCTGCTGCTGATAGTATGTACACTGAACACTATCTAAATGACTATCAGATATCTGCACACCCACCTTAGAGCCATTTTTAAGTGTTATGTGGCTACATAGCACCTAAAATATAATCTAAACACTTCACAGACTACTTTCTCATCCAAAGTATTTACAGCAGAGAAATAGGTCATACAGATCAATAGGTCTGTGCCAGTGTTTACGCTCTATAGATCTGTGTCTCGCACATCTTTTATTTAGCCCAATAATTTTATCCTATTGCTTTCTCCTACATATGCTTCTCTAGTTTTCCCTTAGGCACATAGTTTCACATTCTAACCATTTTCTGAATCATCAGGATGTTTCTTGATCCTGAATTCCGTGTTGGATATAATCTTATATTTATGGTTCCTAGTTTGGCCTCCCTTGTAGGTGTAAATCTTTTTTACTTCTACACAAACTTCTTTTTGTAATCTTAAAGAATCAGGTCTCCTTTCAACCTTCACCTTTCTAGAGAAAGAGTCCCAGCTTGTTCAATTTCTTTACGTATAACCACTCCGTTCTGGGTACAAAGTAGTACACTTTTGTTTGTACTTTGTCTATATCTTTCTCACAATATGTGGACCAGAACTGTTCACAGTACTACAAGTGTATTCCAATCAATGTTCTGCATAAGTTATAAATAATTTTGCTTTTCAATTCTATATGAGCCCTGACGTTTGTTTGCTTTTTTCCCTTTAGTCTCACCTGTGCTAATGCATTTAGTGATCTGTGTGTCGCTCTGAGTCTGGGAAGATGTTGTTTTCCTTGGCAACTGATGACCAACTCAGGCTATGTTAATTAGATGCTGAATTCAGGCCACAGAAACTGCCCTGATGTTAGGTTTTCTCTATTGTTTACCTATATGATATAATAAGGTTAATTCTGGTTTATTATTGTAAAGTAAATACAGTGAAAGTAACAACTAAGTAAACAGTAAAACTGCATCTTTACATACTCATACTTTGCTAATCGAGTGAACGTAGAATTTTAGCTGCATAAACTAATATAAGGTTTAGTTAGGTAGAGTTGGAGACAACTATAAAGCAAAAAGAATTCATCTACTTAAAGCTATTATTCATATAAATGAAACAGTCAACAGAATGAGTTTGTTCCTTCCACATCCTGCTACAGTATGTAGTTGAGAAACTGGGATCACAGTTATAAATAGCCTGGTTCAGTCAGAAGCTGTTGCCGCAGTCTCTGTAGGTACCATACCTGTGAGGTGATGTGTACTCGTCCACCTGAATTCTTTTCAGAGTCATATTACTCTGCAATGGTAGCTGGTTTCTTACTTGAGATTAGTCATACAGTCCATGCAGTCTAGAGTGGATTCTATTATAAATTGCCATTGTATCACCAGACAGGCTGGGCGTGAATGAACTGCAGCCTGACGGAGTCTCATTTAAACCTACTTCCACTACCAGTTACTCTTTAGCCATTATCATGCTGCATTTTGCCTTTAGTCATTTGCTTCCTAGAGAGCAAATCAGCAAGTCATGGGCAGGCTCTGAATGTTATGAGCTTTATTCATTTTTTTTCTTTGATTCACACTGTTACCAAGGTGACAGAGATGATCAGTCCTTCACTGAAGCAACAAAGGCATGTTACACAGTTCTGATGGAGGAGTGCACCATTCCATAAAACTGGAATTTAACAGGTAATTTTTTTTCTTCTTAGACTTTATGAAAGCATTAAAGATATAAATCACTTTCAGAACCAACTTGCTTCCCTAAAAAGATAAAATTGAATCTAAGCAATCTGGTCTCACCTTTAAACATGACTAGATGATACAAGTCAAATTGTTCCCTGGAAGATACCTTGTAATAAGTCTGATGTCAGTTTATTTCATACAGATCAGATATCAGTTCTACAAATGTCAGTCCATCCTTTTGGAAATGAGGTTTGATGGAGGGTTGGTGTTTTTCTATCATTATTTCACCAAAATACTGGCAGGCACTCAACATGAAATGATGTTTGTCTAACACTTGAAATATTTACAGCATGTTAGAAAAACAGAATAATAGGATATGTTGTAAGTTTTTAGGGTGGATCTCACAAAATAAAATTAATTTTATTGGAATGAACAAACACATTTTTCTGTCTGGTCACTGCGTGCTGGATATCAGCACTTGGTGCTTGTGCATTGTTGATTGTATCTTAAAAGCTGTTTATGAATTGACCTTGAGGGTTTTAACTTAAATTCAAATTGAGTTAAGTTTGGCACTTAGCTATGAATGTTAGGCAACCACAGACTGTGTAGAGGCAGGGTCAGAAGGTAAATGGATATGTAGAATTGCAAAAATAGACGGCATGTTCATTTTACTATTTTACTAATAAGAAGCTGAAGGAAGGATCCTGCATGGTTGTCTCTTTCAAGTATGAGGAATAACACAGTAACAGCTCTGTGCTTCCAAATGTTTTATAACATGAAATTCACAGCACGTAGGTTTTATGGGGGAAAAGAAGGTACTGTTTTCCATAAAAGGCAAAAAGACCATGGAAATTTAAAGAGTTAATAACTAAACAGGCCTTGAGGCAGGTATTTTTTGTAATAGAGTCTTTGTTAGTCTGACAAGTTATGCAAAAACAAGACTAAAATGCATGGTGTCATTTGAGATGGTCTTCAGTTTTCAGTTGGAATTTAGGCCACTAGAATTATCTTGACTAGGTGTGATCAATCATGCATGGTGAGCATGAAAAGAAGATAATCCTGGTACAACATAAAATATAGAGAAGAACAACTATTAAAAGCGCCTTTATCTCTTTCGCTTACCTTTTTAATGTGAAGGCTAATGTAATGACTTGCATGATCTTTTTTTACTGAAACACACTGCAGACATAATTCTGCTCAGTCAAAAAATGCTGTGTGCTTGTACTGGATGAAAAATTACAAAGATGTGAGATAGCAAAAGGAAATCTGTTTCCAAATCAAGGGACTATAAATGCTTTCATTATATTCATAGCAAGGAACTCTTCCCAACCTCTAATACTCTCTCTCAATGATTTCCATAAATAGCATTGTCCAAGGGACACATGGCATTTATTGTACATCTTAGCGGTCATCACCATGCAATCATATTCATTCTGAAACAAATAGTTTGCACCTTAATATTCAAACGAACAACTAATATCAAGAATGGTGAAAGTGCTCAGCAACTGCCAGTCCAAAAAAGAAAATTGCACTGACTTTGAAATTGGCAACGGAATACAGAAAAAAAAATGAATTAAAAAATTTACAAACTGGAATTAGCCATCACATTGGGTGAGCAGGATGATAAACAACATTAAAAAACTTCAATTAATAGAAAATATTAAAAATATTTCTGGTAGAATTTGATTGCCTGTTGAAAATAATAAACACATTAAGATGAGAAACAAACATGAAGTTACCAATGTCCAGGGTTGTTTTGTTTCTTAGCCTGCAATGTGTACTAAAACAAAAAAACGCTGTTAAAAGCAAATGGCCTGCAGGAACAATGGCATTTCTGTTCTTCTTGTAGGGTATGTACAGTGTAGAGAAAGATAGAACACAGCTGTGATTTTGAACCCTAATTTTTTTTTCAAGTTGATTTTCTTAGGACAGATATTGCTAAGTATTTTGACAGTGTTATATATACACAAATATAATAAGGATGGTGATGAAGTTAGTCTGATAGTTTGCTCTCAATTTCTTGCATGTATCCAGATAACTGATGTTTGATCATGGCTGTTATTCAAAACTAGGTGTAAGGTTCCTCATTAATGAATGGATTAAAGCTCAATTCAAGAGTCCTCTGGGAGGTTGAGCAGTCTAGGCAGAGAAGACACCAGACGGGTCTACTCTGTTCCCAGTTTCCAGGTGGTAGATGTGGCCTAGGAACTAGTTACCGTTGTAGAGGTGAAACAGTTATTTAAAAGCAAGATGTGGATTCCATAGCAGACCTAAGCACTGCTGCCAGCAAGGCAATTAGTCATTGATCTGTTTGAAGTGAGTGGGCTGCCTTTCAAACCACAACAGGTTCCAGCAGCGGACATAAATTATAGAAATATGAATCCCATGGCATTGATTTCAGATGAATCGTTTGCTTGAGGGGTATGTGCAGCCTGTGCAATGTTAATTCTGCACCCAAAAATGGGTCATAACCGATTTCTAACCCTGCAGGTATTTTTGCCCTTTGCAAAACACTTGTGAAAACAAGTAGGAAATAAAAAATTGTCCTTTCCAATCCTTAGCAACAGGGATTGGCACATTCTGAAACAAAAATTGCCATCATTCAAAAATGAAATAATGGAACAGCAGTTTTTCACTCTGGCAGTGAGCAGATGATATGTAGCAATCTGCAAAATCCAGCCACTGCAGTCAAACCGAATTCTTATCCACGCTGAGCAGAATCCACCCATGCCCAAATTATAATACTTTGCATTTCACCTCGTCAACTTAAATTGCTCACGATAGTTTGATGGATGGTATTTGTGTTTCAGGTCTTTTCTCTAAATAATAAAGTTCCTATGGGCAAATTCTGGTTTAATTATTTTGATTTGTAAGAGAGCAACTGTCAGCTCAGGACATATTCTTTATGCGCAGATGACATATATATGAGGCATTAACTCTGTCGCGACTGTTGCAGCCATCTGCTAATTATACCAAAATGGTATAAATTAAGATCTTACACTTTGATTTATATATATATTTATTTTTGAGTTGTTTATAATTTTTTTTCACTTTAACACCTTTAGAAAATGAATAATGCTAAGGATGGGAAATCACAGGTTTGAGGATGAATTGAGCTACTGAGGATTTGCACTATCACTGCAGCAGAAAAGACTAAGAGGAGATGTCAATTTTTTTTAATATGGTGGAAGTTTTAATAAAAGTCAATAGTAGAAAATTTTTCCTTTTAATTAACAATGATGAAGAGTCATCAGTTTAAAATTGAGAATGAGTGTGAATAACTCTTACAATGCCCATGGAAAATCATCAATTAATCTTGTCATGGAGCTCATTAAATAATTGGCAATGGCCATCCCAGCTGAAACTCATCACCTGAGCCCTTGATTAATCAGACTCCAACCCGCTGCCCAGTTGTGTATTTTGTAACCCTGTGGAGTCTCTGGACTATGTATGTATTGGTTGTGGGTGTTTGCACTCCTTGTTAGCTATTTGAAAAACCTGTTGTGTTCTTGGTTGCATTTCAGCCCAATGCTTCTGATTTTGTTGATGCCTTTAGAGGAAGGTGGGCATTGTGGGAGATACAGTGCTTTATATCCCCCTCCAGCTCCATTTTGACTTAGTCCCTTCCTTGTCTCTCTACCTCCCCCTTAGTTTTGATGGTTTGCATTGCCCTTAACAGGCATTGCATGTAAATATTCAGTTGGTTACACAAGTGGTTTACTGGTGGTTGTTACAAGTTTAAGAAAGGTAATAAAATACTTAGTAACCTTGGTGGGAAGTTACTCATTTGTGCATAATAGCATCTCTGGTTAGAAGGAAAAGGGTTAGCATGCCCAAACTCCCAGCCAAGCTGTTTATTTTGTGGTATTGTGGAGTTTGTGGGCCATGTATATATTGGTGGTGGGTAATTGCACCCCCTTTTTAGTTATCTGAAAAATCTTCTGTTGTGTATTTAGTTGAATTTCTGCCCCAGGTTCCTAATTTTTGGACATCCAGCGTGGAAGGGTGTGAGCTTCACTTCCTTCTGCAACTCCATTTTGATTTCATCCCTACAACCCACCCCCCTCACTTTTCATGGTTCACATTGCCCATAATGGGCTTTGTTTATAAATATTTAATTGGCTATGTGGGTGATTTACTGGCAAAGGTTAGTTTGTATAAACAAAACAAAGAAAATATCACCGTGATTTGGCAATGGAAAAGATGCTGTTCAGTTTTGTGTGATAACACTTATGAATATAAAGAAAAGCAAGCAGAGCCTCCATCTCAGGCTGGGACTGATCTGTGTATGTCAACAACAAACAACGTTTCTTCCCAGTCAGGCTTCATGAGTTATTACAGACAGCTTAGGAGAAATTTATTTACACAGAATTTGAGTATGATACACATTTGCCACAAGATGTACTTGAGGCTTAGATTACTGCATATTACTTAGATTACTGCAGAGAATTAGAGATCTATAGAAACAGCTGAATTAAAAAGGACTATGGGGAGCGGACAGGGCAGTGTGATTTATTTTGAAATGCTTCTCAAAGCTGATGCAGTTTCAGTGGTCTAAGTGGATTCTTTCCATGCCGTAACATCATAGAATTCATAAAGTGTCTTTGCCATTGTAATCCTTAAGTATGTGCCAAACTGAGTTTATGGATATGTTGGTGTACTGTGCTGTATATGATGATGATGGCTGCTGCTGACCACTTTAAGTGTAGAAAATTACAAGGTCTGGATCGCCTAGCATGGTACGAGTAACTAGAAGACTCTCCTGTAATTAACAAGCTGTACTTTATTGCAAGTTAGCAGCTAGTACTAACTGACAACCAGTTTGGATTCTGCCAGGACCACTCAGCTCCTGATCCCATTATAGCCTTTGTTCAAATGTGAACAAAAGAGCTGAATTCCAGAGGCAAGATGAGAGTGACAGCCCTTGACATCAAGGCACTCCAGACTGAGTGTGTCATCAAGGAGCCCTAGCAAATGGGCACTAGGGTGCAAGCGCTCTGCTGGTTGGAGTCATGCCTGGCATATAGGACGATGGTTGTGGTTGTTGGAAGTCAATCATTTCAGCTCCAGGACATTTCTGCAGGCGTACCTCAAAGTAGTGTCCAAAGTCCAACCATCTTCAGCTGCTTCCTCAATGACCTTGCCTCCATCATAAAGTCAGAAGTCCAGACATTCGCTGAAGATTTCACAATGTTGAGCACCATATGCGACGACTCAGATACTGAAGCCAGGTTTGGGCTTACAACGGGCAAGAAACATTTGCATCACAAACACCAGGCAATGACCATCTCAAGTAAGAAGCAATCTAATCATTCAATGGTGTTACCATAACTGAATCCACCTCTCAATATCTTGGAGGTTACCATTGACCAGAAACTCAACTGGACTAACTATATAAATACAGTGGCTACAGGAGCAGGTCAGAAGATTGGAATACTGTGGCAAATTATTCACCTCTTGACTCCCCAAAGCCTACAAAGTCCAATTCGGGAGTGTTATGGAACATTCCCCACTTGCCTGGATGGGGTGCAGCTCCAACAACACTCAAGTAACTTGATAGCCACCAAATCCACAAGCCTCCCCTCCCCTCCCCGGCCCGGCCCATCACCGCTCAGTAGCAGCAGCGTATACCATATGTACGGTGCATGGGAGGGGTATGGCTACGGTCCTTGGACGGTTCCTTGCGCACCCACAGCCACATCCATCTGGAAGGAGAAGGGCAGCAGATACCTGGGAACATTGCCACCTGCACGTTTCCCCTCCTAGCCACGCACCATCCTGACTAGGAAATGTGGCACTGTTCCTTCATTGTCACTATCACTGAGTCAAAATCGTGGAGCACCCTCCGTGAGGGCATTATGGGTCAACATACAGCACAAGGACTACAGTGGTTCAAGAAGGCAGCTCACCACCATCTCCTTAAGGGCAACTAGATGCAGGCCATAAATCCTGGCTAGCCAGCAACACTCTTGTCCCACAAGTGAATCTAAAACAAAATTTTAAAGTTACAGGTTACATTGACATGATAGACATTGTTGAGATTATAGAATGAAATTTTTCATCTTTTCGGTCAAGTCCAAATTGGATCAAGTTCTTTGCAGGGTCGATCATTGTGAGGCCTAATGAGTTGTCTCACTATATTTCACCAAACTCACTTTGTTAATTACCTACCCTGCCACTATAGTGTGTCTCATAGATTTTCAATCTATCCTTACTCACGCCTTTTCCAGAATAACTCACCACTTGGCATACATCCTGAAACTCATTCACATCTCTTACAGCTGCGCAATTTTTGAAAGGTTTTTCTGCACCTATTCAAACACTATTCTGGAGCTGCCCTGCATGTCCAGGGCAAATGTCAGCTAATATGGCAGACAGTGGGGAAGTTGGTAACAAAAACAAGTTGCTGGAAAAGGTCAGATGGTCTGGCAGCATATGTGAAGAAAAAAACTCCTGAGGAAGTGTCACTGGACCCAAGACAGTAACTCCTGAATTTTCTTTACAGATGCTGCCATACTGGCTGGACTTTTCCAGCAGCTTCTGTTTTTGTTCCTGATTTACAGCATCTGCAGTTCTTTCAGTTTTTATTTAGTGGAAAACTGGTGCCTTGCTCTATGGGCAGGGTCCTGGAGGTTGTGCTGGAAGCAATGGTGCTAATGCAGGAATTCCTCCTCCTTCATGGCCAGCAGCGGAGACCACAATACCAAATGATGTCTAGCCTGGTCCAAGCTTAAAGCTGTCTTCAGCCTCCTGGAGGATTGCCCAGCAATGTAGGAAGAAGGCCAATGTCATTCTCTGCTCTGCGAGGGTAAATATCACATCTTCTCCCCACAACCTCACACGCAGTATCTCTGCTATTGTACCCACCTCCCACCAATGCTCATGTTCTACCAATATTACTATTCCCTGCAATGGTTTCCCTCACTTGCTCTTGCTCACCTCAATCTCTGTCAGCATAATCCTGCATGCCCTCTGTTGCTTGCTTACTCACTCACCCAGGACATCTGTGTATTGGCATCAAAAGAAATAGCTGTGCTACTGACTTTCATCTATTCTAATACCTACCTCTGTCCCTTTTCAGGAGGATAAAAGCCAACAATAGAGCAGAAAGAGTCAAAACTGGTGGTGTTCTGCCTGTCATTTGGCTCCTTGCCCCTTAAGGTGGTGTGAATCTTAATTCTGACTGTCCTGAGCAGGGCCTGGACTGGTATCGGAGGTTGCCCTTGACATTCTGTGCTGGAAAACCCCAAGTGAGGGTTATTTCCTATGAATTGACTGAGATGTGATGATAAGCATGACCAGCTTCCTGGTTCTGTGTCTGCACTAAGTGATATGGCTGGAAAACAATAATGTGAGCATGGTTCTCTGGCTGAGGTGGTCATGCACAAAAATGCAAGGCAAGACAATGCAAGGCAGGGATGTGGTGAGCATTTAGTTGGCTCAGACTGAGTGCGTGCTATGAGAGGAAGTGTCCCTAAGCGCACAGTGTCCTTGCTGCAGTATGACAATGATAGTTGCCAGTAGAGCTTGCAGTATAGCATTGAAGTGCAGAAGTGTCTAATGAGGAAACTGGGGATTTGGAAGCTGGCATATATCAATTGCCAATATTTGTGAACATGTCAGTGTCCAAGTGCACTGAGATGGTATTGTCTGATTTCTAACATGGAGGTCATTTGGACTAAGCAGTGAGCTGAATCTGCCAGGTGTTCACTCTGGCTCCCTTGAGCATTTTTTCTCCCCAAAATCTCAAGCCTGTTTAACTGGTTTGGTAAGATAGGTGGCTGAATATCAATGAGGTGAACTTGGGAGTTTGAGCGTAATTCCCATTAATTGGCGACTTGCCACTGCCTAGTGAGAAGCTTGCCTTTTTGCTTGTGAAAAGCACAAAAGATGAAGCAAGTTCCTCCTGATGTCAAGGTAGGCCTCACCACAGTTGTCACCCAATTCTGCCACACATTCTTCCCAAAGCCCGGGTCACTCAGATCCTTATAAAATTTCACCCTGTGGGGAGGACCAGATGTTAGTTTTCCTTTGTGATCCTAAATTGTTCAGCTCACAAGTTTCTATGACTTCATCATAGTGACTGGAGCTAATGGCACACCCTGGTATTAACCCTTCCAGACCCTTATCCACCTTGACAGACCTGATATTTCTGAGGCTGCTTGAATTTATTTGATTGACCTAAATGGATTTCAAACAGTAAATCTACAGTATGAAGATTGGATTTAGTGTAAAATTAATACCTTTAGCATAAGTTGTACCCATCAAATATAATCAAGCACCCAGAAATTAGCTGCTTAGCCTTCTCTAGAGGATTTGACACTGCTGTTATTCAAATCTGTGGGGGGAAAAATACTTCACAAATACAAATAGGTGGGATCTATTGAATTAGGTCATATAGTTTACCCCAAGACATTTTGTTGGGGTGGTTTTGTTTCTGTTTTAGGATGAAAATGGAGCTGGTCAGGGGTGTAAAAGAGTGCTAAATTAAATAGAAATCTGTTTGTTAAAATACCTACTTTTAGTCTCACTCAAACTTCCAGGTGGGTCTGGATCAGGAAAGTTCACAACGTACAATTCTCCAGTGGAATGGAATTCTTAACTGCAACCAGGAACAAACATTCAGGGTTAATAGGGATGGAACTTTTGGCTGATGGCTGTGAAACATTAAATTTAAGATAGGTCTGGAGCATCTCTACAGAGAAGCAGAATTAACAGGTAGAATCTTCCATTCTTGGCCAGTGCCTCATTAACTGCCTGAAAGATTGTATCTTTTGCCAAGAGGCAGGTAAAAAGACTAGATGGTGGGCCTTTATCCAGCAAATTAGGTCCCTGGGTGGGGAAATGGGCCAATGTCCCTCCCAACAGGAGCTGTTGGTTTGAAATCAGAGGCCAGCAACACTATATAGAAGACAATGGGGGTTGCAGGGAAGGGGAGCAGCTGATTTGGAGGTAAGAGCAGGGTTTGACAGTGAGTGATCACTCCGCTGCACAAAGTTCATGGCCCCGACCGTTCGCCAAGCTGCCTGCCCTCTCTTTTCTCCCCCAGGGAAAGCAGCTCATTGGTAGACCAACCTGCAGATGTGTTAATCCCAGCAGTGGTGGGCTGAGGCCCTTAAATGACCATAGACCTTCTCAACTAGCACTTAACACCCACCCAGTGGAGGTGGGAAGATACCAGGAATTGGTAATGCCTTCTCCCTGCCTATTTAAATGCTCTTTCTACCTCCAAATTCACCTCTTCTGGATGTAAGAAATTCTACCCAACTCTTCAAGTCAAATATTTTCTGAAGAAGGGTCTAGGCCCAAAATGTCAGCCTTCCTGCTCCTCTGCTGCTTGGTCTGCTGTGTTCATCCAGCTCTACACCTTGTTATCTCGGATTCTCCAGCATCGGCAGTTCCCTCTCGCGCTCTCTCTCTCTCTCTCTCAAATATAACTGTTCTCTAGCAGTCTACTTTTGAAACCTTAACTCTGTTTTCCTCTTTTATGCAAATTGTCTCAGATCTGTTGAATTAATCTAGCACATCCTACTATTATTGCAGATCTCAGCATCTGTACTGTATTTTCCTTTTATACACAGCATGTTAAAGTATTTTGGCTCTTTCTGACTCTCTATTGTTATTATTCATGCTGGAACTCAGGTTTTCATCATCCTTTGTACTTACTACTATTTTTCTCCCATCATGACTCCTGATACCTATTGGTTTTATTGTTCTCTTCTGTACCAGCCAATCTCGCGAGGAATACTAGTTGATCAAGCTACCCAAAAGATGCTCCACCACCGCAAGTGTTCACACTCACCCAACTAACTTTGATTCAGCCAGTGCTGTCGGAAATATCTCTTCACAAAGAATCTTGTTTGAGGAGATCCCTATTGTACAACAATGATATATGGACGCCTGTTGAACTGGCATTGTAAAAGGAGAAAATGTATTTGGACCTGAACAAAGAAATACCTATTACACTTAGAATTTCAGAAATAAATTCATTCATAGGGTGAATGCTATTGTCCATCCCTAGTTAGCCTTGAAAAGGTGATGGCATACTGCCTTCTTGAATGGCTGCAGTCCATTTGTCGTAATTATACTCACAATGCTATTATGGTGGGGAGTTCCAGGATTTTGACTAAGCAATACTGGAGGAACAGCAATCTATTTCCAAGTCTGGATGGTAAGTGGCTTGGAGGGGAACTTTCAGGTGGTGGTGTTCCCATATATCTGCTACCCTTATCTTTCGAGATGTTAGTGGTTGTGGGTTTGGAAGGTGCTGTCTATAGAGCCTTGGTAAATTTCTGCAGTGTTTGGATGAATACAGATCCAACGATATTCAAAATGCTTGGCACCATCCAGGACAAAGCAGCCTGCTTAATTGGCACCACATCTATGGACATTCAGTCCCTCTACTGCCAACACTCAGTAGCAGCAGTGTGTACTATCTACAAAATGCGCTGCAGAAATTCAGCTGGGTCAACAGACTGTTTGCTGTTGTCAATTCTGGCAACTGAGTCAATGCCAGGTTGTCTATCTGGTTTCATTTTTTTTGAGACTTTCTAGACCTTGGTAAAACTGAATAGGCTGCTCGGGCCATTTTAGAGAGTAATTAGGAGTCAACCACATTGCTGTTGGTCTGGCAGACCAGATAAGGACAGCAGTTTCTTAAAGAATGTTAGTGAACCAGATGGAATTTTTGTGACAATTGACAATGGTCATCATTAGACTCTTAATTCCAGATTGAATTTGAATTCAATAATAACAATTTGAACCCAGGTCCCCAGAACATTACTTGGATCTATGAATTACTATTTTAGCCTGCCCAGTTTGTTTTGTGCAAAGTCATAAAAGCCCAATTTTACATTATTAGATGTTCCCCTAAAACATCTGAGATGTCCAAAATTTCTAGAAAATCAACATCCCTTTAAGACAATTCTTTAGGTAGATGTCTCTTCCTTTTCATTTTTGCTATTACTCTTAAATATGTATTTTTTTTCAGACTTGTGTAACTTTATAACATTTGTTCCTTTTGAGATGTTATTGCTGTGATGATATTTATGTAGAATTGAATCACAGAAAGGTTACAGTACAGAGCCCATTGTGTCCATGCTGGGCTCTATGTAACAGCCAGTCAGATAGTCCCACTACTCCACACTTTCCCAGTGACGTTTTTCTCTTCAGATAACTATTCAATTCTTTTGAACACTGCAAATGAACCTGCCTCCATCATACTCACTAGAAATGCACTTCAGATCTTAGAATGTTTATTTATTGGCCGTTCACCTTACTGGATCTGTTCTGGCAGTTTTTCCTTGAAGTTGTACCTATTGCCTGATAGGTGCCTACTGTTATGGTGAACTGCATTGTATGCTGCTTTGGGAATGGCTGTGGTATCCCTTTGTGTATTTCTCTTTGCATACTCTAAAGGATGAGGATCACAAGACTCACGTTGTGCAGATATTTTTTGTACCTCAAGGAATCAGCAAGTTTCTATTTTTGCACTGTCAGCTGAGTACACAAGCTCTGGCATCTGTACCTAGATCTATGAAATGAAGCCAGTATGCCAACATAGCACTTCTCTAAAGAAACTTCACTGAACTTTGCAGAATGTCACAGCCAAACCACTTTAACAATAACGTTTGAGGAAATACTTCCGTACAGCCATCAATGATGGCTGAAATTCTTGTAGCCTGTATGTATCACAGTAAGATTATCCACTAAGCACTGCTAAAGGCACAATATCGAGATGACCCAAATTGCTGGAGACAGCACTTCCCAAAAAGAGTAGTGAATCCATCAGAAAGACATTTCTAGTGAAAAGTCATCCATCTGTATTTGTTTCTCACTGTACACATGCCGTTGGAGTGCTTTCAGCATTTTCTAATGAATGGCTTTATATGTTTTTTTTTGAGCTTGAAGCATCCCTTTATGCATTTTTGTTTGCATGTTCTAAAGGAAGAGGGTCATAAGAGTTATGTTGTGTATGTGTTTTTATACCTTGGGAAATTAACAAGGATTTGTTTTCACATTTTATTAAATTTTAGAATACCAGTTTCTGCAGTCTTTTGCTTTTTGTATTGATGCAATCTGTCATTGAAGATACAATCACCTAAATGTACCAACAGTCAAGCACACGCTGAGGCCTTTTGAATTCAATAGCATTTCAATGGTTTTGCTGCATACGTACTCCCAGGATACAGTAGAGGATGAGACATTGAAATCTATATTATCCTTCTCAACTGTGAGGCTCAAAAGCAATCAGTCAATAACAACCTTTGCTTATGCTCTTGCCAAGAAAAGAAGATCGTGGGTCCAAGTCCCCATGCCAGAGACTTGAGTACAAGACCTGGTCTTAAAGTTCAGTGCAGTAGTTAAGAATGTAAAATGTATAGGAGGAAGAGAAAACCATACAGTCCAATGAAGCTTCTCCAGCTCATTGTCTGATCTCAAGTTATAAAGCTGTACAGCATGGAAACAAGCCCTTCAGACCAACTCATCCAGGCTGACCAGATATCGTAAATATTTCTAGTCCCACTTCCCAGCATTTGGCCCATTTCCCTCTAAACGCTTCTTAATCATATACGCATTCAGATGCCTTTTTAAATGTTCTAATTGTACCAGCTTCCACCACTTCCTCTGGCAGCTTCATTTCGTACATGCAACACACTCTGTGTGAACATGTTGCTCCTTATGTCCCTTTTAAATCTTTCCCTACTCACTGTGAGCCTATGCCCTATAGTTTTGGACTCCCTCACCCTGGGGGGGAGCGGGTGGTGGAGGTAGAAAGGTCCTTGTCTATTCATGCTATCTGTGCCCCTCGTGATTTTATAAACCTCCAGGGAAAATAGCCTACTCAGCCTTTCCCTATAGCTCAAACCTCCTAATGCTGGCAACATCCTTGTAAATCTTTTCTGAACCCTTTCAAGTTTCACAACAGCCTTCCTCTAGCAGGGAGATCAGACTTGGACGCAGTGTTCCAAAAGTGGCCTAACCAATGTCCTGTACAGCTGCAACATGATCTTCTCAACTCCTATACTCAATGCACTGACCAATAAAAGCAAGCATACCAAACGCCTTCCTCACTATCCTGCCTATCTGGAACCTGCACTCTTTGTTCAGCAACATGCCCAGGACCTTCACATTAAGAGTATAAACCCTGCCCTAATTTGCCTTTCCAAAATGCAGCACCTCACATTTATCTAAATTAAACTCCACCTGCCACTCCTCAGCCCATTGGCCCATCTGATCAAGATCCCATTGTACCTGAGGTAACCTTCTTTGCTGTCTACTACACAGCCAATTTTGGTGTCATCTGCAAACTTAGTTACCTCCTATGTTCACATTGAAATCATTTATATAAATGTCAAAAAGCAGTGGACCCAGCACCAAGTCTTGTGGCACATCACTGGTCACAAGCTTCCAGTCTGAAAAGCAACCTTCCACCACCACCCCCTCTACTACCTTTGAGCCAGTTCTATATCCAAATGGCTAGTTCTCCCTATATTGCATATGATCAAACTTTGTTAACCAGTCTACCATGAGGAACCTTGTTGAACACCTTACTGAAGTCCATATAGATCACTGTCCTCATCAATCCCCTTTGTAACGTAACTACTTCAAAAAATTCAATCAAGTTAGTGAGACATGATTTCCTTTGCACAAAACCATTTTGGCTATGCCTAATCAGTCCTTAGCTTTCCAAATACATGTCAATCCTGTCCCTCAGGATGCCCTGCAACAACTTTCCCACCACCAATGTCAGACTCACTAGTTTATAGTTCCCTGGCTTTTCCTTACCACCTTTCCTAAATGGTGACACCATGTTAGCCAACCTCCAGTCTTCTGGTACCTCTCCTGGGGCCACTGTTGATACAAATATCTCAACAAGAGGCCCAGCAATTAATTCACTAGCTTCCCACAGAGTTCTACGGTACACCTGATCCAGTCCTGGAGATTTATCCACCTTCTTGCATTTTAAGCCATCCAGCACCACCACCTTTGTAATATGGACATTTTTCAAGATATCACTATTTATTTTCCCAAGTTCTCCATCTTCCATATCCTTCTCTGCAACAAACACTGATGCAAAATACTCATTTACTATCTCCTCCATTTCCTGCAATTCCATACATAGACAACCTTGCTGATTTTTGAGGGGCCCTATTCTCTTCCTAGTTAGTCTTTTGTCCTTAATGTATTGATAGAATCCCTTTCGATTCTCCTTAAACCTATTTGCCAAAGCTATCTCATGTCCCCTTTTTGCCCTCCTGATTTCCCTCTGAAGTATACTCCTACTGCCTTTATACTCTTCTAGAGATTCACTCAATCTCTGCTGTCTATGCTTAATGTATGCTTCCTTCTTATTCTTGAACAATCTTCAATTCCATTTTCTTGCCTATCCTCAATATCTCTTGGTGCCCTGAGAAACCAAAAATATGCCCATCTCAGCCTTAACTACTTTAACAATGATAAACAATTTCTGGAGTAAAGAATTACCAAGATTCATAATTCTTTGTGTGAAGAAATTTTGCTCCATCTTAGTCGTGATTGGCCCTTTATTCTGAATTTGTGCAGTATGGATTTTTTAGCATTGGTTTTCAGATGAAATGATAAACCAAGTTCCTCCCAGATGGATTTAAAATATACCATTGTACTATTTGAAAAATAGTAGAGGCGTTCTTCTGGAGATATGATCATTTACTTTGTTGCTGAGTGTAGGAGCTTGTGGGTAAACCAGTAGGCACATTTTTGGCATTACAGTGGTAGAGGATTTAAGTGAAGCACTTGGGATGTCCTGAGGTCATAAAAGGTGGGATAAAAGTACATGATTTTTCTTTATCTCATACTTCACCTTTACAACAGTTACTTCCTTACTTTGTATCACTGGCAAGACCATTAGGTAGATTGAGACAACGTTTGTCGTGTCACCCTCATGGTGCTGTTCATTTATAATAATGAACTTCTGAAAATTCTAAAACAATCCATGCTGCTGAGGTTTGAGAACAAGAGAGCCATGCTTTCAAAAACCAATTCACAGCTCTTCCCAATGACAAACCAACATGTAATGATCTTCATTGCTCAAGCAATTCCAGATCAACAAACTGTAAACTATTTGAAATTTTAATGTTGCACTACCAATGAAGGAAAGTGACCATCATCATTACCACAGCTTCTATATCTCTATCTAACTGACATAGACCTGTTCTGAATAGATTGTCAACAATGTGAATCAAACAACCAGCTTTGAAAAGCTCGGAGACAGCAAGAAAGGCAGATGCTGGAATTAGAGTCAACAGAGTTTGGAACTAGATGAACACAGCAGGACTGACAGCATTGAAGGAGCAGGAAAGTCGACGTTTTGGGTCAAAACCCTTCATCCTGACGTGCTGTGTTCCTCAAGCTTTGATAAGCTTTAGGTTCTTTCCAGAAAGTATATGCAGAGTGATAAATCCCAAAATAGGCATTGGTATTATCAACTGAAAAAGTTGACATATGTTGGAAGTCCAATCCTTCCTTTTTACACAGCGATCAAAACTGGATTTACAACAACCTCAGCAGATCCAAATGGACATCCAGACATTCATCTAGCAATTTGGACACACATCCATCTTTGGAGAGTGTGGTATGGTAAACTAGAGTGAACCTTTAGTTCTTTTATTGGAGATGGCCGTTACAACTGAGAAAAATGAGGGTCATGTTTTTTCAGGAAAGGAGGAATCAGAATACGACTGTGATCAGTGACTGTTTTAATACCACCAGAACTCTGATTATAGGAAATAATCATGCCAGGCAATAACACCAAGACCGATTTGACGGGTGAGCTTGTATCTTTAAGGAGCTGGTGGTGGAGACTACAAAAGTGTTGTAATAATCTGGAAGTGTGGAGGCAAATCCAAGCATGTGTGAGCTTCTTTGCCCATATCCTAGAGACCAGCTAGTCACAAGGAAGTGGTCAGACACCTGTCACTCCTGAGTAAGGTAACGGAGATGGTCAGGAACAGTGTCAGTGTGTGGATGGAAGGAAGGATCTGGTATTTGGATTAAGAGGGAATTTAGGGACTGGATTTGGGGCTTAGGCCTGTCCATTCATGATTGAGCTGCCAACTGCACCAACTCGCCATCACCTTCAGCCACAACTCCCAATGCACCCTCTTCCACTTAAGCCCCTCAGGTCTGGTTTTGGGTAATGGTGGGATCTATGGCTGTGGAGCAGTTGGCAGAGTAAATTGGAAGACTAAGCAATGTCTGGACAGAGGAACAGGATAAGTAGTCAAGAACTGATGGAAAAATAATTTCTGTTAGCAACATTAAAATTTCAAATAGTTTACAGTTTGTTGATCTGGAATTGCTTGAGCAATGAAGATCATTACACGTTGGTTTGTCATTGGGAAGAGCTGTGAATTGGTTTTTGAAAGCGTGGCTCTCTTGTTCTCAAACCTCAGCAGCATGGATTGTTTTAGAATTTTCAGAAGTTCATTATCATAAATGAACAGCACCATGAGGATGCCACTCTTCTCAGTTTAGCGGTTCAAACTGTTTCTTAAATTTTGCTGTCCTGCATGAGCTAGTCCATGTTCCTCTTCTCTCCACCTCATGGCTGAGTAAGTTCCACGGAGCATGCATAACAATAAGTATTAACTTGGTTCAACAAGGGCATTGGCAAGATGAAACTCTCCAACAATCTTCTAGTTGTTGTTTGAGAAATAGGAGACAAATGATACATTGGGAGCTAGGAATTGGGATGTGGGGCAAATGTAGAATTGGTGGACAATCCCATAAAACACAGGAAGGTTGGTCACTCAGTCAGTATGTATCAATTTCAATTGCTCTTAAAGAGTTAATAATTGAGATGATTGTTTCATGTTCCTCTTAGGATCCCTACAATGCAGATCGAGGTCATTTGGCCCATCATTCTACACCGACCCACCAAAGTGCCACCTGACGCAGCCCCCTACCCTGTCCCCATAACTCCATATTTCCTATGACTACGCCTATCGAGACGACACATCCCTGGGAATACGACAGACAATTTAGCATGGCCAATCCACCTAAACTCCACATCTTTGGACTCTGGGAGGAAACCAGACCACCTAGTGGAAACCCATGCAGACAATAGGGAGAACGTGCAAACTCTACATGACAAACGCCTAAGGCTGGAATAAAATCTGTGTCCCTGGCACTGTGAAGCAGCAGTGCTAACTATTGCGCCACCATGCTGCCTTTCATTAGCCTCTTTCATTTTTTAATCAGTGTTCCTGGTTTTCCACAATTGTGGGAAAATGGATAGAGTTGTGGAATGTAAATTGCAAAATACCTGTAAAAATCTCAGTCTCTTGTGTAACGAAGACATTTTTAAATGATTCAGTTCAAAAGAACCAGTATTAGCTTGGTTCAATTGGTAGCATTCTCATTTCTGATCAAAAAGCTAGCTGCACTGCAAGACAGGAGCATATCATCTAACTTGAGTTTCAATGCCATACTGATGGAGTGCTGCATTGAAAAATGTGTGATCTTTCAGATCAGGGGCATAACCACTTTTTTAGATGGAGGTAAAACATTCCATGTCTTACACTAAAGGTTCTTGTTGTTACAAATAGTTTTGCCAAATTTTCTTCCTTGCAGCATTTAAACTGTGGTTTGCATCTTTACAATGCTTTGTACATAATTCTTCCAGTTGATTGCCAGCAAAACCAATCCTAAACTCAGTATTAAGAGGTTTTATTTGCATAATTATATGATCCATTCCTTCAGATGGATTCATTTAATGCATTACAGCACAAGTGATGAATATTGTTGATAATATCTTAAAATTAAACCTGGCATATATTTTACAAAAGCAAAGTACCGCAATTGCTGGAAATTGCTAGTCAACACGACTAGCAGCATGTAGAGAGAGAGAAAAATGTTTTGAAAAGGGCCAATAGGCTGATGAGTGGCAGATGGGGGAGGTGATAGCCTCATGGTATTATCATTGGACTGTTAACCCAGATACCCAGGTAATATTCTGGGGACCCAGGCTTGAATCCTGCCAAGGCAGATGGTGGAATTTGAATTCAATAAAATATCTGGAATTAAGAATCTAATGATGACCATGAACCCATTGTTGATTGTCAGGAAAAACCCATCTGGTTCACTAATGACCTTTAGGGAAGGAAACTGCCATCCTTACCTGATCTGGCCTACGTTTGACTCCAGATCCACAGAAATGTGGTTGACTCTCAGCTGCCCTCTGGGGAATAAGGGATGGACAATAAAAAAAATGGAGTTTAATTTAAATAAATATGAGGTGCTGCATTTTGGAAAAGCAAATCAGGATGGGACTTATGCACAATGGTAAGGTCTTTGCTGAACAAAGAAACCTTGGAGTGCAGGTTCATAGTTCCTTGAAAGTGCAGTCCCAGGTAGACAGGATAGTGAAGAAAGCATTGGCTATGCTTGCCTTTATTGGAGACCGACCTCTTGGTCCAACTCATCCATGTTGACCAGATATCCTAAATAGATCTAGTCCCATTTCCCAGCATTTGGCCCATATCCCTCTTAACCCCACCTATTCATGTGCCCATCTAGATGCCTTTTAAATGTTGTAATTGTACCAGCTTCCACCACTTCCTTTGGCAGCTCATTCCACACAAGCACCCCCTCCCCACATGGAAATATTGCCCCTTAGGTCCCTTTTAAATCTTTCCCCTCTCAACTTAAACCTATGCCCTCTAGTTTTGGACTCTGCTACCCTAGGGAAAGGACCTTGGCTATTTACCCTACCTATGCCCCTCATGATTTTATAACCTTCTATAAAGGTCACCCCTCAGTCTCTGACACTCCAGGGAAAATAGCCCCAGCCTATTCCGCCTCTCCCTACATCTCAAACCCTCCAACTCTGGCATAATCCTGGTAAATCTTTTCTGAACCCTTTCAAGCTTCACAACATCCTGTAACAGGGAGACCAGGATTGAACACAGTATTCCAAAAGTGACGTAACCAATGTCCTGTACAGCTCCAACATGACCTCCCAACTCCTATACTCAATGCACTGACCAATAAATGCAACCTTGTCAAATGCCTTCTGCACTATTCTGTCTACCAGCAACTCTACTTTCAACGAACTATGAACCTGCACCCCAAGGTCTCTTTGTTCAGCAACACTCCCCAGGACCTTAGCATTAAGTGTATAACTCCTGCCCTGATTTGCATTTCCAAAATGCAGCACATCACATCTATCCAAATTAAACTTATTACCATGAGTTCTACTAATATCAATAAGAAGGATTGGTGGCAGTGAAAATCAACCCAAGATACCCCAGGTCATAATCCAATGCTGGCAGATCCATTGTCTCTTGGACAAAGAAACATCAGTTCCAGGTCATTAACCGTAGGAGCGGATTTCAGATAGTCACACAAAATAAAGCGAGTGAGCACCTAGCCAATTCTTTAACCAGTAGCTTTTATTCAAGCAGCAATCGATTACAGCAGGGAGAGAACGTGACACAGTCTTGCAGGACAGCCGTCCTTCTCTAATCTGGTCAGACAATCCCTGACCTCTTGTACAGTCTATTGTTCATACTGCGGCAAAATGCAGCCAATCAGGTGCACTTCCTGTTTTTCAGAAGGAGAAGGTACCATATATGATTTCTGAAGAAGGGTCCCGACCCGAAACATCAGCTTTCCTGCTCCTCTGATGCTGTCTGGCCTGCTGTGTTCCTCCAGCTCCACACCTTGTTATACCATATATGGTTATGCAGAAAATTCTAGCCAATCATCAAACAGCGTCATATATGGCAATGCGACATGCCGCAAAATCCCACTTTATTGTTTGCTATCATTTATTATTTTCTTTTAAATCCTCATCCGTCATTTTGAGTTTCGCCCTGTTGTCAATTATTTAGTTTTGTGTTGTGTAAGATACTTGATGATGCATCATGTGATTTCTGCAGTTTTAATGCTATTTGTATTAACTCTTTAAATTCTTATGCCCGCGTTCGAAGGTTAATGCACTGACATAACACATTGGCTGTGATATTATTGGTGGAGGGTAAGTTCTGACATCAGGCACAATGAGACATCCTTGAAACCACATAAGGAAGTGGGCAGCTATACTTCAGCAACTGTTTACCTGCCCTCTAAAGAAGAACGGTTAGCTGGCTTTCCAATCTGAAGGTCAGTAGCTGTACCACCTCAGCAGTACTGCTGAACTAAGTGGCAACTGTTAAGACTGTAAATGAACTCTAGACACGTTGGAGTTTTCTCTGCAGGGGGTTAGCCAGATAGATCACAGAGACTGTAGGGGGTAACTTATTCACCAGCAGTGCCTTACTCCTGGTGGAATTCCTCCTCTAGTCATTGAATTTCTAAAATGGATGGTACTTCTCTCGCCCCAACAATCACCGCCTAAATGTAGTTGGAATATGGCTTTTATTTACCTAAATATGTTGACACTTCTGGTTGAAGCCAGCTGAGTATTTATTATTCTTAGCACAAGTAAAATGATTCAGTGGAGGGAGCACCATATCAATATCTCTCATCATTTTGTATACCTCAATCAAAGTCTATCCAGTCTCTCCTCATACCTGACATCTTCCATCTCAGTGAATCTCCTCTGCACCCTCTCCAATGCAATCACATCCTTCCAAAAGTTGTTTAATAGTTACTCAGAGTTATACTAGGTTTTTAGTAGTCTAACTTTTCCTGGGTAACTATTGACTTAATGGAAGTAGAAGCATCTGAATTCTTTGCTGTATTTTCAGAGGCTTCCAAGTGTAGGGAATTGCCCGAGGGTATCTTCAATTTCCCAGGCATTTCCCACAGAATCTGCTACACTGGGGATTCTGCAGGGTCCCCATGCACAACTCTCATCTACGCTTCAGAAATTACATTTGGCATTCAAAAATCTGGGCTGTTGCGTCCAACTCAGTTGTACGATATTGTCACAAATAATGGTCAAATTCTATGATGAAACAGACTCAACCTCTAACTTGGACATGACCAACAGCCAAACAAAGATGATGATTCTGAAACAGAAAGTATCCCATTTGAAAACAACCATTCATTCATAATGCATTAAACACATCTGTCCACAACAATGAATAGCACACCACAGAATAAGGCTATGCAGCTTAGTTTCAGTAATAGTATGTGGACTACATCTAGTTGTGTTATATGTCTGCCAAAGTGGTGTCTTAATGTAACTGATGTTCATCCTTGTCTATATTTATCAGGACAGGTTCTGCATTTGTTAAAGAGAAAACGGGATGTCATATTATCTCACAGGTCTCAGAGAAGCATTAAAATAAAATCAATGTACTGCAGATGCAAAAGATCTCCAGCACTATGTTTTCATTTCAGAAGTGTGCTACATCTTTAAGACAACCGGATGATATCATGATGTGATGCTGTAGCATATGTGATCTCCATCTCATTCTCTGTTCGTTCAGTTGATTTGTTAGCAAGCAGCCAGCCAACTTGTCTGTTAGTCAGTCAGTGTTAATACTAACTATGTAATTAATATAATAGTAACATAAGTAAATATATAGTTCAAGATGGTACATGTAAGATTTAGGTTTCATATTGGTATATATAATTAGTTGTTAACAAACTTCTCAACTTCTGTTTCAATAAGAACCCAACTCTCTGTGGGCTGTTATGTGATCTAACATAATCACAAACACACAAACTTTTTCTTCAATTCTTTTCAAGCTAGCAGCCCTTCTTCATCAACATAAACATGCTAGAATGGAAACAACTCACAGACAAATGAGTAATTTCATGACACCAATGCAAACAAATAGATTAACGACTCAATCAGTTCATTAATTTTTATGAGATCTTATAATGTATAAATTGCGAGTGCATTCATTTACAAAGCTTCAAAGTAATTAATTGTATGTAAAGTGTCTTGAGGTGTTCTGAGAGATGTAGTAAATTGCTGAATAGATCTCTTTGTACCTTTTATTCCCAGACAGCTTTTTTATTAGGTGGAAATTCTAATAATAGATTTGCCATTCAATCTGTTAATTTACCAGTTCTTCTCTATGCAAAATTATGTTAAATGTTTTCCATGCAGATAGTGAATTATAAATTATGAGTCTCCATTCCTGGCTCATGCTTTATTTAATATGACGCACAAAAATATCTGGAGTGTTGTCTCTTGTTTTCAATTGTCCAACCTATCAAGAGGGGCTCTGCATTGAGCGGTAAAGTTTACAACATTAAACTTAAACTGTACACTTTAAATTGAACTGCTGCCATCTCTGAAACCCGATTATAGTGCCTTATTATAGGTCACTCAGTTGAAAAACAGCCAAGAGGGCATTTTTGGAGCAGTGATGGCCAATCTATCCATATGGGCAGGCCATGTTTCAATTTTTATTGTCCTCAGGGAGCCACAACAGTAAACATGAAATTAATCAAAAATACTCAAAAACAATAAATTGCAACTTTAAATGAGTAATGAATATAAATGATTATTAAAAAGTGCCAAGCATCAAAGCTTAATAATAGAGCCATTTGTTGCACTTTTGGTCAGACAAAGCCAAAGAGAAAAAAAAATATATCCCAGTTCACCATTGTCAGGGAAAGGGGTGGCATCTGGGACTGATGTGAGAATTTTAACTAACACTGACCTTGCATCACCTCTGGCAAGGCACACTCTGAACTGGTCAAGGGTTTTAGGGAGAAAGCAGGAATGTGACATTGTGATACAGAATCAGTCATTATCGTACTGAATGGCAGAGCAGCTTGAGGGGCTGAATGACCTGCTCCCCTTCCTAGCTTCTATGTTTCTATGGTCTTGGCAGAATGCTCATGAAAGCTGGAGTTTGAAATTTGTTGACTTTCAGTCTGGGCTTTCCTCTTTTCCCAACTTGCTTTTTCTCTCTTCCTCGCCTTTATCGTTATCCCTTTTCTTCTTTTCCCTCTCACTCCCTTCTTTCTCTCTTTCTCACCCCTTACCCTGCCTTTCTTACCAATCTCAAAGCATCTTAAGCTGCCCTCTTTAATTCCAAGAATATAATCAATAATGGGGCTTTGTGCTCTAAAATTCATTGATCTTGAAGAGAACTTAAAAAATAACTCAAAATAAATGGCCATGAACAGCAAAACCACTTCAGAAATTTGAAGATGCATGGCAGCTCAAGGCAGTGCTGCAGCTCTTGGGGGTGGCAGTCTACTGCAGGAATTTCAACAAGTCTCATCAAGCTGAGGGTGTACCTGGGAGCTTCCAATCCTAACCAGCCACTCAACAAGGCTGGAACCTGTGGCTTCTTAGTGCCCTAGCTACATAGCCAAAGCCCAGGCTCCTTCCAGCCACCTCTCCATGGTAGCCAGAAGCAGCTGCTGCTTGTCTCTTTCATTGGCTTTTGGAGGTGGTGACCTGGTTTGGCTGTCCATGACTAGCCAGGAGGAGCTGCTCAAGCTGGCCTGGCCCCTCTACTCTTACCATGCCCCAATTGTCATGGCCATCCAGCATGCCTCTAACAAAAAAATCCACTTATACAAAAACAGCAAGGTAGCCTAGCAGAACCTCATCCAGTATAACTTCTGCCTTTAAGACTGCTTCAAGAAGGTCCCTAGGAATGAGGATGATTGGGGTGAGAGGGGCCCTCCCCAGCTCCAGATCCCCCTCCTTTCCTCCTGTAAAATATTGCTGATGCTGGAGACCTGAACCAAAAGTCTCCTATTGCCAGAGACAGCCCTCTTGCTAGCCCTCTAATCTCAGATTGATCCTCACCCACTGCTGATTGGCTTACCACAGAGTCTGCAACAGCAAACATGGGAGTTAGTGGACTTCTGATTAGAGGAGCAACTCTGCAAAATCTGTGATTGAGCTGTAAGTTAAAGCAGGTGTGGGGCCGTATGAAATGGGCTGTATGTGATTTGTGGGCCTTAGGTTAGGCATCTCAATGTAGAGTAGAATATCCAAATAATTTCACAAGTAGAAAAAGTAGAAATTGAGAATGTGTCTTTTCCCAGGAAGGTTTCCTTTAGAATCTCAACTTTCCAAGACTGTACTGCGTATCTGAACCCTGGTGATACAATCCTCTTGACCCAGACAGCTGATTCCTTCTTGTATCTGTATTTCTTACCTCAGCTGTAATTTACCATGGAAGGACAAACACATTGTTTTCTACCACAGACTCTATAACATTGTCATTATTATCCTTCTTCTGACTGCCTCAGAGAGAGGAGGACACTTGCCATGGAGTGGCAGTTGTGGCAAAACCCTTTTTTACGCTCCATGTGACTGTGCCATCAGCTGTCTTGGTCCAACACTGCAATTACTTCCCTAAGGTTTCTGCCTCTTCAGTTTTCCTCTCTATAAGACCTATTTAAAACTCACCTTTTTGATCAAGCTTTGACTCACCTTTCCAAATGTTCCATTTTTTGGCGTGGGTGAATTCTCCATCCTCCCCAGCTAGCCAACTTCTATAAGACTTTCCTACGTCTCTTAATGGTTGACTCCCTAATGATACAGAAACAATCTATTACCAGTCAATACAACCTAATTCTCCCCGACTCCACAATATTTGGTAGAATCAGCAATTAAGCTGAAATGTGACCCTCTACCGCCCCCTGCAGATGTTTTGGGGTAAATAGAAATATTCAAGTGAATCACAGAATCCCTACAGTATGGAAGCAGGCCATTTGGCCCATTGAGTCTACACCAACCCTCCAAAGAGCATATCCACCCAATCACCCACATCCCTGTAATCCTGCATTGCCAATGGCTAATGCACATAGGTTGCACATCCCTAAACACTTTGGGCAATTTCACATGGCCAATCCCCCTAATATGTACATCTTTGGACTGTGGGAGGAAACCCATGCAGACAAATGCAGACAAAGGAAGAATGTGCAAACTCCACACAGACAGTCACCCAAAGCTGGAATTGAACCTAGGTCCCCAGTGCTGTCAGGTAGCAGTGTTAATCACCGAGCCACCATGCTGCCCTATCTATGGGAACATAGAGTTAAACTACAGTTATGGCTTCCGTACCGCTAGGATATTTGTTTATTGGATTCACAAAGTTTGGTCATCCCTACATTAATATTATTACCTGCATTCTAAATGTCTCAAATATTTCTACCTTTACCAAATTGCAGGTTGTTCCAAGCATTGATCAGCATTTCAGGAACAGCTCCTGCTGATAGCTATTTTAAATTTACTTTTGACTTGTTTTTATTAATTTGTCCCTTAGTTTCTATTTTTCTGACAATGTCATTTGCCTTCTTAATTAAACTTCAAGGTATTTAGGTGAACTTCTATGTTATTTGAACAATGAATACACCAACAAGTATAGGTCACCACGTCAATTTTGAGCCGCATTGGACAAAGAATAAAGTTCATTTTGCACTCCGGGTCCTTGAATATTGGTTCAACAATCGGTGTTTGTGTTGAAGGTCTTTGCTAGCAGATTTGCTGAACAAACCCTCTAAAGCGTATAAATGGCTAGCTACTCATTGGTTAACATTAGAGTCCAAATGAGAACCATCCACTTGCTGAGTAATAACAATTAAAACCTTTGTTCTTCTGGGCAGAGTTTAAAGCTTCAGCACAATGAACAATGTGTAACTTCTTTCTCTCCCTGCAGATAGTCTTACAGTTTACGTTCCTGGGACCACAACCACAAGGACAGAAAAAGGGTTATCATCTGCAATGCTGCTTCCTGTCTGGATTTACTGATGTTAAACTAGAAATCACAAATAACCTTCTAAAATAAACCATTGCTGTTGTGGTTGAACAGTCGCTATGAATTGCAAGACTATAGAGAATCCTATTGAGAAACAATTGTTTTCTTCTGAGGAGCTGGAATGCAAAATCTGTTACAACCTTTACAACCTGAAGAATAGGAGACCCAAGTTGTTGGAATGCTTTCACAGGGTGTGTGCCAGATGCCTGTACAAAATTGTAGACATTGGAGACTCCTCACAAAGTATAATTAGCTGTCCTTTCTGCAGGTATGAGACCAGTGTACTAGACGATGAAGTTGGTGGACTCCCAGACGATAATAATATTCTTGCCATCCTTGTGTGCAAGGAGAAGAATAGAAAGTTTGCTGTGGATAACCCATCTGAACTTCTGCTGACTCCGAAAAGGTTATCTTCCTTCGGAAGCCCTTCCCGATCCTCAAACTGCCTGGTCATAACCATCATGGAGGTTCAAAGGGAATCCCCACAATCTCAGAGCTCAGCATCAGTTACGGAATTCTACGACTCCAATTTTGGTTCAATAGCCTCAATGTCTCGGCAGTGGGCAATTTGGAATTGCACTCCCCTTTTCTGTCGCACAATAGGCAGAATTTTAATCTGGCTACTGGGACTCCTCTATTTCAGCTCTTTACCTCTCGGTGTATATCTGCTTGTGATTCAGAAGGTCACACTAGGGATTATATTTGTCAGTCTTGTTCCCTCCAGTCTTGTTATACTTATGGTCTATGGTTTTTGTCAGTGTTTATGTCATGAGTTTTTGGATTGCATATCTTCATGAAAGCAAAATCTAAAAGTAAGTAAAAGTTACAGTCACACTTACAGTTTGTAGGAATTCAGGTTTTGTGTCTTGTATTAACTCTGGCTTGTGAACTGTGTAGTTTTGCAATTGTGCTTGTCTGGAAGGTCTGTTCTGCAGTAGAACATTGTTATATACAGTGATAGTTGTATTACTTGGTGTGCAATATATTCTTATGGCACACTTTTTTTCAAAAATGATATGGTTACAAACTGAAGAGCACAAAGCAAAGTAAATGATACAAGTTATTATGTTAGACTTTTGCTCACACAGAACTTGATACTGCTGAAAAAAGACAGATTTTGTCAAAGGTTTTCATCTTACACACATCAGGACAATTCATGAGAAATATCAATATAAAAAAAAATGGCATTTGAACTGTGTGATAGGAAAGTTTTAATTGGTTGTCAACTGGCTTCTGATTGGCAGAAGCATTGCCATGGAAGAAAAAATCAGTTAATGATGACCTGACAGTTAACTGCCATGGTTTCTTTCAATTTTAAACCAGGCAGGTTGACTCTGATGGGTTAAGGCATTACCCAGAGCTATGAACTAGAAAATGACTGTCACCTTTTTCGTGTGTTGAAACAGATGCAATGTCTGTGCATATTCTTTAAGTCTACAAAGAAACAGGGCCCGTGTATTAATATATGTAGCTTTCAGTACATGCAGGTGTACCATATTGCAAATCCGACTGATAATACCAAATTAATTGTCAGCATAACTCTTTGCACTCTCAGGGTTATTTAGCAACTGTTTCCCAATCGCAGAATCACATTTAATGTTGGACATTGTTAGTTTTGCAAGCACCAACGGGTTTCAGTGCCAGGATGATGCTGAACCAGGCTGTACATTCCAAACACTGGCAGATTGTATGAAACAGCATATCGTTTCAACTGTTGACAACAAGCAAGGTACTGACTGTACCCAACTAACCCATGCGTGCCTGTGGGAAAAAATATAGACCTTTAGTAGACCTTTAAACATTTATGGGGTCTTATTATAGGTACACTAATCCTTTGCTGTGTTATGATCAAAATATTTATGTATAGTTTAAAACATTTTTACTATTGAGTTATACATTTTCAAGAATTTATTTGTAACAAGATTGAAAATAATCTGATAAGCAAAATTTCATGAATGCACTAATCTGGTACCTTAATGAAAGTGTAAATGTGAAGGGAGTTACTAACAATGCACATAGCCTGCAGAAAGAAAGATGAGAGAGGAATATCTGAATGGGAATGACGTTGAATTGAAAGTGAACCAGTCTTATGATTGTTCCACCGTTTGATAATCAAGGTTTTATACCTGGATTGTGAATAATATTGATGGTCATCTTTGAAGTTAGGTTATAAGCTTTATAACAATATCATTTAAAAATGTTGGCACCAAACATAAAGCTAAGTGGCAGTCATAGATAATGTCTGAGTATACCATATTGGTAAAGCACAACATGATGAAAGATATTGAAATTGCAGACTATAATGGAGCAGAAGCTCTTAGGACATAAAACAGCTATCTAAAATTGTTTCAGTTCTGATTATTACCTATAAAGATGAAGTGATTTTATCTTCTCACATTTGTGCATTAATTTGCCATTTAAAAAAAAATCACTTTCAGGTGTGGAAGCTCCAAACTCTTTATGTATTGCCTGAGGTTAGGGAAGAAATTCAGATGTCTGTGTCTCAGGGAACTTCAAGCAATACTCTTTGGGGTTTATTGGAAATATGTCATGAAGATTGGAGATATATTTTGCAGGAGATTGGAGAGATACAGTAAACATTGATGAACATGTTAGAGATATATATTTGTGGGAGATTGGAGCTGCTTTGAATTGAATACAGTGGGAGATTAGAGCTACACGTTGTAGGAGATTGAAGAGATGCACATTATGTGAGATTGGATATCGCTCCACTCTCCCAGAATGTGATAAAGTTACAGACATTGAGCATGCAGAGCAATACAGACAATTGGAGAGGTGCACTTTGTAGGAAATTGGACAGTTGTATAACATTGGAGATTGGAGAGATGCACATTATTAGATATTGGAAATGTAAACACTGTAGAAGTTTGGAGAGGCAAAGGTTTATTAGTTTCTTCCTGGAATGAGAGGATTGTCCTATGATAAGACCTTGCCCTAACAATCAAAGGCATTACCATCATTGATTTCCCACCATCAATATCATGGTGGTTACCATTAACCAGAAACTTCACTAAACTAGCCATATAAATACTGTGGTTGCAACAGCAGGTTTCTGCAATGGGTAACTCACCTCTTGACACCCTAAAGCCTGTACACTATTTGCAAGACACAATTCAGGCATGGGACAGAATATTCTCTACTTGACTAGATTAGTGCAGTTGCAATAGCACTCAAGAAGCTCAATGACATTCAGAACAAAGCAGCGCTCCCAAATCCCTGGTCTAGGTTCTTTAGAAGGGTAGGTCGTCGAAAAAAAAGCACCATCAGCATATTCCCATCCAAGTCAAACACTCTTGGAAGTATATTCTCATTCCTTCTCTTCAATTTGGCTAGATCAAAAGCCTGGAATTCTTTTACTAAAAACAGTGACATTGTAAATATATCTACATTATATGGACTGCAGTTGCTCAAGTAAGTAGGTCCTCTCCACCTTATCAAAAGCAATTAGGATGGACAACAAATGCTGGCCTTGTTCATGATACTCTAATGACAAGATTAGATGAAGTGTTCCAAGTCAGGATAATGTACCATTTGGAAGGAATGTGTTGCATCTGCCTGCTGTTATTCTTCAAGGCGGTAGTGTTTGCAGATTTGGATGGTGACACTGTTCTGCTGCCAAACTTGGCAACTCCCTCCACTTTCTTCATGGGGATTGGGACAGAATGTACGTTGGTGAAACATGGACATACAAAGTTCACCTACCTTCAAATAAAAGTTATTTTCATTACTGTCCAAAAACATGATGCATAGGCTTTAGATAATTGAGGGAATGTTGAAAGATGCCAGACTTATTTGAAGAGGTATGATGTCCCCTTGGGAAACGTATGGTATCCCTCTCGGAGAAGTCAGGTAGGTCTTTGTGGTGGCTAAGAATAAACATGAATATGCATTTAAGTTCCCTGGACCTTTAATGTGTATTGGAAAAAAAGAAATTGTTATTGTGAAAAATTAAGTATTTTACGGAAATATTTGTTTTGATCCGTGACAAGTTCTTGAGTGAATTTAAATGTTATCAATAAGCTTTTTTAAAATACAATGAAACCTGCACTGGACTCTTAGAACTGATTTCATCTCACAATGGCTGCACATGAGTTGGTGTGGAAAGCATAAAGGCAAAGGGCATCAGATGAAGTGTCAGAGATTCAGCTGTGTTGACACTAAGTTGGCACAGGAGCTATAAATGGCCATGAGCTGGGGGCATGGATTGATAAGGAGGGTATGAAGGGCCATTGTGAATGAATGGAGGACATAGTCGAAATGAGGGGCCATGGTGAATGTATAGAGGGAGCATGAGATGGAATAATTTGGGATGGATGAGGGATGGGGTTTGTAGAGGTGAGGTGTGAGGGGTAAAGGGTAGTGGGTTTAGTTTAATCATATTGTTTTCATTATAACTAGGATGAAGTTCCAAAGTATTGAGTCTCTTGACCAGCTCCCTCAGCACCCATCAGCTTGAGTGGCTGTCTTTGCAGTTTTTCCAAACTGTTTCTGGGGTTTGCAGACTCACCTCCTGTTTGCATTCGCTCCTCTGGAATAAAAATGTAAAGGTTTGCGACATTTTCTCTGGTGTCAGGTTTGCAGAGTCGTGAATTTTGAAGCTAAGAATTTAGTCTACAGGATGTAAAAAAGAGGAAGTCCTGATTTTGTTCTCATTTTTAATTAACATGTTCAAATATGTTATGACACATCTCCTGGCTAAGTGGGATTTGGGTCTAGAACTTCCAGCACAGAGGTAGCAGTGCACCACAGGAGCCTTGATCCTGATTTTGTTCACCAAAGTGCTCCATTTAGAAATCTAATCAAATACTGTGCCAATCAAGTTAATCAATACTGTAAATAGCAATGGGCAAGCTGCAGAACATCAGCACTTATCTTAATTGTCTTCCTTTCATTTACATGATTACTGATGGTTCGAAATAAATATAAAAGTGTCAGGTAGTTTTGTTTGTTTAAAGTATTTACCAAACAATTACTTTCATAATTTTTGAATATTAACGTATATTTGTTTAGCTCTCTGTGGAAAAGTATTTAATAGAAATAACAGGTAATCCAGGAACCAATCAACTATTTAGAATAATTAAGAATCTGATTTAGTTGCAGTTTATGCAAAATGGCTGCTGTGTCGGTCTCAAGCAGAGCTTCATTCAGTTGCTACTTGATGACCAGTCAAAAGGAGACAATAGAAAATAGGAGCAGAAGTAGACCATTCTCTGGGGTTCTCCTCATTTCAGTCCTGAATAGCCTACCTCATATCCTCAGACTGTGATCCCTGGTTCTTGTCACCTTGGTGATCAGGAACATCCTCTTGCATTTATTCTGTGTTGTCCTGTTAGAGCTTTATCATTTTTTAGGAATATTCCCTTCCACCTTCTAAACTCCAGTGAATATAGTCCTAATCAATCCAATTTCTCTTCATCTGTCAGTCCTGACATCGGAATCAGTCTGGGAAACCTTCATTGCACTCCTTTCATAGCTAGAACATCCTTCGTCAGATAAGAGCAAAATTGCACATTGTACTTCAGGTGTGATCTCACCAAGGCCCTGTAGAATTGCAGCAAGACATCCTTGCTGTTGTTCTCAAATCATCTCACTACTTTCAATGACTGGTATAGAAAGCACCTAGGTCTCGTTGTATGTCCATGTTTCCAAATCAATTGCCATTCAGATAAAAATCTGCCTTCCGGTTATTGCTACCAAAATGCATAACCTCATATTTATCCACATTATAGTTCATCTGCCATGCATTTGCCCACTCACTCAATTTGTCCCAATCATACTGAAGCATCTGTGCATTCTCCTCACAATTCACCTTCCCCCACTCAGCCTTCTGGCGTATGGAAAGTTGGAGATATCACATTTAGTTCCCTCATCTAAATAATTAATATCTGTTGTTAATAGCTGGGGTCCAAGCACTAATCCCTGCAGTTTCCCACTAGTCACTGCCTGTGATTTAACAAAAGACTTGTTTATTCCTACTCTGCTTTCTTTCTGCCATCTATTTTTCTGTCTATGTCAGTACATTACTTCTAATCCCATGGGCTTTAATTTTACATGCTAATCTATTATATGGGACCTTATCAAAAGCTTTGTGAAAATTCAAGTAAGCCACATCAATTGGCTACCTCTTATCAATTAAATTCCAGCAGATTTGTCGAGTATGAATTCCTTTTGTAAATCCATCTTGACTTGTCCAATCCTTTCACTATTTTCCAAGTCTTTATAATCGACTCCAGCATTTTCCTCACTACCGATATTGGGCTAACCACTCTATAATTCCATTTTCTGTCTAGCTCCTGTTTTTAAATAGTAGGGTTACATTACCAACTCTCCAATCCACAGGAACTGCTCCAGTGTGTATAAAATTGTGAGAGATGACCATCAATTCATCCACAATTTCTAGGGCCACTTCCTTAAGAATTCTGGGATGTAGATTATTGGGCCCTGGAGATTTATCGGCCTTTGTTCTCACTATTTTCCCAACACCATTTCTCTATTGATATGAAGGTTAACATATCATTTATATTGATTTCCTCCAGTTCTTCCCTCTAACTAGACCCTGAGTTCTCCAACAATTTTGGGATTTTATTTCTGGTCTCCTTGAGAAGACAGAACCACAATATGTATTTAATTGGTCTGCCATCTCTATGTTCCCCATTATACCTTCCCTTGTTTCTGAATGTAAAGGATCTACATTTGTCTGGCTTAATCTATTCCTCTCCACATACCCATAGAAGCTTTTATAATCAGTTTGTACATTCTCTGCAAGCTTACTATCATACTTGACTTGCCCCTCTTAATCAATCCTTTGTCTTAACTTGCTAAAATCTAAACTGCTCCCAATCCTCAGGTCTGCTGTTTTCTTTTGTCCAATTTGTCCAAATGATCTAGATGTTGGTGTGTAGGGGACAATTTCAGAATTTGATAATAATACAAAAGTTCGGAGAATTGTAAACTATGAGGAGGACAATGTGGAACTTCAAAATGACATTGACAAGTTGGTGGAATGGCAGATCGGTGGCAAATTAAGTTCAATGTAGAAATGTGAGGAGATGCATTTTGGTTAAAAAAAACATGGACAGCCAATATTAAATAAATAAGACGTAATGTGTACAGGAACTGTGGGACCTGAATGTATATATGCAAGGATCACTGAAAGTGGCAGGGCAGGTGGGGAGAGCAGTTAATACAGCATGCATTTTCATGGGCTTTATTAATAGGTTGACAGAGTTCCAGACAAAGAAGTTATGCTGCACTTGCAAAGACACTTTATACCTCAGCTGGAGTATTGTGTCTGGTTTTGAGTCCCATACTTTTTGAAGAATGTGACTGCTTGAAGACATTTTACAAACATGGTTCCGGGAAAAACATCAGTTATGAGGATAGCTTGGAAAGGTTCAGACTGTTTTACTTGGACAGAAGAAGGCTAAGAGGAGATCTGATTTAAGTCTGCAAAACTATGAGAGGTCTGGAAAGAGTGGATAGGGAAACGTTATTCCTGACTGTAAAAGGATCAAGAACAAGAGGGCACAGATTTGAAGTGATGTGCAGACCTAGCAAATGTGATGAATAAGAAAGTTTTTTCCTGCAGTGAGTGGTGTGCTTCTGGAACACACGACCTGGAAATGTGGCGGAGGTATGTTCAATTAAGATTCAAGAATGATTGTTTTGATTCAAATAATGTACGAGGATATGAGGAAAAGACAGGCAAATAGCACTGAGTCATAATGTACAATGGAGATCAGATGCAGACATGACGGGTTGAATGGCTTCCTTCTGCAGTGTAATTCTATGAATTCAGCAGCCAGCGAATGAAAGAATAATGTATGAACATTACTCATTCAATTAATTTTCATCCAGTAACAAGTGCAATTTAAAGGTATACAGTCAGCTAGGTTAAATATTCAAACAATCTGTTCACTCGGTAATGCTTGAGCTCTCAGCTTGGGTTCAATGGAAATATCCAAAAATATTTGTACAGTGAACTGTTGACAAAAAAAAGTGTCATCACAGATTGCCATGTATGAGTTATAATGATATATGGATCTTAAATGTTCGGGTAAGCTATGGCATGCCTAACCTTTTATGGACCTGACAATATGCTATGGCAATTTCAGATTGAGATTCCATTCCAACGGTTTAGTTCCTCTGTTGGATTTCCCCAGTAGGTTAAGAACTAATCTAATAATGATAGGAAGGTCAGGAATTAACAATGAATTTCTATTGTAATGTTGAATTGGAACAGTTAGTGATTATTATTGGTAGAAACGAGAAAAGGTCTCAGGGTTTGACTGGACTGGTCTTAAAAAAAAACTTCCTTGTACTAACTCTTTTGTTTATATAGATTAAACAGATACAATGCTCAGTGGTGAAGCACAATTTGCTTTATTGCAAATTGCATGGATGTAAGTTCACGTGAATGAATTCCTCATGTATAAAATTCCTCAGCTCAGCACTGCCCCAGGGCAAATTAACTATAAGGCATAGCACTTACCCTTTGGGAGGAAGAATTGAATCACCTCCAAATCTCAGTCTCTCCCTCAACAGAGATAACAAGGTGTAGAGCTCTCCCTCAACAGCTTGTCTTCCAGACTCAGTCATCGGATAATGGTGCACAATGTTGGGGAAGAGTCGACGCAAGGAGAAAACACAAACAATGTAGAAAAACAGCAATATTTACTGGACTGTTAATTGTTTTTGTTCTTTATTAACCAGGGCAAGTTTCATCTATCTACTAAAATACTAAAAATAAGCTATGTATGTACATATGTACATAATTGTTAAATACATATGGTGCTGATGTATGTATCTGTCACTGTTAAATCAATGTGAATTTTGCTCAGGCTCATGTGCAGAAGAATAATAAATATTTACAAAGCAGGTTTATTGAGCACAGACTGTTTAATCTTTCACCCCTGTGGCCAAATCATAGGTTCACAAAAACATTTTGAATGAATGGGAGTGTTCAGGTGTTCTCTTTGAACTGTCATAGGGAACACATAATATGACACAAGGCGTTAAGAAATACAGGAATCAGCCACAGCAGCACTGTTCATCACACATTATTGTAAAGCTGTGTTATCTGTTGTTCTATGTACTAACACTGACCCACATTACTATGGCACATAGTATACCAGCTCTGGAAACACGAAGAGTCTAAGTGTAATGGAATATACATGTTTACATCGTAGGGTGGTTTATATACACAGAATTGAAGCATTCTGGAGGAGATGGGAAGAGCCTACTAACAAGCAACCTTCCAAGAAGGATAAAATGTGTGTGTTGCTCATTTGCTTGTAGTGATGGGGATGCCACCTGAAGGCAGGAGCTCAGCCAAACGCATTCAGTATCTAATCAAGGCATGTTATTGGCAGAGATAGTACGAACTGCAGATGCTGCAGTCAGCGATAACATAGTGTGGAGCTGGAGGAACACAGCAGCCTAGGCAACATTAAAGGAGTGGGAAAGTTGACGGTTTGGGTTGGGACCGTTTTTCAGAAAATTGGCTTTGCAGAGGGCTCTTAACTCATTCAGAGATAGTAAGAACTGCAGATGCTGGAGTCAGGGATAACACAGCATGGAGCTGGAGGAACACAGCAGGCCAGGCAGCATCAAAGGAGCAGGAAAGTTGATGTTTCGGGTTGGGACCCTTCTTCAGAAAATGGCAGAGGTCAGTTCCTCGGTATCAGCACTGACCTTACTTTCAAAGCTCACTACACACCTTCCCCTTCATAATTCACCTACCATTGTTCTGGATGTTTGGACTCCAGGGTTACAATCCCACAGCAGCCATGGCCTTTCATACAGCACTGCTGAGCATTGACCTTGCTGGCCTCTGATCGGCAAGCAGCTCCTGTCAGGACAGACTTTCTTATTCTGGATGAAGGCCAACATTGTCCTTTTAAGTGCCTGATGGGCAGAAGATATAATGGGCCTTCCTTCTAAGGGTCAGCATGGGGATCCTATTGCTTTTTAGGCAGCCATGAGACACTCGCAAAATTCCAAAGGTTCTACCCACTGAAATATAAAATTCATCATACATATGGGGTTTCCTTTGAAACTGAAGCTCAAAACGTCACTTCAATCTAGCAATGTATCTTCCCCAAAGGCTGGGAAGATGTGTGCAGCTTAGTGAATGCAGACCATTGGCCTGTACGAAAGCTCAATCAAGGTCAAACAAGCTGGCTACCTTCTCTAGCATATTTCAGAGAAGTGGTAACCTTCAGAGGTGCCAGCAGAAATAACTCTAGAATATTAGCAGATTTTCTGCAAATTCAAACTTGTAGTTATACTGAACGTCAAAGCTGGAAGGACAAAGATATTTCAAAGATATATGCAGACTATAGCAACTTGAACCCAAGGAGGCACTGTTGCAACATCATACTTCTAAACCGGCAAAGTGATGTATAACAACAATGAGCCTGGGAAGTCGGGTTACAGAATGGTTGTTATTTTGATAAAAATGTCTTCGATTCCCAGTTTCATCAATGTATTGATGATGTTAGTAGTTGTATTTTGGGGATTTGAAATATTAGCCTATCACGGAAAAAAAAAACCCCTGAAAAGTTGTTCTAGATCGCCAATGATAAGTTGTTTTTAAGTTGACTAAGTAGTAAATCACTCACTTGGTGGAATTTAATGCCCTCTGCAGAAGTGAGTTTGATGGCTGGAGGGACATTTAATTGGGTAAAAGTTACTGGAGGAACTCTGTCACCTTCTGCCTCTGTCATGATTAAGCCCAGGATAGAAAGAAAAGCCTAGCCACCCCAAAATTGTTCCAAGTACTTGCAAAGATAAACAAGGGGCTTCATCCTGCAGTCACTGATATTTATCCAGCTGACAGAGGTTCACAGGGTTGCTAGGATTGCTTACCAGTTCCTGGGGCTAGAGGCAGGTGCCCCTCATTTGTCAATAACCCCAGTTCCTGATTAAGGGATGCGGATTTGGGGAAGGGGTGGTCATTGAGAGCCACCCTGGTGTTCTTCCTGTTGATTCCCTCCTGCCATCACTCATTTGTGGTCTGGGTCCTGAACCTTGGGTATTATGTTATTGGCAGCAGCTGGAGAATAAGAGCCCTGTTGACTACTTAAAATTCTGCTCTCTATGTCTTCTCATATTCATTATTACAATGTTATAAATTATGATACTTAAATCATATATGGTAACAATACCATATTTCAAACAGAAGCTGTAGGCAAAAATTCATGAAATCAAAGAAAAATCTGTTCAATATGTGTAGATGAGTACTTACTGAATTATAAGACATACAAGTCAGAATCATAAAGCCTCTTTACTTGACAGAAACAAGGCAGATAGTCTGAAAATGACTTACCTGTCATAACTGGGATAACAAGGTGTAGAGCTGGATGAACACAGCAGGCAAGCAGCATCAGAGGAGCATGAAGGCTGACGTTTCGAGCCTATAACCTTCTTCAGAAAATGAAGAAGGGTCTAGGCCCGAAACGTCAGCCTTCCTGGTCCTCTGATGTTGCTTGGCCTGCTGTGATCATCCAGCTCTACACCTTGTTATCTCAGATTCTCCTGCATCTGCAGTTCCTACTACCGCTATACCTGTCATAACTGTTGTCATTGCAATCCTTCTCTGGGTGGTAGAGGATCCCACAGTCCATTTTTATTTTGCCCAGAAATAGGAGGAAGTATTTGGGCCAGTGCCAGCATGTGCTCGTCCCTTCCCTGTGGTCTCAATTTCTCCCGCTTCCCACTCATGGCCTTGCCTCCCTCTCACACCCATGGCCTCACCCTACCCCAACCAATAGCCACACCTCACGGTTGTCTGCCTGTGGACTTTCCCTATCCTCCACATACAATGAGCTCCGTTCCTCTTTAGCCCATTTAGGCCTCCCCATATCCACTTGGCCTTTCCCTCACCTGCCATGATCTCTTGTCAATGAACGCAAGGTCCTTCTTCAACACATGGCCTTGTCTTGTCCTCCCCTGCTAAGACCAAAACTGCAAATCCCCCAGCACATGGCCTCACAACCCACTTGCCACAGCTTCATTTCCATACACTCAGGGTCTTCCTCAAGCTTCCTGTCATCTCCAATACCTTCTGTCTCCCTATCCCGCCATGGCTTCATCTGAATGCCTCCATGGTTTTCCTGTCACTTACACTTCACCTCCCCCATACACCTGTATGATCTTCCAGTGCCTCAGTCAGTCTAGCAGCTGTACTGAGTCACTGCCCTGGGATACTCTTCTGAAATCCATAATTCACGGACTGTATGTAAAAAAGGCCTAGATCTCAATGTTGCAACAAACCTTTCGTGGTGCTCTCTGTTAGTCAACCAACCAACATCAAAATTGACAAGCAGAAATTTTGGCTCAAGCAAAAATATAAAAGACTGCAGAATTTAACCTAAAGTTAAGAGATAATTTCTGAAAAAGCTCCTGACAATTTAGCAATTTATTCAGTTGATCAGAAGGGGAAAATTCTTGAAGAATGAGACAAATGCACTGATTACTTATGGCCTCAAGAGGACAACTGAATCTTCACAGGGATGGCAGATGCTTTCAATAGTTCCATAGGCATGCCTTGTTGAACCCAGATATCCAAGCAGGACTTGGAAGGTTGAAGTTATTGAAATTGAGAGATTGTCAATTCAACATTCCTATTAGGATCCATCTTACAGTGGCTAAGTGGGAGGTCAATCTATTGAAATGACAGCCACAAATACAGATTGTCAAGGGGATTAAGGGTTACAGGGAAAAATGGGAGAATGGGGTTGAGAAACTTATCAGTCATTGAATGGTGGAGCTGACTCGATGAACTGAATGGCCTAATTTCTGCTCCTCTGTCTTATGGTCTAAGTTTATGGGTATGCATTTCAGGTGTGCACCCTGGCACAGTATGTTGATTAATTTGGAATTACTGAATCTCCACCCTTACGGAAAACATATGTCTCTGCTTTTGAAAAAAAAATTGAACTTTACTCTTGAATGTGTTCTTCAAGGCTTCAGACAGTATCCTAGTCTTAGGTCCGCAGAGTGGACCTCATTTCTGTTACTAGATGAGCAGGCCTGCCTTCTGCCCCTCAGAGTATTAAGCTACGGATGTTGCACTAGGCTGGTGTACAAAAATTCCTGGCTTGTGGGGCTCTAATTTCTGACCACAGACCCTTCAAGATTGCTGAATGCCTTTATATTGGCTGGGGCCTCTCAGTCTTACAAGGTTCTACGAATACTACTAGGGATCTGGTGTATCATGATTCCTTACCTTATACATGACCACCCCTCCCACAAACCCATAGTTATGGTAGAACGTGTCAGAAAGACAGCAGATGGTAGGCATTAGATGTTTTACACATGGTAATGGGGGCCATCATTTACTGCTCTTTTAGAAATCTTATGATATAACCCAGAAAACGCTATTGAGCTTGAAAGGTATGACACAGTTGTGCAGTGTACTGGCGATGGATATACTTTGGATTTTAAGTTAGGATCTTCTACCAGGATTGGGAATGAAAAATACTGGCATTGGCCATTTCAGGGGAAAGTGGATTTGGGGTTAGCAAGCTTGCCCAACCACATGACACAAGTATCCAAGTAGACTTACTTAAGAGGCTTCTGAACAGTACTTAAGGGCAGCCAATTGGGATTTTCTAGTCAGCTTCCAGTCTTCCAAAAGCAACAAAGAATATTCTAACTACTGGCACCCACTAGAAGGCTGTATTGTCAATATAGAGGTGATGCCATCGTGTAGGGAGATCCATTGATGTCTGAAATAGATAGGCAAGTATGAGCTAGGGGGTTAAATTGCATAGTTCTGTAAAATGCTATGAACAGGTTCAGAAAATAATCAAGAAGCTTAATGGAATGTTGGCATTTATATCTAGAAGACTTGAGTATAAGGATGCAGAAGTTATGCTGCTGCGATACAAAACCTTGGTTAGGCCCCATTTGAAGTACTGTGAGCAGTTACACCTTAGGAAGAATGTATTGGCCTTGGAGGGAGTATGATGAGTGGATACAATATTCAGAATTTATTTTAATTTAAAAAAAACCTGGGGCATGGGTATTGCTGGCGAGTCAGTATTTATTGACTGTCCCTGGTTGTCCTTGAGAAGATTGTGGTAAGCTGCCTTTTTGAACCACTGGAATTCGCTTCCTGTAGGTTGACTCACAATGCCCTTCAGGAGGGAATTCCAGGATTTTGACCCAGTGACAATGAAGGGACAATGACATATTTCCAAGTCAGGATGGTCAGCGGCTTGGAGAAGATCTTGCAGAAAGTGGCGTTCCCAGGTGTCTGCTGGCCTAGGTCTTCTATATGGAAGTGCTACCATTAACAAGAAACTCAATTGATTTGCCATATAAATACAGCGGCTACAAGAGCAGGTCAGAGGCTAGGAATAACTGTGGCAAGTAACTCAACTCCTGATGTCCCAAAGCCTACAAGGCATAAGTCAAGAGTTTGATGGAATACTCCCCACTTCTCTGGATGAGTACAGTTCCAACAACACTCAAAAAGCTCGACATTAAACAGGAAAAAGCAGCCTGAATGATTGGCACCACATCCACAAGAATCTATTCCTTCCACCACCAGCACTCAGTAGCAGCAGTGTGGACTATCTACAAGATGAACTGCAGAAATTGGTCAAAGATCCTTAGTCAGCACCTTCCAAACTCATGACCACTTACATGGGAGAGCAGTGGTGGAATCCCCAAATCCACCTTTGACACTGTAGAAACCAGCTTGAGGAAATAAAAACACTTCGCAGAAACCCACTCTTCAAGAATTTCCTTGGATAGACTCTTCCAAGCCCCTGAACATTGTGGACATTGACAAGAAAATTAGGAGAAATGTGTAAAATCAAGAGAAGGAATTGCCACTGACAAGTCCCAATGAAAAACCAAGTGTTTTGTCCTGGATGATGTCAAGCTTCTTGAGTGTTGTTGGAACTGCACCCATCCAGACAAGTGGGGAGTATTCCATCACACTCCTGACTTGTGCTTTGTAAGCTTGCTGTAGTATTCCTAGCCTCTGACCTGCTCTTGTAGCCAATACAACCAAGTGTTGAACAGTGAGATAAAATTTTTGCTGGTGAGTAGCCATAGGCCTATTTGCATACATTGGAATATACTAGCATGCATTAATATCCTCATTAATGTATCATCTCACCTCACTGTTATGCATTTTCAAACTTTCCCATCCACCAAAGGGAAACTAATCTACAACAATTCACAACGTGAAGGTCAGAGGAGTTACTTGACAATTCTATCTTGCAGGTGCACCTCCAGACCTCTGTTGGTCATCAACATCTCAGAACATGCTCTACGGGTAGCGACTGCACAACACCTCCATCGTCCACCAGGAACTCCAGATCCTGTCAACAGAGTGGGGGTATCAATTACTATTTGTCTGAGATCTGTGGAGCAAATAAAATGAACAGTGCAGGGCGGATATGGAATACAAGTACTTCACTGGACGTACAGCTGGGCTTTAAAGATGGGCCAGCACCAGGAATCCTGGGATGTCCTGGCAGTGACAAGTACTTCTACCAGGGGTGAGCACCAATGAAATAAATCTTTGGGTCTTCAAGGGAGAAATCTACTCCACAGTATCAGCTCGGCTGTCTCCAGCTCTGCACTATTATCACACTTTGGCTGATAAATTCCTTTTTATTATTTACCTAAAGTCACAAAACCTGTGAAATATTGGGTGGGTGGGAGAATGTGGCAGTATAGTTAACTTTCTGTCAGGAAAGTAATAAAAGAAACCATAAGCCACCTTTTCATAGGTGTTACTACCTAGCTTGCTTCACCTATAGAATGGAGCGCAGCTTCTTAAAAATACATTCAAAAACGCAAATCGTTTGAAAAAAAATTGAAAAGATAACTTCTGAAGACAACAATCATCTTTAAATCGCCAATAATCTGACATGTTAGAAGGCATGTTTAGAAGTCATCTAACATCTGTGAAATATTGATAATTAAAGGATAGCTTGATTACTTCCATTTCATTAACTTTAATATATTATTTCTCAATGTTTACTTTATAAAGCACGCAATAGCCAAGTAAACAACTGTTACGAAGTTTCACAGGAGCAACTTTGCATATATCTGTAGAGATTTGAAAAAAAGATAGAAAACAAAGAAATGTCCCAATGGATTAGACAAACTCTAATATAGTGACAACAGCAGGTATTTGTGTCACCTATATGTCTGTGAATTGTACTGTACTTAAATGAAAGAAAGTTGGAGCACCCTTAAATGTCCAATCCAGACATTTGTACAACTGTAAACTGAACAGGACAATTTAGTAAAAACCGAAAGAACTGCGGATGCGATAAATCAAGAACAAAAACAAAGTTGCTGGAAAAGCAGAGATAACAAGGTGTGGGGCTGGATGAACACAGCAGGCCAA
>JAHRHZ010000030.1:4427763-4481270 GCA_024137785.1 Ginglymostoma cirratum | reverse complement strand
CCCTTCATCAGAAAATGATGATTTTTGATGAAAATTTCTGATGAAGGGTCTAGGCCCGAAACGTCAAGCTTTCCTGCTCCTATGATGCTGCTTGGCCTGCTGTGTTCATCCAGCCCCACACCTTGTTATCTCGGATTCTCCAGCATCTGCAGTACCTTTTATCTCTTATTGCTGGAAAAGCATCTGCCAAGAAAAATGTCAGAGTTAACGTTTTGAGTCCGGTGACCCATCCTCAGAATTTAGTTAATTCATGAGGCCTGGGGTGAGCTCATGCTGCCTACTGACTGAGTCTTTGCGCTATAACATCTACTCTGTTCTTGGACATATTTTTGCTTGTGGCAGTCTATCTACAGGGGACATTTCCACTTTACCGATTGACTATTATAGAAACTCCTTGATTTCTAATCCATTGATTCTACTAGGTGGTTCTGACAAAATATTATTGCAATGTCACTTGCATTATATGTTATCTTAAAATCAAAAGGAGCTGAAATTGCCAGACTTATTTCTGCATGTAAAGTTGTACCCAACAGCAGCAAAGGTTGAATAGTCAGCTGTGAAAATCAGCGCAATTATCTGACCATTGATAGCCTCTACACCCAGTTTCCCCAATCTGTACTCCCATTGAGAGAGGCTCAAAGGTCAAAGTTGCAATTTCAGGATTATTATTTGAATCTCTTGCACATGAGTTAACATTCACCTTTATCACCTGAAGCTAAAATCATTCTAAAATGGCCTTTGAAGACAAACTACTTAAGAATGGAAACGAGCTGTTGCTCAGTTGGAACCCCTTTGAAATTAATTATGTAATCCTGTCATTCCTGCTCTTGGGTATTAGATCACAGGTTTTATGACAGCTGAGACTCATCCTTGCGTACTGATTATAAATGATCTTTTTTCATTGCCCTCACTATAAAGCTACTAATACATGCAATGAGACTAATCGTTAAAATTTGCAGTAATGTGCAATTACTTACAATGACAGTGGTTTTTGATCACTGAAACTTAGCTGACTTCACTGAGTATATTGAAGAGATACTGTTCCAGTCATGGGCCTTGAAATTTTTCACAGGAGTAACTTGCACAATCAGACTGTGTGATAGGGCAGCTCCCATTGTGTTTAACTATTCTCCAAAATAAAATTTCAGAAGTGTGCTAGATAGATAAAGCAAGACTTCTGGATGGAAGCATAGTTAAATAATAAATTTGTGGGTAACATGCACCCAACTTTCCTACAAGCACTACCAACAGGCAAAGGTCCCTGTTTGCAGCATTAACTCATAATATTATCCCTATACTATTAAACAAACTACAGAATGATTTGACCCATTCTGCAGAGAAACAAAATAATGTCTTGGCACAAATTTTGGACATTGCAACTGAGAAAGGTCTTAAATAAGTAACACATTTGTAAATTCAGAAGAACCATGTAACACAAGAAAAAGCATACAGAAGATATGGAATCCTTACAGTGGAACTTAGAAAAACACTGAAAGGTCAACTCCTTGTCTGAAATCATCAGTGCTGCAGATTGGTTTCTTATGGTCCTTCAACACTGTTTTTATTCGCCTCGTTTCTAGAGTCCAGGGAACCCAACCGAAATTAATAAAAATAAGAATGCCATTAAAACAGGGGCCTCTGCAAAGTTTTTACTGAGCTAGCCATGCTGAGAGCAGATCTGCCTCTGGCTCCCCTCTACTGCCTCCTTTAAAGCAGGAGGTGGACTGGTTGGAGGAGATTCCATTGAGTTGAGTTTGGTTTTCAATAATTTTTACTTCTCACTTGCATCCAATTCACTGATTGTTTGTTGGAATTACCCTAACTTCAAGTCAGGAGGGAGAGTGCTGAACCATCAGGAACGTACAAGGAAATCAGTAATTCTCACAAATGACACATACTGGTCCAACTTGTACACTTCGAAATGGAGCTCTAGTATGATTAGCACATTCATATCACAGTTCTTTTTTAAAAAATCTGTATTTTCCCTCTGGGAAATAGAGAGGGGTGGGGTGATATTAAATTAGAAAGAAAGGAAGCGGCTACTAGGTTTAACGGTTTGGCTGGAATGTGGAGAGAAACTGGAAGCAATGTTGATTAAAGAGAGTGAGAAGCAAATTCGGTGTTGTTAAAACTAAACTGATCTGTTGGTCTGTTGATAATCAAAGGATCTCTTGGTTCTTCCTTTTCCAGTTAAGAACTTATTCGTTGTGAAACATAAAAATGCTTAATAATACTTAGCATTCTCCGTTTTAATTCAGTTGTTGAAAGATATTCCAAGGAATGCAACAAACCTGGGTTCAGGAGAATGAGGCATTCAAATAAAATGGCTTATTCATTTGAATAAATATTAATACAGATCAATAAACATGGTCTGCACTCCCAAGTAAATTCCCACATGAAACTAATAAATCTGCATTTCTTCTCATTGCTACAAAGTGCGAAACTGTGGCTTCAAAAGGGCCAGATTTAGGCTGCTCATTCCGATGCATTGAGATATGTGATGCTTATGGTGGAAGGCCATAACAAAGAACAAAGAACAAAGAAAACTTACAGCCCAGGAACAGGCCCTTCGGCCCTCCAAGCCTGTGCCGATCCAAATCCACTGTCTAAACCTATCGCCCAATTCCTAAGGATCTGTATCCCTCTGCTCCCCACCTACTCATGCATCTGTCCAGACGCACCTTAAATGAATCTACCGTGCCTGCTTCTACTACCTCTGCTGGCAACGCGTTCCAGGCACCTACCACCCTCTGTGTAAAGTACTTTCCCCATGTATCCCCCTTAAACTTTTCTCCTCTCACCTTGAACGCGTGACCCCTCGTTATTGAATCCCTCACCCTGGGAAAAAGCTTATCTCTATCAACCCTGTCTATACCCATCATGATTTTGAAGACCTCAATCAGGTCCCCCCTCAATCTCCTTTTTTCTAATGAAAACAATCCTAACCTACTCAACCTCTCTTCATAGCTAGCACCTTCCATACCAGGCAACATCCTCGTAAACCTTCTCTGTACCCTCTCCAAAGCTTCCACATCCTTTTGGTAATGTGGCGACCAGAACTGTACACAGTATTCTAAATGCGGCCGAACCAAAGTCTTGTACAATTTTAACATGACCTGCCAGCTCTTATACTCAATACCCCGTCCGATGAAGGCAAGCATACCATATGCCTTCTTGACCACTCTATCCACCTGTGCAGCCACCTTCAGGGTACAATGGACCTGAACTCCCAGATCTCTCTGCTCATCAACTTTTCCCAAGGCTCTTCCGTTTACAGTATAGTTCGCTCTAGAATTAGACCTCCCAAAATGCATCACCTCACACTTGCCCGGATTGAACTCCATCTGCCACTTCTCCGCCCAACTCTCCAGTCTATCTATATTCTCCTGTATTCTTTGACAATCCCCTATGCTTTCTGCTACTCTCCCAATCTTCGTGTCATCTGCAAACTTACTGATCAGACCACTTATGCCTTCTTCCAGATCATTTATGTATATCACAAACAACAGTGGCCCCAGCACTGATCCCTGTGGAACACCACTGGTCACCTTTCTCCATTTTGAGAAACTCCCTTCAACTACTACTCTCTGTCTCCTGTTGCTCAACCAGTTGTTTATCCACCTAGCTAGAACACCCTGCACACCATGTGACTTCACTTTCTCCATTAGTTTACGATGGGGAACCTTATCAAACGCCTTACTAAAGTCCATGTAGATGACATCGACAGCCCTTCCTTCATCTATCAACTTGGTCACTTCCTCAAAGAACTCTATTAAGTTAGTAAGGCATGATCTCCCCTGCACAAAACCATGTTGCCTATCACTGATAAGCCCATTCTTTTCCAAATATAAATAGATTCTATCCCTCAGTACCTTCTCCAGCAACTTTCCCACCACTGACGTCAGGCTTACTGGTCTGTAGTTACCTGGAATATCCCTACTACCCTTCTTGTACAGGGGGACAACATTAGCAACTCTCCAGTCCTCCGGCACTTCACCTGTGTTTAAGAATGCTACAAAGATATCTGTCAGGGCCCCAGCTATTTCCTCTCTCGCCTCCCTCAGCATCCTGGGATAGATCCCATCCGGTCCTGGGGATTTGTCCACCTTAATATCCTTTAGCCTACCCAACACATCTTCCCTCCTTACGTCAACGTGATCCAGACTAAACAAACTTCTATCTCTAATCTCAACATTCATCATGTCCCTCTCCTCAGTGAACACTGATGCAAAGTAATCATTGAGAATCTCACCCATTTTCTCAGGTTCGACACAAAACCTTCCTTCCTTATCGTTTAGTGGACCAACCCTTTCTCTAGTTACCCTCCTGCTTCTTATATATGAATAAAAGGCCTTGGGATTCTCCTTAATTCTGTTCGCTAAAGTTATTTCATGACCCCTTTTAGCCCGCTTGATTCCTCGTTTAAGATTGGTCCTACTCTCCCGATATTCCTCCAAGGACCGTTCTGTTCTTAGCTGCCTGGACCTTATGTATGCCTTCCTTTTCTTCTTGGCTAGTCGCACGATTTCTCTGTCATCCACGGTTCACGAATCTTTCCTTTCCTATCCCTTGTTTTCAAAGGGACATGCCTATCCTGCACTATCTTCAACCTATCTTTGAAAGCCTCCCACATATCAAATGTGGACTTCCCTTCAAATAGCTGTCCCCAATCCACATTTCCCAGCTCCTGCCGAATTTTGATATAATTGGCCTTGGCCCAGTTTGGTATTCTTCCCTTAGGACCACTCTCATCTTTGTCTACGAGTATTCTAAAACTTACAGAATTGTGGTCACTATTCCCAAAGAAATCCCCCACTGCAACTTCTACCACCTGGCCTGGCTCATTCCCCAACACTAGGTCCAATATGGGCCCTTCCCTAGTTAGACTATTGACATACCGCTCTAGAAAACTTTCCTGGATGCTCCTTACAAATTCTGCCCCATCCAGACCTCCGACACTAAGTGTATCCCAGTCAATGTTGGGAAAATTAAAATCTCCCATCACCACCACCCTGTTACCTCTACATCTTTCCATAATCTGTCAACCTATTTGTTCTTCTACCTCATGCTCACTGTTGGGAGGCCTGTAGTACAGCGCCAACAATGCAACTGCACCCTTCTTATTTCTCAGCTCTACCCATAATGCCTCACTGCTCAAGCCCTTCATAGTGCCCTCCTTTAGCACAGCCGTGATATCATCCCTGACCAGCAATGCAACTCCTCCCCCACTTTTACTTCCCTCCCTGTCCTGTCTGAAGCATCTATATCCTGGGACATTTAGTTGCCAATCATCCCCTTCCTTCAACCAAGTCTCTGTGATCGCAATAACGTCATACTCCCAGGCACTAATCCAAGACCTAAGTTCGTCTGCCTTACCCACTATACTCCTTGCATTAAAGTATATGCACTTCAGACCACCAGTTCCTTTGCGTTCATCTGCTCTCTGCCTACTCTTCCCCTTGGTAATGCTAACTTCATGATCCTTACAGTCTCTAGTTTCCACCTCACCGTCTACTAGTCTTCTCCTCTGGTTCCCAGACCCCTGCCACATTAGTTTAAACCCTCCCCAACAGCCCTAGCAAAAACTCCCCCTAGGACACTAGTTCCAGTCTGGTTCAGGTGTAGACCATTCAATTTGTAATAGTCCCACCTTCCCCAGAACCGGTCCTAGTGTCCCACAAATCTGAACCCCTCCCTCCTACACCATCCCTCAAGCCACGTGTTCATCCTGCCTATTCTTTCATTTCTACCCTGGCTAGCACGTGGCACTGGTAGCAACCCTGAGATCACTACCTTTGAGGTCCTCCTCTTTAACTTCTCTCCTAGCTCCCTGAATTCTGCTTTCAGGACCTCATCTCGTTTTTTACCTATATCATTGGTGCCTATATGCACCACAACAACTGGCTGTTCACCCTCCCTTTTCAGAATGCTCTGTAGCCGATCGGTGACATCCCTGACCCGAGCACCTGGGAGGCAACATACCATCCGGGAGTCCCGCTTTCGGCCACAGAACCGCCTATCTACTCCCCTTACAACAGAATCCCCTATGACTATGGCCCTATGAGTCTTTTTCCCACCCTTCTGAACAGCAGTGCCCGCCATGGTGCCATGATCCGGGCAACTGCTGCCCTCCCCTGGTGAGCCATCTCCCCCAATAGTATCCAAAATGGTATACCTGTTTTGGAGGGAGATGACCGCAGGGGACACCTGCACTGCCTTCCTGCTCTTTCTCTGCCTTTTGGTCACCCATTCACTGTCTCCCTCAGCAATCCTAATCTGCGGTGTGACCAATTCACTAAACGTGCTATCCACGACCTTCTCAGCATCGCGGATGCTCCACAGTGAGTCCACCCGCAACTCCAGAGCCGTCATGCGGTCAAACAAGAGCTGCAGCTGGACACACTTCCTGCAAGTGTAACAGTCAGGGACGTCAGTCACGTCCCTGATCTCCCACATCAAGCAAGAGGCACATGCCACGGGTCTGAGGTCCCCTGCCATTGTAAGCCTTAGCTCTGACTCAACTAACTAATACCAAACAATGCACTTAAATATATTAATAAAAAAAAAACACAAACCTTACCTTGCAGAGCCCTTTTCTTCTGGTTAGAGGAGGAGGGTGGGAGGGAGATGCTACACGTGTAGCATCTCGGGTTTAGCTGCTGCCCAAATATATACTAATTCCTTACCTTCCTCACAACCTCCTGGTCTCCAACGTCACCTCCGCTCCTTCACCCGCCACTCCCGGTGAGGATAACATTGAAGTGCATGCTGAAGGTTTTGAATTGCATTTGAAGGACTTTTCTCAGACCACTTACTCCCAGTCTGTGGAGGCCTGTGTCCAGCATTGTTCTACAGGGATCGGGGCTGAGTCTACTTTTGCTTGTAATTTATATAAACGATTTGGATGAGAATATAGGAAGCATGCTTAGTAAGTTTGTGAATGACACCAAAATTGGTGGTATAGTAGACAGTGAAGAAGGTTACCTAAGATGACAAAGGGATCTTGATCAATTGGGCCATTGGGCTGAGGAGAGTCAGATGGAGTTTAATTTAGATGAATATGAGGTGTTGCATTTTGGTAAGGCAAACAAGGGCAGAACTTACATAGTTAATGGTAGGGCCCTGGGGCCCTAGGGGGTCACGTACATAGTTCATTGAAAGTTGCATCACAGGTGGACATGGTGGTAAAAAAGGCATTTGGCACATTCACCTTCATTGCTCAGACAACAGAGAATAGGAGTTGAGACATCATGTTGCAGATGCACAGGTCATTGGTGAGACCACTTCTGGCATGTGTGTACAGTTCTGGTTGCCCTGCTTTAGGAAGGATGTTATTAAATTGGAGAGGGTGCATGGAAAATTTACAAGGATGTTACCAGGACTGGAGGGTTTGAGATACAAGGAGAGGCTGGATAGGCTGGGAGTTATTTCACTGGTGTGTAGGAGTTTGAGGCGTGATCTAATTGAGGTTTATAGGATCAGGAGGGGCATAAATAAGGTGAATAACAAAGGTCTTTTCCTCAGGGTTGAGGAGTTCAAAACTAGGGGACATCATTTTAAGGTGAGAGGAGAAAGATTTAAAAGGGGCCCAAGGGGCATTTTTTTCACACAGAAGATAGTTCATATGTGGAATGAGCTGCCAGAGGAAGCAGTAGATGCAGGTACACGGTTAAAACATTTAAAAGACATTTGAACAGGTACATGAATAGGAAAGGTTTAGAGGGAAATAGGCCAAATACTGGTAAATGGGACCAGTTTTAGTTAGGGAAACTTGGTCAGCATGGACAGTTGGACCGAAAGGTCTGTTTCTGTGTTGTATGACTCTATAACTCTAACAGCAAGAGAGAGAAAGGCTCTCAGCAGGAGGCCACAAAGATCCAAGGTCTTCATGGAGTTATTCACCTACCTGAATCCCACTGAAGAAGATTACTTATAATATCTTTACTTCATTAAGGAGGTGCTTACTGAAATTTGTCACCTGGTGGATACAAGTCAGTGGCCTCAGAGCAGATCAATTTCCAAAAGCTGTGAAGGTAACTATGGTCATAAATTTCTCCACGACAGGCTTCTTCCAGCCTGGAGCAGATGGCATCTCTAATATCACACAGTCCACCATCCATTATTGTATAATCAAGATGACTGACATTGTGTACATGAAGGGAATGAAATACATTTTCTTCTCTCATTCTGGAGAGACGCAGGCAAAATTGGATGTGAGTTAGTCTGGATATTGAGCTTCCCCATGGTCCAGAGTGTCAGTGACTGCATCCACATTTTCTAAACTCAAAAATGGCTCACAAGTGTTTTGAGTTCTATTCATTTAATATGCATTTACCTTGGGGCCATGCTGAGCATTTCATGGATATCTGCAACTGGTAACTTGTCAAAAGTTACAAAGTCCTTATGCTGTACAAATCTACTAAATCATCAGTATTTGAGGCATCATGAGAGACCAGAGTGTGGCTACTGAGTATTGAAGGCTACCCACTGCTTTGATTTATAACTCTGCTGCACAACTAAAGTACTTGTGGACAGCATGTATACAGTATAATGAGAGCAGTGTTGTTTGACACAAAATGGCGGTGGCAAAGTAGGCAGCGTTCAGGCGCCACAGCCTGGGGCTCATTAATCCATCCACATTTCTCCGCCCTTTTCTTCCTCTCTCTTTTTTTCTAAGATTTTAAAGTGTTACTTTTCTGGTAAGAAAACTTACGTTGGAGCAGCTGAGAGCCAGGGTGAAGCAGGCTGGAGGGCTGGAGCAGTGTGAAGCAGCTGAGCGTCGAAGTGGAGCGGGCTGGAGGCCTGGAGCAGTGCAGAGCCGCCTGTAGGCCTGGAGCAGTGTGGAGCCGGCTGGAGTCTTGGAGCAGTGTGGAGCTGGCTGGAGGCCTGGAGCAGTGTGGAGCCAGCTGGAGGTCTGGAGCGGGTGAGAGCCGGAGTGGAGCAGGCTGGAGGCATAGACCAGAGTGGGGACAGTTGTTGGACTGAGATCTGGCATGTGTGGTCACCAGCTTGCAAGGCCGGTGAGACAATATGTGGAAGCCCCTGCGCTGAGCTACTGCAATGTAATGTTTGTATGTAATTTGTTTATCTGAGTGTAATGTAACTATGTCTTATTTCTAACTTATACAATGAAGCACTGTAAGGTAATGCAACTTCTTTTTTTTATTCCTCTTTTTGTATCTTAAGATTTGTACCGAAGTATTTTGTATAGAAGATGGTGCCATGAGAGGTGACATTGTAAACTTTTCACTGTACTTCTGTCATTGAGTACGTGTTAATAAAAGATATTCCATTCTCTTCTTCTACATTGTAATCTGACAGACCACTGGGGTGCCTTGATAACATTTCTGCTGTCTGAGTTCTTTTAAAGGAATCCTGCAATCCATGACAAAGCATTGTCAAGGCTGCATCCAGCACACTCTCACAGTTGTGAGAGCACAGCCTATTCCATCAGGCATAGAGCAAGTAGTTAAAGTGGAATGGGATAAGGAAGTGGTGTGAGAGGAGCAAGGAAAGAAATGACCACTGCATCCTCTTTGGGTGGTGTGCGGTAACTATCTCGTCCAACTGCAAACACAATTTGATTCCTCTTTCAACAATGATGTGCTGAAATAAAACCCAATATGAAACATTCCAAATTAGTTTTACTAATTTTCTAATATTCCACAGAAGCATCAACCAAACATTTTTGTGTACTCCATTAGTGTTCTGTCCAGTAGATGCCTTTGCCTGGGGTAGTGTTCTGGCACAGTGCTGCACCAGCATGTCTGGTAGGCCTTCAGTAAGGTAGACTACAAGTGGCCTTGGAAAATTGTCTCCCTCAGCTGCTGCCCCACAACATGTGAACAGATGGAAGAACAAATTAGGCACTGAAGTAGGCCGCTTGATCCTTTCAACCTGCTTTGCCATTCAACAAGACCAGGCTGATCTGATTACTGCACATTCCTGCCTCCTCTGAGAAATGTCGATCTCCTTACTTAACAAGAACTTACCAACTTCTGCTTTAAAAATATTCAGACTCTGCTTCCACCACCTTTTCAAGAAGAGAGTTCCAAAGACATACAACCCCATGTGGAAAAAATCATTCTCTTTATTTCAGCCTTAAATGTTCTTTTGAATTATTACCCCAGTTCTAGATTCTCTCACAAGAGGATACATCTTTCCACATTTAAGACCCCCAAGGATCTTATATGTTTCAATTAAGTCACCTCTTACTCTTCTAAACTCCAGCGGATAGAGGCCTAGCATTTCTGACTTTTCTCATAAAGCAACCTGCCCATTCCATATATTAGTCCAGTCAACCTTCTCTGAACTTCTTTCAACAAATTTACATCTTTCTCTAAGTAATGAAGTCAATATAATACATAGTACCCCAGATGTGATGTAACCAATGGCCTGCATAACTGAAGCATAAGTTCTGATGAAGAATCACTGAACTTGAAATGTTAACTCTGCTTTCTTCCAACAGATTTTGCCATACCTGTTGAGTTTCACCAGCAATTTCTGTTTTTGTAACTGATGCTAATCTCAATACTTTTGCATTAATTTCCCCTTGTTATAAACAATAACCTACATTAGCTTTCCTAATTGCTTGCTGTACCTGCATGCTAATATTTTGCAATTCATGCATTTGGACATCCAGATCTCTCTGCATCTCAGAGCTCTGCAATCTCTCACCATTCAAATAAGATACTTTTTTAATGAATTTGTCCTGCCAAAATGAGCAATTGTCCATTATGTAGCCAATGGAATGTAATGTAACATTTTGAACACTCAACCTAATTATAACATTTTGTAGCCTTCTTATGTCCTCTTTACAGCTTGCTTTTCCTGTCTATATTTGTGTCCTTTGGTCCTTTCATCCACGTAATTTATATAAAGTATAAAATGTTGAGGTCACATGATCCATGTGTCACATCACCAATTATATCTTGCCAATCAGACAATGAGCCATTTATAGTCACAAGTATTTCTGCTATAACGCGTGTTTCATTAACGCGAATTGGTTTGTAATGCGATTGATGAATAGTGGACGCTGTTTAAATAATGCAAACTTTCTACTGTACAGTAGAACGATTTTCCTATAACATGACTTTCTACATCGCAAAGTAATACAAAAACGCAACTATCGAGTTATAGGAGAAACACCTGTACGCTGTTTCTTGTCAGCTAGTTAATCTTCCTTCCTTGCCAATATATTACTGCCTTCATCATAATCTTTAATAGTCCACAATGACCTATAATGTGATACCTTAACAAATGCTTTCTTGAAGTTTAAGTGTAGTACATCCACTGGATCCCACTTGTCCAAAGCACATGTTACTTCTTCCAAAGAACTCCAATAAATTGGTTGAATAGATTTTTCCTGTCGATGTTTGATTATCTTGAACTTCTCTAAGTGTTTCTTGTAATAGGCAAGGTATTCCAAGGGGTGTCAATTTCACACAGGTTGCCCCTCCGCCCCTTCATTTTTACAAAAGGAGGGGATCTGTATATCTCAAAGGAGATTTTGATCAGGGATCCTTCAGAAATATAGAATTGTACTTCCATTCTGACAGTTTGTTCTTAGATTACAACTGTTAGGGGAAGGGGAACCCTACCTCCTCTTTACGATGGTCAGCTGTAGAATTTCTAAGTTTAAGACCACTTTCACAGCTGCTGTAAATACAAGTACATAAGTTAAGTGCGATGTTTGGGCTCTCTTGTGAAGAGGTAGTGTTCCTACCCCTGAACTGAGATACCCAGTTTTAAGCCGTATGTGCTGCAGAGGTGTGTAATTACATCTCTGAACAGGTTGATTAGAAAAATAGGTATAATTAAATAAAAGTAATGTTAGAAGGCCCTCTTGTGACAGAGTTGGTGTCCCTGGACCGAGAGACCTAGGTTCAAGTACCACCTGCTACAGAGGTGTGTAATAACGGCTCTGAATGGGTTGATTAGAAAACTAGGTTAAATTTTTTAAGAAAGTGATTGTTAGGGTGCCATATTGGTAAGGGGCAGGGTTCCAGGTGGGCAGGGTTCCATCTGGGTAGGGAGTAGGATGCCAGTTGGTTAGGGGGAAGAATGCCAAATAAGTAGGATGCCGGGGGACTTAGCTCTTGGAGGGAAGGGGCCTATTAAAAGCCACTGCACTTTATCCTTGCTGTCAATACTGTTCCTCCGCTTCTCCCATATGTTCCATGCGCATCCTTGATTTTGCTCTCAGTCACCTGTAGCCTGGGCTCGCTCACTGATTGTGGGTTGCCAGTAGGTTCAAATTGCCACTTCTGGAACTAAGAGCTGCCAGATTCTGATTGACCAGCGGAGAGCATGATTCCCACTTCCCTGGGATCCCTGATCCTGATGACAGTCTCCACCGGCCTTGAAAATATCAAATGGCATTAGTAGGGCAGGCCAATCACAAAGAGGCAAGCTCCCATTGCCTGGATTAAATACCGCCCCACATCTGTGATTGGAGGAAACAGTTTCACTCACTTTTGCTTTTCTTTCTTTCAGTCCTGTTTTAGCCCCATCTAGGGTTTCATCTGCTCTATCTTCTTTTTAAACCGGAGGATTGTTAACTCTAAATTATTAGCACATCAATAGAACAACATATAATGGTACAGAGTAAATGATTATGCATTGTACAGAAAGATACTGTTTTCCACATTATCAATAAATCCTGAACTTAAAAGATTTGCCAGCTACCTGTATCTATCTTCGGACTACTTTTTACTAAGTGATACTTCATTCTAGTCTTCAATTTTCTTAGTCCAGATTTTATATCACACAGGCTTATTTTTGACTGTCCTAATGTATTTTAAATCAATTTCTGAATGGAGTCTGTGTCAATGCTTTAAGAATTTAATAAGTTGTCTCAATCTACTGGTAACAGGCTGATCACATCTGAGCCTTGTGCTTCACCACATTTTTCAGTAATAAATCACATTCTGACACACACACACACACACACACGCTGGAACATACTTTCACTCTCACTCACATACAATCCCTCTCAAAAGCTCATACACATGCAATCACACACATGCCCAACCATTCTCTCTCTCTCTCTCTCACACACACACACACACACACACAGAGACATACACTATTCATACACACACTCTATCATTTACCCACACACGTGCAATCTCACACACAAAATCACATACACACATGCAATCACGCATGTGCAATCAAATGCACATGGGCAGTTAGTCACGTGCTCGCATACACAATTGCACACATACCACACACAATTGCATGCACACTACCACAATCTATTAAACTGCACCCAAATGAGTTTTCAACTTTCTATTCAATTGTTTAATTTTCTTATCTCTGACTAATGTGGTGTACCTTATTACTTATCATTTTATCTAATTCATGAGTCATTTCTGTATGATGTAATAATCTTAAAATGATAACAACAATAATAATGATATAATTATCTTATTGTGAGGTAATTTTATGGAGCCCACAAGAATGGGCAACACGGCCTGCATGGTCACTTAACTAGGCAGGGTGAAACATTTCAATTTCCCAGCAGTGGGTTGAGATGGAAACTGATTTAACCCAATCATTTCCTTACCACTATTTGAACAATCCAATTACAAAAGATTTCATTTACACATCTGCCCACACGCAAGGTAAGTCAAACTCTCAAAATCTTCAATCTTGCAAACACAGGCTCATGAAGCTGAAAAACATTTTAATACCAACCTTAACAAAAACAAGAAAAATCTGGTTGCCTTACTAAGTGAATATTTTGTTTCAGCTGTACCCACACCTTAGATTCTGCTAATGTATTTTAGTTCTCACACAGCAACTATCTCCTTTCACACTTCACGTGAATTTCTGCTGAGGTTCACATTTTACATGTTTTTTTTCACCTTTCAAACCCTTCGGACCAATAAAGGGCCAAATTACTTCCCCATCAACCAACTTTTAGCTGCTTTTATCCAGGGTGTAGTACAAGAGGAATAGAGTAAACAATGTTCAGCATAAATTTCAGTATAACATTAAAATTAAAGAAGTGCGCAGTCAGTAGTATTTAAACTCACTCTTGTTAATTAGCAAGGAAAACCAACTTGCATCTGATAACCTAGGATTTACTTTTGCTGTGTTCTGCCATATTCACTGTTCCTGCAGGTCAAACACACAACTGCATCAAGAACCTCTTCTTTATGAACTGTAAGCCAGTTTTACACAACTAAACAGTACATATGAAAATGTGCAGGAAAACTGCAATAAAAACATAAGGTGTTGGAAATATTCAATAGCTCTGGGAGTATCTACATAAAACATAGAACAGTAAAGCACTGTACAGGCCTTTCGGCCTACGATGTTGTGCCACACTTTTACCCTAATCCTAATGTCTATCTAACCTCCACCCCTACCTTATACTATCATCCATATGCCTATCTAATAGCTGCTTAAATGACCCTAATGAGGCCGACTCCACTATCAGCTCCAGAAATGCATTCCATGCCCCTACCACTTTCTGAGTAAAGAAACTACCTCTGACGTCTCCCCTATATCCACCTCCACTCACTTTAAAATTATGCACCCTCGTAATAGCTACCTCCACCCTAGGAAAAAGTCTCTGGCTGTCTACTCTATCTATACCTCTGATCATTTTGTACACCTTTACCAAGTCACCTCTCATCCTTCATCGTTCTAAAGAGAAAAGCCCTAGCTGTCTCAACCTTTCCTCATAAGACCTTCCCTCCATTCCAGGCAACATCCTGGTAAATCTCCTCTGCACCTTTTCCAACACCTCCACATCTTTCCTGTAATGAGGCGACCACAACTGGACACAATACTCCAGATGTGGCCGAACCAGGCTTTTGTATAGCTGGAGCATAACTTCACGGCTCTTGAACTCGATCCCTCTATTAATGAAAGCTAACACACCATACGCGTTCTTAACAACTCTATCCACCTGGGTGGCAGCTTTCAGGGAACTGTGAACATGAACCCCAAGACCCCACTGCTCCTCCACACTGCCAAGAATCTTTCCGTTAACCCTGTATTCTGCTTTCAAGTTTGTCCTTCCAAAATGAATCACCTCACATTTTTCAGGGTTAAACTCCATCTGCCACTTCTCAGCCCAGCTCTGCATCTATCAATGTCCCTTTGTAACCTAGAACAGCCCTCCGCACTGTCCACAATGCGACCCACCTTCATATCGTCCGCGAACTTACTAATCCACCCTTCCACGCCTTCATCCAAATCATTTACAAAAATCACAAATTGAAGAGGACCCAGAACACATCCTTGTGGTACACCACTCGTAACTGAGCACCATGTTGAATATTTTCCGTCTACTACCATCCTTTGTCTTCTAAGGGTCAGCCAATTCTGAATCCAATCTGCCACATTTCCCCTTATCCCATGCCTCCTTACCTTCTGCATGAGCTTACCATGGGGAACCTTATCAAATGCCTTACTTAAATCCATGTATGCCACATCCACTGCTCCACCTTCATCCACGTGTTTGGTCACCTCTTCAAAGAATTCAATAAGATTTGTGAGGCATGATCTACCTCTCACAAATCCATGCCAACTATCACGAATCAAACTGTGCCTTTCCAAGCGATCATAAATCCTATCTCTCAGAGCCCTTTCCAACAATTTGCCCACCACTGATGTAAGACTAACTGGCCTGTAATTCCTGGCTTTATCCCTATTTCCTTTCTTGAACAAGGGAATGATGTTTGCCTCTCTCCAATCTTCCGGCACTATACCCGTGGACAGTGAGGACGAAAAGATCATCGCCAAAGGCCCTGCGATCTCTTCCCTCGCTTCCCATAGAATCCTTGGATAAATCATATCAGGCCCGGGGGACTTAGCTACCTTCAACTTCCTCAAAATTTCTAGCACATCTTCCTTACTAACATCAACCTCCTCTAACTGACCAGCCTGTTTCACACTGTCCTCCTCTACAACTAGGTCCCCCTGAGTTGTGAATACCGAAGAAGTGTATTCATTAAGGACCTCTCCCATCTCTTTAGGCTCCGTGCACAAATTCCCTTTACAATCTTTGATCGGCCTTACCCTTTCTCTGGTCATTCTCTTATTCCTCACGTATGTGTAAAAAGCCTTGGAGTTTTCTTTGATCCTATCTGCCAAGGTTTTCTCATGCCCCCTTATAGCTCTCTTGAGCCCTTTCTTCAGCTCCTTCCTGGATAACCTGTATCCCTCTAGAGCCTTTTCCGATCCTTGTTTCCTAAACCTTATGTAAACATCCTTCTTCTTCTTAACTAGTTGTTCGACCTCTCTTGAGAACCAGATACATAGGAGACCCAAGTGAGAAAGGGAAATTTTGAACTGAATCTCATGTCATTTTGGCTAAGTCCAAGTTGCGTTGAGGATCTTGGAGGGGGTTTTCTGCAATGCTACTGAGTTCTCTCTCACTGTATCATACTAAACTATTTTCATTAACTATATTCCCTGTCCCAATGGTGTTCAACTCTGGACCCCATCTTACCACATTGTTCATAGACCAACTTGACATTCATCTGCTGAAAGACCAGCAACCCATTGTGGCCATGCAATTGTTAAAAGGGCTGCTATGCATCCAGATGAGCACTGGCATTCTGAAGCTGTGATGCTCGCTCAAGTATGTTTTTGGAAGATGTTGGAAAAGGAGAAGATGGCATTCTGACAGGGACCTGGAGGTCTTGGTCGATAGGGACATGCAAAAGAGGCCTGTTCTGTTCCAGTGGAGGTCAAACCAGCAACGCCTGTCAGGTGTTGATACAAGATTGCCAGTTGGGTCATCCTCCACAGTCTGGAGGAATGGCCAACAGTGCAGTAAGAAGTTCAGTGGCTTTCCCTGTTGCACCAGGATAAGTGCCACACTCTTTGCCATCTCACACTCATTCTCTATTACTGCCACCACCTCCCAGGAAGACTCAGCTTTCCTATTTTCACCACTGCCTGCAACACCTTCCCACAGCTGTTCTCACCCACCCCAACCTCCCACACCATTTAACCTTGCATGGTCTCTGTGCTGCCTTCTCACTCCCTTGAAACATCCCACCACCTTTCGTCCACTTGCACCAGGACTAACAGCCATGCCACCCCCTTCACCTCACTCAATTGCTCCTGTTCTCTTGTCACAGGAGAAGGCAGACAATAACAGGGCACAGCAAGCATGTACAATGTTGGGGTACCTGCCAATTAGGCTTCTCAGCCTCTATGAGGAGAGAACCCTGGGCTATCACAGGAAAATACTGGGACCACTGAGATATGTATGTCCCAACAACTGAGTAAGCACTACTCTTGATTCCACTGCAAACCTCACATTAATCCTGCTGTCAGTGTCACTCAGAGTCATAGAGTCATACAGCATGGAAACAGACCCTTTGGTCCAACTAGTCCACGCCAACCAAGTTTCTCAAACTAAAATCAGTCCCATTTACCTGCATTTGGCCCATATCTCTCAAACCTTTCTTATTTACGTACTTACCTAAATGTCTTTTAAATGTTTGAACTGTACCCGCAACCACAACTTCCTCTGAAAGTTCATTCCAGACATGAACCACTCTCTGTGTGAAAAATTGCCCCTCACACCTTTTTAAAATCTTTCTCCTCTCACCTAAAAAGTATGCCCCCAAGTCTTGAAATCCCCCACCATAGGGAAAAGATGCCTGCCAATCACCTTATCTATACCACTCATGATTTTATAGACTTCAATATGGTCATCCCTCAACATCCCACACCACAATGAAAAAAAGTCCCAGATTCTCCAGTCTCCCCTTAAAACTCAAACCCTCTATTCCCAGCAACATTCTGATAAATCTCTTCAGAACCCCGTCCAGTTTAATAATATCCTTCCTATAACAGGGTGGCCAGAACTAGACACAGTACTCCAGAATCGATGTCACCAATGTACTGTACAACCTCAACATAATGTTCCAACTCCTATATTCAAAGGTCTGAGCAATGAAGGCAAGCGGGCTAAACGGCTTCTTAACCACCCTGTCTGATTGCACATCACATCTAGCCACTGTCTTCGGCAACTTCTCTCTCTTGTGTCTTTCAGCAAGCATCTCCAGCTGCCTACAGGACCTCTGAGGATTACAGTATCAGAAGCACCGACAAGGCTGTCTTCTTTAACCCTACCAGCTCAGATGCTGACACCTCAGTAACACCAGTAGGCCTAAAAAGTATGAGAACACAATCTGGTGTTACCTTAGTGTAACAGATTCATAGCTAGATGAGAATGATACATCCAGACCGCTGGCACTTGAAGGACTGTTGGAAGTCTTGTACCAGTTGAGCTCCCACCAGGAGATGACCCTGTAGTGTCTGCAATAAGGACCTTCACCTACATGCACAGGAGGAACAGGAAGTGGCAGATAGGTATGAGCAATGGCTTTCATTGCCCAGAAGCTGCATCAGTGCAGCAAAGCCTGTGACTGCCGCCATGGACAAGTTGGTGTCTGCTATGGATAGTCAGGCCCAGAACCCTCAGTGGTTGCTGGAGGAGCACATACACCTACAATCTATTGCCTCAGCAGTTGGTGCTCAGAACAGAAGGCATGGCAGGAGATGGAAAACTTGGTGCATATTGCAGGTGCCCCTTCCCCACTAGGAAACAGGTAATGCAATGAAGCAGCTAGCTGGAGGAGAAATCACAAAGAAGTACCTCAGAAGTCTCCTCTCAGCACACTCCAGGGATGGCCAGGCCCTCTATATCCACCATGCCTGCCCCCCTTGAATGCAAGGAATTTCATGCTGATTAGGGTCAACTTAGCTGTGCTTGGATCTGGCCCATCCAAACATATGGATCCCCAGGGTCACCTTAACAAACCTCCATGTTCAGCAGGCTCAACTGTTGAGTAGGTGCCTTCAACCCCAGCTGCAGAACTAGGGCATACATTAACTAGTAACATGATAGAGAGGAGAAAAAGACCTATTTGAGGATATTTTGGTGATTTGTGTGACAATGGATTGTAATTCATTTTGCTTTTCACTGCTTTAAACTTACACCTGTTTGTTAGTCTCTCTATGTTTTATTATAGAATCCTTACAGTGTGGAAACAGGCCCTTCAGTACAAACCGACCCTCAGAGCATCCCACCAAAACCCAGCCCCCTATAACCCACCTAATCTACACATCCCTGAATACTACCGGCAATTTAGCATGGCCAATCCACCCTATCCTGCACATCTTTGTGACTGTGGGAGGAAACCCACCCAGACACGGGGAGAATGTGCAAACTCCACACAGACAGTCGCTTGAGGGTGGAATCAAACTCGGGTCCCTGGCGCTGTGAGGCAGCAGTGCTAACCACAGAGCCACCGTGCCGCCCTATTTAGGGCTGAATTGCATGGGTGATATCACTTCATGGCCATGAATGAAGTTCCATGGATGGAGATCTGTATTGAAGGCCAGCTGCATCATATGGAAGCAAGAGGAACATATTCATGGCATTGGGCCATGCTGACACATCTGGCCCTCCCTGTATGACAATTTTCTTTTGCGGCCTGTGTCTAAAAGTGTCACCTTACCAAACCTCCATGGTATCTATAGCAGGGATGTGCAACAGACAAAGGAGAGACAATGATTAATACGTCCAGGGATCTGTTTCATGTACTGTGCATGGGTATATGAGTAATGTTCTTTCCCTTTAAAAGCCCTATCATCAGTGAGGTCAAGTCATTTACACTGCCCACACTGAGCATTTGGGGTATCCACTTTCTTCCCTATTCAGCCCTTCCTATTTCCAGCAAGATGGAAGGCGACAGTGAGTCCTTCTTGGCCAATGACTTGCTGTCTCCACCTAAACAAGTCAGTCAGCCCCAAACATCCAAGTACCCTTCCTGGTAGCCCCTCCCACAACTCCAATAGGCTACCTTCAGGAACACTCCAAATTGATCTTACATGTGCCTGCATCAGCCTATATTTCCCACAACCCCGAGCAAATGAGGTGACCATGCGAGGTGTTGTCATTTACTGTCCCAGGTCGGTACTAAGTGAGCTAGTGTAAGCTCTTTACCTTCTATTAACCAATCTCCAAACTATTCACAGAAGTAGGCTTAGCTCGAGACTTAACACAGTACCAAGTTCCTCAACAGTTTGTTGTCATGAGATATCTTACATCACTAATGATGGTGACTGACTATTATCATATTAAACATTGGTCCTTCACACTGCAGATAAGATCTTTGACCTGTCACACAAGTTCCCACCACTTCTGATGGAATGTCCAGTGTAGACTAAATGATTTTACTGCAAAATATGATTGAGGCTGGAAGATATTTGTTGTCAGAAAGTGGCAGTAGGAAATTCCATGCACTCGTTATTGATGTGCGCCCATCAAAGCAGAGTACAGATCCTGAAGAAGGGTTATACCCGAAACATTGATTGCTCCTTTTCTCCAGATGCTGCCTGGCTTGCTGTGTTCTTCCAGCCTCCTTTTTGTCTACCTTGAATTCCAGCATCTGCAGTTTTTGTCTCTACAGGTCCAGCCTGGGCTGTCTACAGACATTCTTTTGTTATTCAAATGTTCAATGGAATAGCACCTATTTAATGTCATTACTGGAAAAATGTCAGTACTGTATGTGATTACATCACTCCTTCAGGGGAGTGAGATATGAACATATCTGTCCATGAACTGAGCAGAATAGATCATCAAAGGAACAGCTCTGAAAAGACGCTGAAATAAGTTGTCTTACATCAAGGTCTATAGTTCATGCTTCTGAAGCTGCGTGTGACTCTTTAAAGTCTCTTTTGCACTCTCAACCTTTTCTAATTGTGTCACATTTACGTGAAAAAGGCCAAAAAAATGAAATCAAAAACAATAAGAGCTTTCTTTTATTATAGTGTTAAAAATGAATTATAATGCCGCTCTTTATGGTTTCAAATAATTATTTTAACAGAAATAATGAAGCCCCCTAACATGGGGCGGCACAGTGGCTCAGTGATTAGCATTGCTGCCTCACAGCACCAGGGACCTGGGTTTGATTCCAACCTCGGACGACTGCCTGTGTGGATTTTGAACATTCTCTCCATGTCTGTGTGGGTTTCATCCGGTGCTCTGGTTTCCTCCCACAGTCCAAAGATGTGCATTGGCTATGTGGATTGGCCTTGCTAAATTGCCCATAGTGTTCAGGGATGTGTAGATTAGATGGTTTATAGGGGGTTGGGTCTGGGTCAGAGGCTCTGAGGTTCAGTGTGGACTGGTTGGGCCAAAGGGCCTGTTTCCACATTGTAGGGATTCTTTGATGATGAAGAGGTTTTATGGTTGTGACCATTTATCGTTTTTAATATAATGGAGTCAATAAACTGTTCTAAATGTTGTAATAAAAGCTATTTTTTGTAATGAGAACCAATAACCAAAAATATTGTCTTAATTCTCAGCATTTTGAGGTAACATTATTTTAAAGATGACATCACTGACAAAATTACAGTTAAAGAAGGTAATAATTCAGATTTAGGTCGATTTTAGTTTCAATGCTTTTCTATTAAAAAAATGCAAGTATTTTATTCACCCTATCCAAGTTATGCTCAGAGGAATTAACATTAAATAACGGAGCTCAATTTATAAGTGAGGATTTAAGGAAGTTTGCTCAGCTAGAATTAGCCAGGTGATAAGTTCTCCATTCCATCGTTAATTGAACATAGAGGCAGAGATGGTGATCAAAAATGTAAATCTAGTGATGTTTAAGAATATGGACTGGAAATAAGAACTACTCAGTTACAGAGCAACACTGTTGAATAATGGGAACTCATCAACTGAATTGTGAATGGAAAGCAGGTTAAATAAAGATGTACCAATTTTAAAATGTAACCTCAGGCCCAGTATAACCTCTCAAGACCACAAAATGGTCTACAGATCGAGCTGAGTGACATCAAAAAACAGTAAAAGCAGTACTAGGCGCAGGGCAAAAACAACATCAATCTTAAAAATAGTGCAGAGAGTTTAGTTAAGGGACAGGTAATCAAAAGGTACAGTTGTTAGACAAACAGTTCAACTTATTAGAATTCTTGAAAGGGCATTCCAAAGAAACAGACATTGATTTATACTTGAGCCAGGAAGTGCATCCAAGTATGATTAGCATTTGTCCATATTAAGAGGATTGGACACTGTTCATTACAAAAATTGATTTACCAAAGAGACATGTGAATTGATTAATGTGGCAAAAGAAATATCAACTTTTGTAACTCCGGATGAATATTATTAATGTGAAGTCATACCATTCATAATTAAAAATGCATTGCAACTTGTCAACAATTAACCAACAAGGTCATTAAAGGATTATCCAACTGAGTTACATCTGTTGATGATTTGATTTCATTCAGCGAAGTTTGGGAGGAGCATTTAGAACCGTTAAGCTGATTGTTTGATAGATTACAAAAAGCCAATTTGGTCAGAAATTTGACCAGATGTGAATTTGCTAAAACAGAAGTTACTTTTCTGGGCCACACTGTGTGACAAGGCCAAATAACACCTAGAGAAACAAAAGTAAGGATTATCTTGGATTTTTTAGGGTTATTTTGGATTTTTTATAGCCAAAGACAAATTGAGATTTTACAGAATCATAGAAACACAGAAAATAGGAGCAGGAGTAGGCTATTTGGCCCTTCATGCCTGTTTCCCTATTCATTACCCTGATCATCGAACTCAATAGCCTGCTTTTTCCCTTTAGCCCCAAGTTCTATATCCAACTCCTTCCTAAAATCAAAAATGCTTTGGGCTCAACTGCATTCTGTGGTAGTGAATTCCACAGGCTCACTGTTCTCTGAGTATCATAAGCAAGTGGATTCTATCATGAGTCATTTCTGTACTTCAGCATCATCATATTCCTTTGACAATTTTATTGAAGAAAGAAAAGAATTTTGAACGGACAGAGGAGTGTCAGAGACCCTTTGATAGTTTTAAAGCTGTATTGACTCCTGTATTATGCACAACTGCGCGTTAATCCCAGCAATATCAGAGATGGTGCAACCAAATTACAAGATGATGAGTTGAGGATCAAACAGCCAGTCAGTTGAGAAAAAGAAATGCCTACCAGTATTAACTCAACTGTAGATAAAGAGACATTGCATTTGACATTAGCATTGCAACATTTGAAGTTTACTACAACAACAAGAGACTTATCTGCGTGGATGATAACTATTAACTTTCAAGGTTTTGTAGTAAGAATTTGAGGCTGTTTCAGTGATGTTTATGCTACAACAATACAATCTGAAAATCATTCATGTAGTTAGAAGAGATAATATCACTGTGGGTGTTGTATTAAGAGCAATAATAGAAGAAAACAAAAGGTCATGGTAAAATGTACTTGTGGAAAATATGATTGCTATAGAATGGCTTTGTGTATTTAATGTAAACATAACAGTTGAATAATGTAGCCTTTCCTTGTGGAGTTTGCCTGTTGTATTTCCTGTGTTTGGAATTCCAGTGGTGGACCAGATAGGACCCTTTGATTGTTGAACATTTCCGGTTTAAACTGTACTTTGCAGCTCTAGTTATCTGGCCCATGAGAATATTACTGCCAGTGTAGCTCATCGCATTGGAAAGATCACCTATATCCTGTTGTTGTTAAATTTTGGTGCTAATGGTGGCTGTTTATACTTATTTTATGTATTGGTGACTTAGAAAGCAAAATAAGGTACCATATTTGTAAGTTTGTTGATCACATAAAGTTTGGTATTTTAGTAAATAGTGTAGACAGAAACATAAAATGTCAAAAACATACTGATAGATTAAATTAAGCCATCCATTTTAAAACGTATGAATTAAAATGACGAAAATGATGAAAACGCAAGTCCAGAGAGATAGAGAGATTCACAGGTACAGATAATTAAAATGTTGTGGCTCAGTTCAAGTAAACAGTAGTTCAAAAAGGCTATGGAATATTAGCCATTATAACCAAAGAACTAGTATATAAAGAAAAGGAAGTTTTGATCCAGCCACACAAATCCCAGGTCAGACTACATCTGCAGCATTGTGAACATTTCTAGATATAGTGGCCTTCTAAGGATTGCAGTACAGATTCATGGATTTACACTAGGTTACCAAGGATTAACTTATGAGGAAAGATTACATTAGATATGCTTGTATTTTCTGGGAGTTAGAAAATTAAAATGAAAGTTAATTGAGATTTTTAGGGTATTGAAAGCAATTGATATGATACATGTAGAGTAACTTTGGTCACTAGTTAGGGAGTCGAGGATAAACATAGAAACATTGGAAATAGGAACAGTAGGCAATGCAGCATTTCGAGCCTGTTCTGTCATTCATTATGATCATGACCGATCATCGAATACAGTATCCTGTTTCCACTTTTTCCCTGCACACTTTGATTCTTTTAGCCCTCAGAACTTTATCTAACTCCTACTTGAAAAGAATTAACGTTAGACATCAACTAATTTCAGTGGCAGAGAATTCCACAGGCTCACCACTCTCTGGGTGAGAATATTCTGCTCATTTCAGTCCTAAATGCGCCTACTATTTCCTTAGGCTGTGACCCCTCGTTTTGGTCTTCCCAGTCATTGGGAACATCATTCCTGCATTTACCATGTCTGATCCTGTTTGAATTTTATAGGTTTCTATTAGATCTCAATTCATCCTTCTAAACTGCAGTGACTATAGTCGTAACCAATCTAATCTCTTTCCATATGTCAGTCTTGCCAGCACAGGTATCAGTTTGGTAAAACTTCATTGCACTTGCTCCAAAGCTAGATCACCCTCCCTCAAATAAGGAAACCAAAACTGCAGACAATACTCCAGTGGTGGTCTCACCAAGGCTCTGTACAATGGCAACAAGGCATCCCAAATCCTATACTCAAATCTTCTCACTGTGAAAGTCAACATACCATTCGGCTTTTCACTACCTGCTGCACCTGCATTCTTACTTTCAGCGACTGGGTACAAGGACACCCAGGTCGCAAAGCACCTCTTCTTTTTCAAACTATCACCATTCAGATAATAATCTGTCTTTCTTTTCTTTGCCACCAATGTGGATAAACTCACATTTATCCACATTATACACTCCCCTCCAGCCCCACCACACCCGGCACTTTTCCCTGCAGCCGCAGGAAGTGCTACACCTGCCCCCACACCTCCTCCCTCACCCCAATCCCAGGCCCCAAGAAGACTTTCCACATCAGGCAGATGTTCACCTGCACATCTGCCAATGTGGTATACTGCATCCGCTGTACCCGTTGTGGTTTCCTCTACATCGGGGAAACCAAGCAGAGGCTTGGGGACCGCTTTGCAGAACACCTGCACTCAGTTCACAACAAACAACTGCACCTCCCAATCGCGAACCATTTCAACTCCCCCTCCCATTCCTCACATGACATGTCCATCCTGGGCCTCCTGCAATGCCACAGTGATGCCACCCGAAGGCTGCAGGAACAGCAAATCATATTCAGCCTGGGAACCCTGCAGCCCAATGGCATCAATGTGGATTTCACAAGCTTCAAAATCTCCCCTCCCCCAACCGCATCCCAAAACCAGCCCAGCTCATCTCCACCTCCCTAACCTGTTTTTCCTCTCACCTATCCCCTCCTCCCACCTCAGCCCCACCCCCATCTCCTATCTACTAACATCATCCCGCCCCCTTGACCTGTCCATCCTCCCTGGACTGACCTATCTCCTCCCTACCTCACCTATCTCACCTACACTCACCTTTACTGGCTTCATCCCCACCTCTTCGACTTGTCTGCCTCCTCTCCACCTATCCTCTCCTCTATCCATCCTCTATCCGCCTCCCCCTCTCTCCCTATTTATTTCAGAACCCTCTTCCCCTCCCCCATTTCTGATGAAGGGTCTAGGCCCAAAACATCAAGTTTTCCTGCTCCTATGATGCTGCTTGGCCTGCTGTGTTCATCCAGCCCCACGCCTTGTTATCTCGGATTCTCCAGCATCTGCAGTACCTTTTATCTCTTTATCCACATTATACTTCATTTGCCATGCATTTTCCCACTCACAATTAATCCAAATTATATTGAAGCATCTCTGCATCCTCCTCACAGTTAATCCATATACCCAGCTTTTTGTCATCTGCAATCTTGGATATATTATATTTAGTTCCCTCATCTAAATCAGTAACATACAGTATGAACAGCTGAGGTCCAATCACCGATTCCTCTGGTACCTCACTAGTCACTGCCTGGCATTTGGAAAAAGACCCAGTTATTCCTATTCTTTATTTCTTGACTTCCAACCTGCTCCCCCTTTACATTACTCCTAATTCCATGTGCTTTAATTTTACAGGCTAATCTCTTATGTGGGACCATGTCAAAAGCATTTTGAAAGACTGAGTAAACTATAGCTACTGGCTGTCCCTGATCAACTCTAGTAGTTACATCATTGTAAAAATCCAATAGATTTGTCAAGCATGATTTCCCTTTCATAAATCCATGCTGATTCAGTCTGATCCTGTCACTGTTTTCCCAAGTGCTCTGCTGTTAAATCTTTCATTATACACTCTAGCATTTTCCCTACTACCGATGTCAAGCTTAATGGATGAATGAACAATTTATTTATTGTCACTTGCATTTTACAGTAAATAATAGAGTAAAATACAGTGAAAGCTTCAACAGTCATTACAATCTGGTGCTATTTTAATTGGTTAAGAATAAAATTGATACAGGTTTAACTGAAACAGAGTTCTATGACAGCCGACCAATGACACTTACACCGCCAGCCCTCCTTCACTGCCTTGCCACCACCTGGGCTGGACCCACCAATGTTGGAGTTGCCAATGCTTCACCACTGGGCCCACCTCACCACCACTGATGCCACGTCCTGTGCTGAACTCTGTTTTGTCTTTACCTCCTTTTTTAAATAGTGGGGTTACATTAGCAACATTCCAAACCACAGGAATTGTTCCAAAGTCTAAAACATCTTGAAAGATGCCAACCAATGCATCCGCTATTTCTTTTCTTCTTTTTTCTCTCTTTTTCATTTTCTTTCCTTTTTTCTCTCTACTTACCTCCATTCCTTGGACAGCATTGGTGGAGGAGAGTTGAACCAGTGCAGACTCAACAGACTCCTGGCCTCGATGAAACCCAGTGGGGATGGACTTGATGGACTCTCGGCCTTGTGGAAGCCCAGCGCAACTCAATGGACTCCTGGCCTTGAGGAAGACCAGCTCAGACTTGATAGATTCCCAGCATCAAGGAAGCCCAGTGCAGAACCTCAGCCTCGAGGTGAAGCCCAGCATGGACTCCTGGTCTCCTCAATGAAGCCCAGCATGACTCAGGGCCACGAGGTGAAGTTCAGAGTGGACTCCTTGCTTTAGAAGGACTCCAACACTGAACTTTTACCTTTATTTCTTTATTTTTCTAATTCATTCCTAAGATTTCGTACCAAGGTATCTTTGTGCCTAGCTTTATAAGGACTGTAATGCTGATCTTTTAACTTTATTTTTATATTTTGTACCTAAGATGGAGCCAGAAATTGTGACTTTTTATACTTTTCGCTGCACTCATGTATACCTACACTTGAGTACGTGACAATAAACCTAATTCTAAATTCTAAGAAGCTTTTATAATGAGTTTGCATGTGCCCTGCAAGCTTACTGTCATACTTGATTTTTCTCCTCTTAACTAACCCCTTTGCCTTCCTTTGCTGAAATTTAAACTGCTCCAAATCATCAGGTCTGCTGCTTTTTTGGGTCAATTTGCATGTCCTTTCCTTGGATCTAATATTATACCTAAGTTCCCTTGTTAGTCATGGTCAGGCAACCTTTCTGGACTCATTTTTGTCCCAGACAGGAACGAATAATTATTGCAGTTCCTCTATGTATCCTTTAAGTAATTTCTCCATTGCCTATCTACTGTCATCCCTTTAAATAACACTCTCCAGTTTATCATAGCCATTCCCATAAGGGAACCTAACCTTAGGACAAGAGTGAGAAGTCAAAGAAACATTTCTCTACTCTAGGTAACTGTAAGAGTCTCTACCAAATAAAGCAACAGATGCTAACTTAATTAACAATATTTAATCTGAGAGCAACAGATATTTTTCCAGATGAAGTGTTAAAGGATGGATGAATTGCAATAATCTCATTGAATGGCAGGTTAAAGCAAGGGTGGAACGGTCTTCTTCTGTCCTATGCACATCTGTCTCATTAGTGAAGCTAATTTTTATTGGCCCCCTGTTACTAAAAACAGAACAGACTCTACTTTTGTCTCATGCATGAATTTACACTTCATCTCTTTCAGTGTATAGTCCTTCATATAATGATTCAACTGATGGCATCCTAACTCTGTCAGTTCATTTCCACTCTACCAATTAGTTTGCTTTAGTTACCTTCTACAATTTCATTATCAACCCTTGTACCTGTGTCTTCTTGTCTCCTCCTTATCAATTACAAAATCTGGTGTTTTGAATTTGTTCAAACTCTCTACTGAAGATACATCCTCTGAGAACATCCTTAGTGGGAGTACAAGGTTCCATTATTGAAACTTCAGGGAACCTATGGTAATGAGGCAAGTCTTCCAAATCCATTCTATTTCTGCTTTCAGTTCAGCCTCAATTTAATTTCAGTCAAAAATTAAGTAGCTGAAACCAGGCTGTTTCTTTTTACAATGCATATTTTCTTTTGCAAAAGCTTAGCTTTATTAATTGTGTGACCGTATTATCAAAATATAAAAGTGCATATACACTGCAAATTCATAATGATATTTTTTAAGAAGTCCACGTTTATTTTTAGATAATTTCTTCAATACTCACAAACTGAGATGATGCAATGACAAGATAACAAAATACTGTGGCTAATAAATACAATCATAAAAAGCTTTTATATATCAATTTATTGTATAGGGAGACATCAACACTAAGTGAACCAACAGCTAGCTCTATTCTCAAACAACTGAAACAGACGCCAACTTGCAGCCTATGTAATTTGCAGGTGAAATATTTGTACTTATGTTGCAAACAATAACAATTTAGCAGTGAACTGGAAAACAATATCCTCGTTACTAAAATATCATCTAAAATCCCCACAGATGATTGTATCATTTAGAACTTGTAGAAATCGGGACCTGGATTTTGTGGTGACATATGAAATAAGAGCAGAGTTAAATCATTTGGCCTTTTAAGCTTGCTCTGCCATTTATCTTGATCTGCTTATGTTTTGAATGGAGGAAGTTCTGAGGAAGCGTCACCGGAACCGAAACGTTAACTCTGATATTTTCTTCACAGATGCTGCCAGACCATTTTCCAGCAACTTCTGCTTTTGTTCCTGATTATATAAAATTACCCATCACCACCGTTTTTTTAAAATTATCTCTCTGCCTCATTTAATCAGATTATAGGTCACCACTTTGCTTGTTATTCAGCTGTTGACACTTTGATCGCACCGTTTAACATTTTGGATCACCTGGAAGGATTTACAATTTGGCACTCCACTCACACCATTTGTATGGTATTTTGATCTCTTTGCCCTTGATCACTCCCTCTGCCCATAAATTCTGTGTTCTGTGTCCTACTCTCTCACTTCACGTGATGAAGGAGCCAAACTCCGGAAGCTTGTGATTTCAAATAAACCTGTTGGACTATAACTCAGTGAAATATGACTTCTGACTTTGAACTTGCCTTGGCACTGATTCAGGGTGAAATTCCATGGTTTTTCTCAAGGCTTCACCAGACGACTATACAACTTACACATTCAGTCACCATTTGACAGTACCTCTTCTTTTAAGAAAAACACTGGTTGTAATTAGGAGCTAAATATGTCAGTAAATAGTCTGGGGTTGTGATCTGTTGCAGTGAAACAGCTGCCCTCTGAAGTGGTCTAGAAAGCCATTCAGTTGTGTGATATGGGTAACTTAAAATAATCTTCTCAAGGGAACTAGGGATATCAATGCTGCCCATATCCTGAGAATGAATATAACAGACTTAACAAGGACTAGTGGGAAGAGAAGACAAAAGCCTGCCCTCTGATTAGACTCCCTGCTCCTTTAGAACAGCTCCATTACTGCTGAAGACTCCCCACTTGCTGTGGTGTTTCAGTTGAATCAAGAACATTTTGTTGTAAAAGATAACAAAGTGTGGAGCTGGAGGAACACAGCAGGCCAGGCAGCATCAGAGGAACAGGAAAGCCGACATTTCAATTTCTGAAGAAAGATCCCGACCTGAAACGTCAGTCTTTCTGTTCCTCTGATGCTGCCTGGCCTGCTGTGTTCCTCAAACTCCATGCTTTGTTATCTCTGACTCTAGCATTTGCAGTTCTTATTATCTCACATTTTGCTATTGCTGCTTTTGCTTTTTGACAAAGGGCAGTTTCTTTCAGTCTAACTGTTTGATCTCCCCTTTCCAGTCCCTATCCACTCACTTCTGTCATTCTTCAGATGCTTTATGTCGGTTTCAGAATTTCCAGTTTGCAGATACCAGCCTTTGATATGCTATCTTCATCATGGATATGCAATCCCTCTAAACATCCATCCCCAAACTAGATGGTCTCAGGGCTCTCCACTTCTTCCTAGAAAGAAGACATGAACTATCCTCATCCACCACCACCCTTCTCCACCTGACTAAGCTTGCCTTCACTTTGAACTTTTAACTCCTGTTACTTTTTTTCCAGATTGAAGGTGTGGCCATGGGTACTCACATGAGCCCCAAATAATGTCTGTCTCTTTGTGGGGTATGTAGAATATTCCTTGGTCCAGTCCTTATTCGGGTCCCTCCACACTACACTTTCTCTAGTATACTGATAATATAATTGGAGCTGCTTCTCCTCTCCTTCGGAATTGAAAATTATTACCAATTTCATTTCCAATTTCCACCCCTTTTTCACCTTCACCTGATCCATATCTGACTCTTCCCTCCCTTTCCTTGACATCTTTGTTTCCATTTCTGGGGATAGGCTGGCCAATGACACCCACTACAAACCCACCAACTCCCACAGTTACATGGACTATAGGCTGATTCCTGTGAAGACTCTATTCAATTCTCCAAATTCCTCTGTTTCCATCACATCTGATCTGGTCATGTTACCATCTGCCAGGGGGCCTCAGAAATGTTCACCTTTTTCCTCATCCAAGGATTCTCCGTCAGCATGGTTGACAGGGCAACCAATTGTGCCTGACCCATTTCCCACATTTCTGTCTTCGCCCCTTCTCTTTTCTCCCACAACAGCAAGTGGGTTGTCCTGGTCCTCCTTTTCTACCCCATTAGCATTGACATCTAGCACACAAGCAGGATGCCACCACCAGATACATATTCTCCTCCCCTCCTGTCAGAATTCCACAGGGACCGTTCTGTCTGGGACACCCTGGTCCATTCCCCCTCCAATTCCAACACGTCCCCACACCCATAGCAGCTTCTCACCTGCCTGTTCAGTTTCTCCCTCCTCACTATCCAAGGTTCTAGACAGACCTTCTAGGTAATGCAGCAATTTAGCTGCACTTTACTCAATCCAGTCTACTGTATTCACTGCTCACAACGTTGTCTTCTCTACACTGGGGAGACAAAATGCAGACTGGGCAGCTGCTTTGCAGAACACCTATGTTCTGACAACAAAAATGACTCTGAGGTTCCAGTTCATAGATCATAGAAGCCCTACAGTGTGGAAACAGGCCCTTCAGCCCAACAAGTCCAGACCGAAACTCAGAGCATCCCACCCAGACCCATTCCCCTATAACCCACCTAATCTATACATCCCTGAACACTGCGGGCAATTTAGCAAGACCAATCCACCTAGCCTGCACATCTTTGAACTGTGCGAGGAAACTGGAGCACCCGGAGGAAACCCACGCAGACACGGGGAGAATATGCAAACTCCACACAGTCAGTCGCCCAAGAGTGGAATCGAACCCGGGTCCCTGGTGCTATGAGGCAGCAGTGCTAATCACTGAGCCACTGTGCTGCCCATTGCCTGCCACTTCAACACACCACCATTCCCCGGCCATCATTTCTGTCTCAGATTTGCCACATTGCTCCAGTGAGGCTAGGCACAAGCTGGAAAAACAGCACCTCATTTTCCGCTAAGGAACTCTTCAGCCTTCAGGACTTGATATTGAGTTCAATAATTTTAGGGCCTCAGCACCTTCTTCTATGTCCACCGCTATACCCCAGGCCCTGTCATGACATGGGCTTCTTTCAGCACAGCCAGTCTATTTTCATCTACTTAAGGTTCCCATTAGCAGCTTTTCTTTTTCCCTGGCTTACTACTATCTATCCCTTTGTCTGCTTAACTGTCTTTCTGTCCCTCTGGGCTCCATCTCCACCTATCGCTTACACCTTTTCACCTCCACTCCTTCCCTGCCTTCAATATATACAATGCTTTTCCCCTATTACTGCGAGTTCTGATGGAGTCACTGGTCCCGAAACGTTGACTCTGCTTTCTCTCTACAGTTGCTGCCAAACCTGCTGAGTTTCTCCAGCAATTTCTGTTTTTGTTTCAGATTTCCAGTATCAGCAGTTCTTTGTTTAATTTTAGGTTTAACCAACACTGACCTTGATTCATCCCTGGTGTTGCATGCTCCAAACTCGCCTTTGGAAAGTTCACACAGAATTGGGAGTCAGGAGCAGGCTGGGCGTGTGAGTGGCCTAGACAGTCACCCAAACCATACGTACCTACCAACTCCACCCTTAAACTCAACACTCAGTCACTCCTTCACAAATTCACTTACGCTCACGCACCAACCACCCTCACTCACTCCTTCTCTCACCAATCCACTTACAGTCACTCACCAACTCACCAATCTCCACTCACTACCTCTCTCACCAACCCACCCAGAGGCACTCACTCATTTCCTCATCAACCGTCCCTCATCACTCATTCCCTTACCCACATACACAGGTCTAAGATTTGTCAGCTAATATTGCCAAGGAGCAGTGAAGGACGGTTGTAAAGGTACCAGTACACAAAATGGCCTAACCCTCCTGCTGTCCCAGACTGTGCTGTTATTGCTACCAACTCTCCTCTGACCATCTTATATTTCCCAAACCGCTAACAATAACCCAACTTTCTATCTCAGCTCCCCCCTCTTCCTCCCTAAACTAGGTGGCTGGACTCTAATTTCATAGTGGCCTCTTGTTTTCCCTCTGCCACTCCTACCTTTGCTATGGTCAATTCTCATTCTTCCCCACAAACCACTTGCTGTCTCTGTGTACCCTCCCCATTTCCCTATATGTAAACGCCTCAGCTTAAAACAATCACATGGTGCTGCTCCTTCAATAATATCTGCCATTGAAAGATTCACTGGTAAAGCCAATCAGCATGAAATATGGGAGAGAAGCAACCTGACTGCAGGGGCAAAGTCTTGCAAAATCTTCCAGTTACACATCCCAAAGAAATATACTAGGCAGACCAGTCAATGTTGAAGACACTGAATATTTGTGCATGTGGTGCCAATCAAGTGGCATCACAGTTTACAGAATGTTTTAGTGATGGTTTCCAGGAGTGGTATATCATGGAACCAATGAGAAACAAAGTTATTTTAGATTTGGTATGTGCAATGAGGCAGGGTTCACTGGTGAGCTCACAGTAAAAGATCCATTGTCATAATAATCCAGCTGAATTCCATGTTAAGATTGAAAGCCACATACTCCAGTCACAAAATTAAACCGAACTCAATATGAGAGAAGAGCTGACTAAGGTTCATTTGGTAAATAGACTAAAAGATGTAGCCATGAATGAGCAGTGGGGAATATTTAAAGAAACAATTCAGAATGTTCAACAAAAATATATTCCAGTGAAAAAAAAACTCAACAAGAAAGATCCAGATGTGGCTTTTTTCAAGAAGTTAAAAATAATATTAGATTAAAATAAGAGGTTCAGGAGGTTTCAATGAATGGTAGCAAGTTTGAGGATTGCGAGTGCTTTAGGTAATTTATAGCCTATCTCATGAAAAAAGCATCCATGAGTTAATGAGGAAGCCAGAAGTCATATTGCCCCATGGTTCATTGATGATTCTGAGTGCACTCCTCTGGAGGCTGTCATTGATCAGCTGTGTGTTATAATTCTTAGCATGAAAAAGTAAATCTTCCCAACAGATCATTCAAGATGGAAGTAGCAGAAGAGGTATATGAACTTTCCTGACTTGCAAGTGTGAGGGACTTTTACATTGTTTGCAATGAAATGAACACGTTTGGAAAATTATGTGGTGGAGAATTAGGGAAATGGGACAGTCAATGTTTAATGGTCATACTGCTAAATCAAGGAGCCTTATCACCTAGTCTGATGGATTTCTGCATTTGGAAATGCTGTTTAGGAAGGAATATACCTGTGTCATGTCAGCTGCTGTATCAAGACAGCTCAGGTTCAGGCATCAATCATGCTATCTGAGGGGATATTCCTCATTTTAACATTTCTTTCCCAGAAAAAAAGGGCCAATAATGCCAGAAAGAATTGTTAGAGCAATGGCGAGTCTCCAGCTTAGCGTGTATCATGCTATTGAGGAGGTCATAATGTAGTGGCGTGGTAACAAGGGGTGTACATCCACTGCCCATGGGAGAGACTGACATTTGTTTTGGGGGTTGGAGTGAAGGAATGATTAAGCATACTCCAGATAATGGGGTTTTGAAATGATAATCAAAAAACAATGTTGAAAATGGTTGAAGATCATCAGTTTGTGTAATTGGTTTAAAGGTGAAGGATCGATGTCTAGATGCTACAAATTTTGCCAGCAGTTCATCTGTGTTGAGATTCATTGCCACCATTTCTGATTATTTCAACAGAACAAGCTCTGGCACCAGCCACGGAGGGCCCGTACTGACCTCTGAGGAAGAGTTGGAGTCCTTGCTCTGCACCAGTTGGAGGAGTGTTGGAATGTTGGTCAACGCTGAGTTCCAAGTTGCTGACCAGCCAATCTGGAATGGTGCCTAAGGTGGCAGATGCGTGAAGATCTGGCAGAGAGACTAGAGGGAATGCACACTGTGGCAAGGATTGTAAAGGAGTCCATCCAGGCAATCTCTGTCTCATGTGGGCTCTTCCATGAGAGATGGGTGCTTTCTTATGGAGGGTCATGTTCATCAGCTCAATTAGTGATTGCCAGAGATGTATGCTGATCTGTGTACCAGTGCCTGTCATAAATTCAAGCAGCCAGCAGCACACAGTGAGAGACAAATGAGGTGCCTGAACTCTGCCTGATCCTCGTCGCTTTCAACAAGGCACAATGTTTCCTCATGATGGTAGTTGATCAGCAATTGACTGCCTTTGTGGTCTCTTCCCATGGTGCTCCTGCTGTTAACAGTAGTTCCTTGGCTAATCAACCAGTGAAACCAGGGCCTCAAAGTTCTATTGCGTCAGGGAAGACATTGTTACTCTTAGGTGGTTCTCATGGCCTTGAGCGACAACAGGCTGGCAGCCAAGATTATCAAGGGCAAAGGAGCATCAAGATCAGCAGAATACATACAGAAACCATCCATCCTATTGTGGTGCCTTAGCAAAGAGCTTTGGTGTCTGGGAGTGCACAATGATATAAAAGTGTTTTATACCTGGTGTGTCACCAGATTAAATCAACTTTACTTATTGATGTTATTTTGTGCCTCATAAGGAAAATGATTTTACAGTTGTGAACAGAGATTCATTTTCCCATTACATACATATTTGGTTCCTTTTTGGATAGTCCAGATTCATCACAATCTGTATTCCTGTGCCTTGTGGTTTTCGATATTACTCTGCCGTTGGTCACACTGCAGGTAGGTCTCTGGATCTGCACCTGTGGGACAACCAGAATGGTGCTTTCTGCTTTCAGGTATGGAGATTCTAGCGGTCCCTTCTGTGATTGTCATTTGTTTCCAGGACCCCTGATTGGCCTGTATTGCTCAGATATGGATATGGGATGCAGCAGGATTCTCCATAATTTCTTCTTTTGTCCAGCATGGACCTAGAAAAGCTACTGGAAAATAAGAGCTACAGGTCTACAGGCAGGAAAAAGACTAGCTAAGCTGCTCTTGTAGATCGTCTGTATGGACATAATAGGTGATAAAGCCTCCTATGTTTCTACTACTGTAATATCCTAGCTTCACAACTCAGTTCTTAGTATGTCTCCTATCCATTTGCTTGTACTGTCATCATAAAACTTATTTTACCTTTCAATGATAGTCCATCTGGACCAAATTGAAACACGATGCAACAAGCGACAAAGAAAAGTATATTAAGAACATATGCTTTTCTCTGGCTGTGCAGCTTCTAGATGTGGAAGTCATGCAACAGCATGATGATCAATGTGCATATGGCAAGGGATCACAGGCAGATGGTGAGATCAGCTGTCAGAGATGCACATGGCATCTTCTTTATCTACTATAATTGCTCTATAATAACTTTTCATATATAGATAAGTTTCTGCTGGCTGGTTTCAGCAGCACAAACTCCAGGTAAAGACCCCATCATTTAGGACTAAAATGAGGTTACCACCCTCCAGCTAGGTAAACTCTCCCACTTCTCTTCAAAATACTATATCCATTTAACAGCTCGATATCTGGAGTATGACCCATTTTTGCATGGAACTGAAGCTCCAAACATTATACTGCCTCTCTCTTGGCCTTGGTCAAAATTTTCTTTACCTTGTGCGTATCCACACATAAACCTGCAAATCCATACATAGTCCATGTTCAGCTTAACCCACTTCAGTTTCAGCACAAAAAACGTTGAAGGTGCATTGTACTTAAACAAATCACCAATCCAAGGGCTTTGGCTCTATTGAAGAAACTTCATATAAAAAAGAAATAGGTATATTTATCTAAACATGCTATAACAAACATGATATTAATTGAGGAGTAGGATGCAGGAAAATATTTAATTGAACTATCTCAATGGTAAATGTAACTATTCCACATTCCCAACTGATATGGTGCAATGCTATAGCAATGGAAGATGCCCTGGATCAGAAAGAAGGGACATCTTTTTCTGTCATTATATTCAGAACTAGTGCCACTTCAGCCATCAAACAAGGAGCTGAAATATTGTCCCATTGCTTCATTTTTTGTCAGCTGTCGTTCAGTTTAAGTTACTCTTTCTTCTAATTCCCCAAATTCAAGTCCCAAAGAAGGCTTCAGCATAAAAATCAAAGCTGACACTCCAATGCAGTATCAAAGGGGGACTGTACTGTTGAAAATGCTGTCTCTTCAATGTGACATTAAATTGGGTGTTTGGGAGTTAGTGTGGCTACTCATTTGGGTGAATGTAAAAGATCCTACGGCACTGTTTTAAAGAAGAGCAGTGACATCAACCCTGGTGTCCTGACCAATATTTATCCCTCGAACAACATCACAAAAAAAAATTTATCACTTTGCTATTTGTGAGAATTTCTTACATTACCAAGTGGCCATGCTTCAAAAGCACTCAGTGAGCTATAAAGCACTGTTTGACATTTGATGGTAGTGAAAAGTATCTTATAATTGTAAATCTTCAATTCTTTTAGTTAGACAATCAGTAATTCATACCTCACTTTTTGGGAGCAGGGGTCATGATTCACAATTTGCCTGCACTTGTTGAACTGAAGTGAACAGCATCTTATTTATGGGGTGGCCAGGCATCCATTTCAGGAAACTTCAGAGCAATCACATCAGAAATTTTATCCAGACTCAATGCCTTTGATTTCAGTAAGTGGAGATGTTCCACGAGTCAGCTGTCAATGTAAGTGATAATTACAGAATTCCCAACAATTTTGATCAAAAAGCTCACAGAACATGGTGAGTCTTTGGAACTCTATTCTTTAAAAGGCAACATAAGCAAAATCTTTGAATATTTTTTAGGCAAAGATAGATAGATTCTTGATAAGCAAGGGGTTAAAAGGCGATTGGGGTATGCAGGAATGTGCATTGTTTTATTAAATAGAGGAACAGACTCCAGGGCCTACTTCTGCTCCTAATTTATATGTTTGAATAAGTTTTTATCACTACAAAGTTACGTAGTCACTTACTGTTAAGAAGCAACAAACATTTAAAATCGGTGAGTTTGGTTAGCAACTCATTGCAGGCTACTTACCTATAATGTCTGCCCACATCTGCCAAGCTTCACAATATAGGCCACAACTGCAATAAACATAATGTGGAGGTACCGGTGTTGGACAGGGGTGGACAAGGTCAGAAGTCACATGACACCAGGTTATAGTCCAACAGGTTTATTTGAAATCACAAGCTTTCAGAGTGCTGCTCCTTCATCAGGTGAAGTGAAGAGAAGCGCACAGGCACAAAATTTATAGATAGAGAGATCCAAAGATCATACAAATTGTGTGAATGTACTATCTTTTGATCTTTCTGCCTATAAATTCTGTGTCTGTGTGCTTCTCTTCACTTCACCTGACAAAGGAGCAAAGCTACAAAAGCTTGTGATTTCAAATAAACCTGTTGGACTATAACCTGGTGTCGTGTGACATCTGGCAATAAACATGGTCATGGTAAGTGGCCATAAAGTATGACACATTCAAAATATCTCCAACATGAACTTAGGAATTATGTGAACAGAAATCAGAAATCTATCATGACATTTTATTATTGTTAAAGTAATTATTTGGATGTTTTAAAAAAATCTTTATTTTAGGCTGAAAATGAATTATTTCAATCATTTCCATTTGAAAATGAAATAAATTTTAGAGAGAATTTTCTCACACTTGGGCTTCTTGTCTTTGATATCACTTCGCTTGTGATGTGTACTGAGTTTTGCAATGCCTGCTTTGCTGCTGAATTGTGTATATATAGGTAGTCCCCCATTTTGAGTTCTAAAGTTAATTCTTTTCTTCTTAATCTGTAAATTAGATGAAATTGAATTGGATGGCCGATATCTGTGTATTTTGTGTTGCATTGAACAGTTGCCTGGTAACAGGTACTCTGCATGAGTCTTGAACGTTATTTCACATCTAAGAAGCAATTCCATTGAGCATTTTCCTTCTGCATAATCATTTCATTTTTAACACTGTCTTTCCCAAGCTTGGAATGTACACCCGTAGCCCACATGTCCACATATGTCACTAAATCAGTTCATTAAAATTTCCCAAAGCAAACTACTGCAGATGCTGAACGTCTGAAATAAAAACACACAATCAGATGGAATCTGTGGAGAGAGAAGCAGAGGCAATATTTCAGGCTAATAAATCAAAGAACTGTGGATGCTGGAAATCTGTAACAAGGCCTACGAAATCTGACAAATAGGTCACTGGACATGAAACATTCACATCGTAGAACATTCTAGACTCTGCTTTTTGGGTGTTACGGACCAGACAGAACTCCCTCAAAATATATTCCAAAGAAGTCTAGACCCTAACTTTTTCTTATTTTAAAGGTAAGTGTAAGCCGTTGTGTTCCAGATGGAATTCAATTGGTCAATCTACTTGACGTTAAGCAAAACACATTTCATTTTTACACTACTGTTAAAATACAAGCAAAATAAAAAGAAAAGAATTGGTTTAACTGTAATCCTCTCAAAATGTTTAACAAAATAAAAGATATATTAACTACTACAAATTAACTGTTCAAATATGGTAGAATCCCACAAATAAGCCTTGGCAAAAGCCAATATCAGCAAAATAGGCAATTCTCCAGTTCAAGAGGAAAAACATCAAGAGAAATCTCTGAGAGACAGACTAACAGGGAGAGATTTATTGCAGCTTCCAAAACCAGTTTCAAGACCCCAGCAACTGCTACTGAAAAAGTAAAACAACAAATCTTGGCTCTGGGGGAGCATGACCTCACCCATTCAGGCTGCTTCTATTGTTCCAACTTGAAACAAAACAAAGTCCTCACAAACTGTTTACTCTATTGGCTCTGAATAGATTGCTCATCGTCTCTCTCTTGACCATTTTCCAAAAAGAAAATCCAGGACAAAATACATCTCTTAAAGTCATAGTATTGTCACACAAGGAAGATTTTGAGAAGAAGAAAGAGTTTGAGTTGAACCTTTTGTTTTTGCTAAGTCCAAGTGTATTGAATTTTGTGGAAGGCTTGGCATCACAAGACCTCATGAGTTCTCTCACTGTATCTTACCAAACTCATCTTGTTAACTTGCCTTATGGCATCTCTCACATCCAAATGTCACCCCATCTTAATACACCTGAACAACTCACCAAGCAGTTAGCAACTGAAAGACTGGCATCCCTTGCACCCACACCATCTTTGGACACCTGCGATAAACGAGGATAAGCAGCATCAGTCTGCTACAGACAGTAAATTGATTCTCTACTTTGTGAGTAGAATCCTGGTAGTTCTGCTGGACAGGATGGTTTTGACACAGGACTTCCCCTTCCCCCAGTACTAGTACTGGAGGTTATGATGCCAGACCATGCCAGCCTGGTCTGAGGTCACACTAAGGTTAAAGCAGCCTCAGTCATTTCGAGAAATGCCTAGCAGTGTTCAATATCCTCCTCCAGGATAAACGCCACCATCTTCTCTCGATACCTCACACCCACCTCCATCCAACGTTTATGCTTTACCACTTTCACAATGGTCTGCAACATCTTTCTCCACTCACTGTCACCCACCCAAAAACCCATTAATCCTGCATGTCCTCTGCACTACCTAGTCACTCATTCGGGAGTTGCATACATTCATCTTCTGTAACACCGGCCTGTTTTTCATTCCACAACGCAGAAATATTCAAGAAGGGAGAAGTGCTGGACTTAAGGGGAGAGGATCCTGACTCTGACCACCTCAAGCAGGGCCTGGACTGGTATCGGAGGCTGCCTTTAATTTTCTGTGTCTGGAAAACCTGATCTAAAGCTGATAACAATAATATTGGAGATCACAGCAGGTCAGGCAGCATCCATGGACAGAAAGCAAGCTAACGTTTTGAGTGTAGATGACTCTTCTGGAGTTATTTCAGAGGCGACGAGAATGGGAAAGTCGCTCATTGAAGGCAAAGGATATGGCAGAGATACTGAATTAATATTTCGCTTCCATCTTCACCAAATAAGATGGTGACAATATCCTAGTTGAAAACATGGGTGTTAAGCAATTGAACAGTGCTATAATAGATAAAGAACAGGTGCTAAAAAGGCTGGCAGCTCTCCAGGTAGAGAAGTTGCCAGGCCCAGATAGGAAGATCCTAGATTGCTGAGAGAGTTAAGGTAGCAAATCGTGGAGCAGTTGACAGAAATTTTCAAGGTATCTCTGAACACAGGAGTAGTGCCGGGGACTGGAAGATTGCAAATGTGACACCGTTGTTTAAGAAAGGAACAAAGGATAGCCCAGGAAAATACAGGGTTCTTAACTTGACATCAGTAGAGGGAAAACTGATTGAGGCCATAATACGGGATAAGTTAAATATACACTTAGAGAAAAATAAATTAATACTGGACAATCAACAAGGCTTAGTCAAGGGCAAGTCATGTCTGGAAAATTTACTTGAATCCTTTGACAAGGTGACACAGGCAATGGATGAGGGTGGTGCTGTGGATGTTCTATATCTGGGCTTCCAGAAATATTTGATATGGTGCCACATGCAAGTTGGTTAGCAAATTAGAAATGTTTGGGATTGATGGGTCCTTGGCAGCATGAATTAGAAGTTGGCTAAAAGATTGGAAACAGAGGGTACGTATAGATGGGCATTTTCTCAAATTGGAGACAAGTTGAAAGTGATGTTCACCAGGAATCAATATTGGGGCCCTTGGAGATCGGTGTTGAGTGCAAAATGTCTAAATTTACAGATGATACTAAGCTAGGGAGAATACTGAATTATGAGGATGATGCTGAGCGACTTCAGAGGGACATTGACAAGTTGGTGAAATGGGCAGACAACTGGTAGATGAAATTCAATGCAGAGAAGTGTGAGGTAATGCATTTTGGTAGAAGAAAGATGAAGAGACAATGGTATAACTTTGAGGGGAGTACAGGAGCAGAGGGACCTCAGGGTTCAAGTACATGATTCTCTAAAGGTTGCCAGACAAGTTGTTAAGAAGGCTTACAGGATCCTTTGGTTTATAAATAGAGACATAGAGTGTGAAAGCAAGGAAACGATGCTCCACCTCTTCAAATCATTGGTCAGATCACATTTGGAGTATTGTGTTCAGTTCTGGGCACCTTATTTAGGGAATGATGTTAAAGCTCTGAAGAGAGTTCAAAGGAGATTTACTATAACGATACCAGGAATGAATGATTTTAAATACAAGAAAATATTAGGAAGATTGGGTTTGTTTTCCTTGGAGCAGAGAAGATTTAGAGGTGATCTTATTGAGGTGTTCAAAATTAGGAACAATTTTGACAGGGTAAAGAAGGATGGAGTCATAACTTCAAGATTGTCAGCAAGACAGCTAAGAGTGAGATTTGGATAAACTTCTTTCCTAAGAGAGTTGTTAGGATTTGGAATGCACTACCTGGGAGAGTGGTAGAGGCAGATTCCACAGGAGGTTTCAAAAGAGAGATGGATTTGTATTTGGAAGGGATGAAATTAGAGGGCAATGGAAATAAGGCTGGCGAGTGGGATGAGCTGGGTAGCTCTTTTGGGAGCTGGTATAGACATGATGGGTCAAATCACCTCTTTCTGTACTGTAAAATTCTATGATTCTATAAGTCTAAGGCAATGTAATGCATTTATGCTGTCAGTATCCAATTTGGCTCAGAATGAATGCTATGAGAGGAAGTGAAAAGCCCAGAGATGCAGAGATAGTAGGAACTGCAGATGCTGGAGAATCTGAGATACCAAGGTGTAGAGCTGGATGAACACAGCAGGCCAAGCAGCATCAGAGGAGCAGGAAAGCTGACGTTTCGGGCCCAGAAAATTTTCTGACGAAGGGTCTAGGCCCGAAACGTCAGCTTTCCTGCTCCTCTGATGCTGCTTGGCCTGCTGTGTTCATCCAGCTCTACACCTTGGTAGCCCAGAGATGCAGACTGGTCCAGTCCATGAGCTGTGTATATGCCTCTGTGTGCAATGTGTCCTTGCTGCAGCATTACAATAGTTGCCGGTCTTAATTTCTTAATCTCAATAATTTGGTCTTTGGCTGGTTTTGGATTGTAGCTTGGAGAAATGCAGTATCTGGTAAACCCTTGGCACACTCTAGCCAATTCACAATTTGATTAGGTCTTTCCACATTTTCCCTAGTGTGTCATAAAGGCAAACACATTTCCATCTTTGGAGTATTTACTGTATGGCCAAGTTAACCTGAAATGGTTCCTTTGTTTCGGCTTTCTTTTTGGCTTTTGTGTGGACATTCCTATTTGCAATGTGTGGTGCAGGGTTCCTCACCTGTCCTTTTATGCTTTCCAGTAAGTCTTTTCTGCTACAAGAATTTTTGACTCATTGTGGTTGATTGATTTTTTATTGTTACTTGCCTGCTCTTCGCTGTGGATCTTCTAATGTGCTTCTGGGCCAGCTCTGAAGCTCTGCTATTTTGTGCCTTGGCAAGTCTTGAGGTATCTTGATCAAAGGTCCCTGTCACCATAAGACCATAATAAGTCTACAAGAACTAGGAATAGGCATTGGCGTTTTAGCACTTCAAGCCTGCTCTACCATGCAGTAGGATCATGGTTGATCTGACATTACTCTTTTGCACTTTCTTGCCCTTTCTCCATAACTCTCGATTCCTCTACTGATCAAGAATCTATCTACCTCAGCCTTACATATACACAAGGTCTCTGTCCCTACAACTCTCTATGACAAGAAATTCCAAAGATTCACAATCTTCTGAAAGATGAAATTCCTCCTCATCTTAAATTGGCACCCTTTGGTTCTCGATTTTCTCATGAGGAGAACACCCTCTCAGCATTTACCCTGTCAAGCCCTTTAAGAATCCTATGTTTCAACGGGATCACTTCTTGTTCTTCTAAACTCCCCACTTTCCATTTAGGTTGCTGAGCTGGCCTTGCGGTTTTACTTATTGCCCATTTCCCTTGTTTGTGGTTCTGTTCATTGCTTGCCACCATGTAATAGGGTGCAGTCCATACTCTTTACATTAACAAGCTTTATTCACATAATTATCTTTTGGAGCCTATGAAAGGACATGCTTCTGCAGCTTTATAGACACAACCTATGGTTCACAATGACCTAATGTCACACTATATATGTCCTTTTGTACAAGCTAAAATAAAAATAAAGAACTGCGGATGCTGGAAGCCTGATACAAAAAGAATAAGGGTCACTGGATTTGAAATATTAAACTTTTTTTTCTCTCTACAGGTGCTGTCAGATGAGCTGAATTTCTCCAGCACTTCCTATTTTTGTTCCTTTTGTATATGCTCAGTAAAAACATAATTAATCCTTTATTCTACATATTACAGCCTGGAAATGGATTCCAAAATTGCAACCAGCTCCTGGAATTAAATTTGACCTGCTTTGGAGGAAAGCTACCCATCCAGATTTCCCAACCTTCAGACTGCCCTATTCTTCCTTTCTTCTTGCAAATTAATATCAGGGCCGATGTTTCTTTTTACGTTAAAATATCAAGCAACAGCTTTGCAAACTTGTCTGCTTCAGATACAAATTGAAAGAGTTCTTTACATAATAATTTTCCCCTGGACTTTCCTCCCCAGAACATGCAATTAAATCTTTCTTCCTTCATTTATAAGGTATGGGCCATGATACTTTTAATATGCCATCAGTGTCTTCCTTTTTACGTTTTCTCCTCAATTAATTTTGTTCCTCAACTACCTCGATCTAGTTTCTACCATTTCAGTTTCATTGGTCATTTTACATTCTACTACATTTCTGCCAGGTCAGAATGTTTTATTACTTTTTTTAAATAATAACTTCTAAGCATCACATGCAGTTTCTTAACAAATTCTCTCATAGTTATATGAACCTCTATGAACCAACAAAAGAACAAGAGTTGGCCACTCACATTTCAAGCCTGTTCTGTTGTTCAATAAGATCACGGCTGCACTGATGTTAATTTCAACTTTACATTCCCGCATATCTCCTTTAATCTTTCATTCCTTTGGTAATCAAGGATCTATCTACCTCTGCCTTAGAAATATTTAAAGATCTGCATCCATTGCCTTTTGAGGAAGGGAATTCCAAAGACTCATCAGCCGTTGAGAGAAAAAAACATTTGCTCATTTCTGTTTTAAATGGGTGACTGCTTATTTTTGAACTATGAGGGTGTGAACTATGAAATGTGGCTGCTTGATTTGTTTAACATGGATTTTTGGAGATGTGCCAGCAGAAACAAGGCAGACACATTAAGGAGGCCAAGGTTAACATCATTTTCAGTCATTAGCACTGGATAGCTTTAAGTGTTTCAGATCCTAAATGTTACAGACAAGATTAACATCAATAAAAACCAAAAGAACTGCAGATGCTGTAAATCAGGAACAAAAACAAAGTTGCTGAGAAAGCCCAGCAGGTCTGGCAGCATCTGTGAAGGAAAAAACAGAGTTAACATTTCGGGTCCGGTGACCCTTCCTCAGCAAGATTAACATCAATATGTTTAACATGGTGACACATTCTGCAGCTAGAGAGCAGAGCGTCACCAAGGAAGTTAGAGGATGGAAAGCTTAGATTGTACTACTTTGTGCAGAAGGTGGTGAACATATATTACAGTGGCCAACAGGATGGTGGCGGTTGATTGTGACTGAAAATTGTTGAGTGAAAGGTATTGTCAGCTATGATATTTCCTGGGCATTAGGACCAGCTGGATGGATTTTTCCAGTTCTGAACATGCTTAAGTAATTTACCGGTAGTAAATTCATTCGCAGTAAATTATAAACAAAGAAAACAAATCATACTACGTTTACTGCTGAGTGCATTAATCTCCAGAAATGTTTCACCACTTCCACACTAAAGAATTTACCACCATTTGTATATTAGCTCTGGTGTCAGGGGAAGGGATATCTCATGGTGACTGGAGAGAAATTTTGATAGTAAGGGAGTAAATTCAATTGTTGTGGTCCTTGCTGGAACAAACAACACAGATATGGACAGGGAGGAGATCCTGATTTTGGGCTTTAAATTGAACAGCAGGACCTTGAAGGGAATTATCACTGATTATTGCTTGTATTACATGAAAAGTAGGACACAAGCCCTTTAGCTACATGTTAATTCTCCTGATCTGTTTGCTTTCATGTCGCTTTTCATGGGACACTGGCACCAATTCTGGGATGGGAGGGAATTGTATTGATGGGATGGACTTCACCCAAACCAGAAAGGGATCTGTATCCAGGTAGAAATGGTAAAATGGCAAGAACTTTAGATAAGTAAGAGTGGAAGACATAACTAAGAAACATATGAAGTCTAAATGTAAGCAAACCAAAAGAAGAGCACAGGGCTGAGTAATGTAAGGGAGAATATTTTGGCAAGGGAATAAACAGAATTTTTCAGCAGGGCTCTACACAGATTGATAAATATAAAATGAAGAAATATCTTATTTAATTATCAATACAAACATATCTATGCATCAATACTGCATAATAATTTAATATTTCATGTAGGTGACAAAGGTGATTGATGAGGGTAGTGGTGGAAGGGTGTTTTTCTGGCTGGAGGTCCGTGACTAGTGGTCTTCCACGGGGATCTGTAGTGGGACCTCTGCTGTTTGTGATATATATAAATGATGTGGATGGGTGGGTTAGTAAGTTTGCAGTTGATACAAGGATCGGTGGAGTTGTAGATAGTACAGAAGGTTGTCAAAGGATACAGCAGGATATAGATCAGTTGCAGATATGAGTGGAAAAATGGCAGGTGGAGTTTAATCCGGGTAAGTGTGAGATATTGCATTTTGGAAGATCCAATGTTAAGGAAAAGTATACAGTTAATGGCAGGATCCTGAACAGCATTGATGGACAGAAGGATCTTAGGGTTCAAAACCACAGCTCCCTGAAAGTGGCCACCCAAGTAGATAGGTTGGTAAAGAAGCCGTATTACATGTTTGCCCTTATTGGTTTGGGAATTGAGTACAAGAGTCAGGATGTCATATTGCAGCTTTATCAGTCTTTGGCTAGGCCACATTTTACAGTATTGTATTCAATTCTGGTCACCATATTAAAAGAAGAATGTGGAGACTTTGGAGAGGGTGCAGAAGAGGTTCACCAGGTTGAGAGGGTATGAGACATAAGGAGACGCTAGAAAAACTCAGGTTGTTTTCTACTGAGCGGCGCAGGCTGAGGGGAGACTTGATAGAAGTCAATAAAATTATGAGATGCATAGATAGAGTTGACGGTCAGAATCTTTTTCCCAGAGCTGAAATGTCTAAAACTAGGGTGCATGCATTTAAGGTGAGGGGAGGAAAGTTCAAAAGAGATGTGAGGGGCAAGTTTTTTTTTACACAGAGAATGGTAAGAATCTGGGACGCACTGCTGGGGTGGTGGTGGAGGCAGATACGATAGGGGCATTTAAGGGACTTTTAGATAAGCACATGAAAATGCAAGGAATGAAGGGATATGGACCAAGGGCAGGCAGAATGGATTAGTATAATTTGGCATCATGTTGAGCATGATTCTGCAGGCCAAAGGGCTCTTTCCTGTGCTGTACTAATTATTATGTTCTAACAAAATGGAGGAACTGGAGATATTCTTGTATCAGAAGAATTAGATGCAGTTGAAATTACTGAGAAATGTAGCAGTGTTTATCTGCCTAAGGGTAGGTCTTTGCTAATTTCTCCAACTTTGTTGTCTGTAGTTGCTTGTAGGAGCTGCACACTTTCAATTTCAAATTATCCAGCATTATCATTTTCTTTTTCTCCCTGGTCAACATTTCCCTAAACCTTTGTCAAACACTTAATTCAGCAAATTCTCATTTCTTACAATATAACCAATCCAATCTTGTTGCTTTATTTTGATTATATTCCATGATGATTTTTTTTCTCCTCCATCATGATGAAAACTTTATTATTTTTGTACTTTCTCTCCAAAAGATCTGCTTAATTCTTCTCCAGAGTTACATTTCACAACTTTTCTGACTTTGGATGTCTGCTTTGTCAAGAGCCACATTTCTGACCCATATAACAAGACACTTTCAAATCACAGAATTGGTTATTTATTTTCTTACCATTTCTACCAATTCCTTTACAGGGCAATTATTAATGTTAAGAAATAAGGGCATTGAAAAATCAGGACAGGAAATTAAACATTGTAGGGTATAATATATTAACAAAACATACAGAGGAGAAAAGAAGAGATGGAATAGTTGTACTTATCAGGGATACCACAACAACCTAGAAAAAGAAGGTGCAGCTTTATACAAGACAAGAACAGATCCTTAACCTAAATGCAGTATTTTGCAGATGCTGGAAATTTGAAAGTAAATTACTGAATAAACTCAGCTGGTAAGACAGTATTTATGTAGAGAGAGAAAAATGTTTCAGATCTGTGACCTTCGATCAGAAAACGTATGAATAAAGGCAAAGGATTAACCATACAAAGAGGTGTGATCTTGAGTCTACCTAACAGTGGAAGGGATGTGAAGGAATAAATACACAGGAAAATTAAGGAATTAAGTGAAAATGGATACAGGGGAACACTGCCACCTAAAAAATCCTCTCCAAACCATTCAACATTCTGGCTTAGAATTCTATCACTGTTGTTTCAGGATCACTGGCTCAAAATCTCTCCTAAATGTTAATGTGGGAGTACCTACATCAAATGGATGGCCATGGTTTAAAAAGGCAGCTCACCACCACCTTCTCAAGGATGAGTATTAAATGCTGGCCCAGCCAGTGTCGCCTGCATCCCATGAGTGAATTTAAAAATGGCTTAAGAATCAAGAGGGATTTCAACAACCAGAAGTGGTGAGTAAAGGGGATAAGGGAATGGAATTCCTATAATGTGTACATGATTCTCGTCTAGCTAAATGTGCAAAAAACCCAACAAGGGCAGATTTTCATTATTTTAGTAATAGGGAATTGCTAGACACATGAAAGATGTAAAGTAGATATAAAATCTCAGCAGTGGTTGTCATAATACATTTTAAGATGAAGGTACAAAAGTACATAATGTGATAAAAGCACAGTCAATTAATTGGAGAAAATTGCAAGTGGGTGGAAATGGTAGTTAGTCAGAATGGCAGGTGGCAGAAAGCAACGTTCCACAAGGATATATGCTGGGACTACTGATGTTCACAATTTACATTAATGCAACATTGGGCATTATTCCCAGCCCCTGAACAGCATGGGCATTGGTCAGTCATTCAGAAAATACGGTGAGATTAGCAGAAATGAGATTCTCAACATCAAGAGGAAAACGTCTGATCCTCTAATGAAGTTTTGAACAGTGAAACAAGAATCTTGCAAGTGAGAAGCTAGAGTCCTATTTGCATTCATTTGCAAGCATTGTCATGCCATTATTACCAAATTCATCTCATTGATAGTTTCCCATTCTCCCGGCTACTGGAGAGAAATTAAATGCTGACAATTCCCAAAATGAAAGTCAGAGCAAGTAGCTGACAACTCAAGCTTGTTCCTCCAGCCCTCTATCTTGGACAGCTGTTGCCAATATCTCAGGGTACATTTCATGGACAGAGACCGCCTGTACCCTTGAATATAGACATTGACGGTGGACATACAGCAGTCTCTCCACATCCTCATGACAGATCCCTGAGCCACTTAAAAAAATTTCTTCACTTTGATGCATGCTTTGAGTAGACCAGCACCTTTCAGACATGTCAAGGAAGACCGCCATTAGTCAGGGGTTCCCAGCACAGTAGAGGTGATCTGATATTGTCAAGGGACTTGATTGCAGTCAGTCGGCCATTTTGATTGTCCAGGGTCATGGATCTGAATTACTATATCCGAGGAGTGAAGGCAGAACAATTATGAAGACAAATGCCACATTGGCCTTCATTGCAATTTGTGGGCTCTAGCCACCTCTTCTTTACCATGGACATGCAATCCCTTTACATGTCCATCCCCCATCAGGATGGTCTCAGGGCTCCCTATTTCGTCCTGTAAAAACGGCCTGAACTGAGCCCATCTACCAGCGCCCTCCTCCGTCTGGCTGAGCTCGTCCTCACTCTGAACACCTGCTCGTTTAACTCCTCTCACTTTCCTCAAGTCAATGGGTCACTGCATGGGCTCTAGTTATGCTTGTCTCTTTGTAAGGTACAATGAACATTCCTTGCTCCTGTCCTACGCTGGCCCCCACTCACAACTCTTTTTCTGGTATATCGATGATATCACCAATGCTGTTTCCCTCTCTCATCTGAATTGGAAAGGTTTATCAATTTCACTTTCAATTTCCACCATGCTCTCAACTTCACCTGTTCCATCTCTGACTCCTCCAGTCCCTTCCTCGACATCTCTGTTTCTATTTCTAAGGATAGGCTGGCCACCAATATCCACTAAAAACCAACCGACTCCCACAGTTACTTTGACTATATATCCTTATACACTATATCCTGTAAAGACTCTATTTCATTCTCCCAGTTCATCTGTCTCTGTTGCATCTGCGCTGATGATGCCAGCTTTGACAAGACAACCTCCGAAATGTCCACCTTCTTCCTCAACCAAAGGTTCCCCAGCACTGTAGTTGACAGGGCCCTCAACCTCTCTCTCCCCTTCTGCAACAGCGATAGGGTTCCCCTTGTCCTTACCTAACATCCAACCAGTATCCACATCCAGAAGATCATTAGCCACCATTTCTGCTACTTCCAGCAGGATGCAACCACCTGGCACATATTCCCCTCCCCTTCCTTGCCAGCCTTTCACAAGGATTATTTCCTCCAGGACACCATGGTCCACTCCTCTCTCACTCCCAACAGGCCCCCACTGCACCTTCCCTGCAGAAGGTGTAACACCTTTCCGTTTACTTCCTCCCTCCTCACTATCTAAGGTCCCAAACACACCTTTCAGGTAAAGCAATGCTTTACTCACACTTCAGTCAATCTAGTCTACAGTGTTCACTGCTACAATGTTGTCTCCTCTACATTGGGGAAACAAAGTGTAGGCTGGGTGACCGCTTTGCAGAACTCCTACATTCTGTCCCCAAAAAAACCCTGAGATTCCAGTTGCTTGCCACTTCAACACACCAGCTTATTCCCTGCCAACATCTCTGTCTCAGGCTTGCTAAAGTGTCCCAGTGAAACTCAGTGCAAACTGGAAGAATAGCACCCAATTTTCCATTTGGAAACTCCACATCCTTCTGGACAAATATCAAGTTCAACCATCTTAGGGTTTGAGGCACCTTCCTCTCATGTCCTTACCCCAACCCCACATCACATGGTCTGCTATTACACACTACCCATTGTTAGCCACTAATAGTCCTTATTAGCAGCCATTCTTTCTCCTAGGCTGACAATTATCCACTCCATTGTCTGTCCAACTGTTCTTCTATGTCTTTGGGCACTCTTCTCCCACCTTCTCCCTCCTGCATAAAAATAACTTTTTCTTAGCTACTGTCAGTTCTGAAGAAGTTCTCTAGACCCGAAATGTTAACTCTGATCTCTCTCCACAGATGGTGCCAGACCTGTTGAGAGTTTCCAGTAATTTCTGTTTTTGGTTCATTGCAAGAGGATTTGAGTTCAGAAGTAGTTTTCTTTTTCACTTGTGGGAAGTGGGTATCTCTGGAGGGAGCACATTCCAGGATTTTGATCTAGAGACAGTGAAGGAACAGAAGTAGCTGTCTCAGGATCTTGGCAAATTTCTGCAGTAAATCTTATTAAATTAACACACTGCTGCAATTGAGTGTTGATGATGAAGTGACTGAATGCTTGTGGATATAGTACCAATCAAGTGGGCTGCTTTGTCCTGAATAGTGTCCTGCTTCATGAGTATTGTTGGAGCAGCACACATCCAGGCAAGAAGGGGCTAAACCATTATACTCCTGACTTGTGCATTGTAGGTAGTGGACAAGCTTTGGGGAGTCAGGAGATGAGATACTGCTGTAATATTCTTAGCCTCTGACCTGCTTTTGGAGCTGCTATATTTATATGGTGAGTCCAGATCAGTTTCTGGTCAATGGTAACCCCAAGAATGTTGATATTGTTGATAGTGGGGGATTCAGTGATGGTAATGCCATTGAATGTCAAGGAGCAGTGGTTTGATTACCCATTATTGGAGATGGTCATTTCCCGGCAATTGTGTGACATGAATGTTAGTTGCCACTTGTCAGCTCAAGTCTGGATACTGGTCAGGTCTTGCTGCATTTGAAAATGGATCGCTTTGGTTGTCTGAGGAGCCATGAATGATACTGAACATTGTGCAATCATCAGTGAACATCCACACTTCTGACCTTATGATAGAGAAAAGGTCATTGATGGAGCAACTGAAGATGATTGAGCCTCAAACATCACCCTGAAGAACTCCTGCAGAGATGTCCTGAAGCTGAGATGACTGATCTCCATCAACCCCAACCATCTTCCTGTACGACTCTAAGCATTAGAGAGTTTGCCCCCAGATTTCCATTAACTCCAGTTAGATGCCACACTTGGTCAAATAAAGTCTTGGTATCAAGGGTGTGACTGTCACATCACCTTTGGAATTGGAATTCGGGTACTTTATCCATGTTTGAACAGATGCTGTAATGAGGCCATGAGCTGAGTGGCCCTGGTGGATTCCAAACTGATTGTCACTGTCTTACTACAGTTCTATAGGGTGTTGGTGAGACTACATCCAGAGTATTGCATGCAGTTTTAGTCTTCCTGGCTAAAGAAGGATATACTTGCCGTAGACAGAGTGCAGCAGAGGCTCACTATCCTGATACTGAGGATGACTGTATTCATTAAAGCTTAGAAGTTTAGGAGGGAATCTGATTGAAACATTTAAATTATAACAGGACTGGACGGACTAGATGCCAGGAGGATGTTTTCTTAAGGCAGGGAGTCTAGAACCAGGGACACAATCTCATGATACAGGGTAAACAATTTAGGACTGAAACAAGGGAAGATTTCTTCACTCAATGGGTAGTGGACCTGTGGAATTCTCCAGCACACTAAGCTATGGAGATCAAGTCACTGAACATATTCAAGGAAGAAATAGATAAAGTTCTAGATTTTAAAGACATCAGGAGGTACAGTAAAAATGTGGGAATATGACACTGAGATACATAATCAGCCATGAGCCAACTGAGTGGTAGAGCAGGTTAGAAGGGCTGAATGTCCTATTCCTACTCCTAGTTTCTACGTTCCAGAATGCAATATTGGGAGATGAAATCATTATTCAAAGTGGTGTGTGGGATCATTGAAAGCTCAGTACTGATGAACTCAGTAGGGAGAAAGAAAATAGACATGCACGTGTCCTTGATTACTGGCGTGACCATATCCACAGTGGACAGAGTAAGTGTTCTTTTTCTGGCTAAGCATGTAGGCCCTACCTGCATGGGATGTGAAAGCCTGTGAGAGCAATTGCACCTTCACAGTAGAGGTTGAAGCCATCTGTAATCATAATGCACTACATGTAAAATACATCTAGTGTCAAACTGTGTGGGATACAAGCTATCTTGACCATATTCTTGTTCAGTGCATGTTGAACACACTAATCTCCATGAAGCAGAATTACTTACAGGCAACATTTAAAGTGGCACCTGCAGACCACAATTCATAAAGACAATTCAAGATCCTGTAGGCTGCACAAGGGTCCAGATCTGATTGCCTTTCATCTTGAAGAGTAAGTATTTATAGATTCATAGAGGCACACAGCATGGAAACGGACCCTTCGGTCCAACTTTCCGCGCCAACCAGACATCCCAATCTGACCTAAGATAACAAGGTGTAGAGCTGGATGAACACAGCAGGCCAAGCAACATCATAGGA
>JAHRHZ010000030.1:4409649-4427363 GCA_024137785.1 Ginglymostoma cirratum | reverse complement strand
GAGCTGGATGAACACAGCAGGCCAAGCAACATCATAGGAGCAGGAAAGCTTGACGTTTCGGAGCTAGACCCTTCTCTAGGCCCGAAATGTCAAGCTTTCCTGCTCCTGTGATGCTGCTTGGCCTGCTGTGTTCATCCAGCTCTACACCTTGTTATCTCGGATTCTCCAGCATCTGCAGTTCCTATTATCTCATCCCAATCTGACCCGGTTGCATTTGCCTGCATTTGCCCATATCCCTCTAAATCCATATGCATATACACATCCAGATGCCTTTTAATTACTGTAATTGTACCGGCCTCCACCACTTGCTTTGGCAGCTCATTCCATACATATACTACCCTCTGCATGAAAAAGTTATCCCTCAGGTCCTTTTTAAAACTTTCCCCTCTCACCTTAAACCTATGCCCTCTGGCTTTGGACTCGTCCACCCTAGGAAAAGAACTTTGGCATTTCACCCTATCCATGCCCCTCACGATTTTAGAAACTTCTATAAGGTCACCCCTCGGCTTCCAAAGCTCCAGGGGAAAAAGCACTAGCCTACTCAGCCTCTCCCTATAACTCAAATGCTCCAATCCTGGCTATATCCTTGTAAATCTTTCTGCACCCTCTCAAGTTTAACAACATCCAATAATATTCTTATGTGCAATGCCACCATTATTGGGCTATGTGAGGACAGAAGTAAAAGGTATTAGTAATCATTTAGCATATACTGTATCCTACTTCCTTTGTGCAACATGATTTTTGCGACATTCATTGTATTATGATCCTTATATCAAAAGACATTCCCTGGCACTTATTGTCATAATTCTTTCTGTTTCAACTGTATGGAGGAGTATGCTAAACCACCATTTGTGAGTGGTATAAATGCTGACTACTCACAAAACTGAGGACCTGTTCTGTTTCTGATGTTCCTAAACTGGTTTGTTGGAAGCGTGACCAAAGGACTCAGTCTCTGCACAGGTTATTATCACTGTTGCTGTGATGTAACAAGGGCACAGAGAAACTGAGGAGCAACAGATCCGCCTTCAGTCCCAGAACCAGCAGAACCCTCCAATGGCTACCCAACAGCCTCCATATGAAGCACTTAAGGTTCCCTCAGGATGTGCACCAATCACTGAAGGTAAGCATGCATGTGCAGCAGGCGGTAAAGAAGGCAAATGGTATGTTGGCCTTCATTGCGAAAGGTTTTGAGTACAGGAGTAGGGATGTGTTGTTGCAGCTGTACAGTGCCTTGGTGAGACCATACCTGGAATATTGCGAGCAATTTTGGTACCCTTTTCTATGAAAGGATGCTCTTGCTCTTGAGGGAGTGCAATGAAGGTTCATCAGGCTGATTTCTGATGGTGGGTCTGACATATGAGGTGAGATTGACTAGGTTGGGATTGTTTTCACTAGAGTTCAGATGAATGAGGGGGGACCTCATAGAGACATACAAAATTCGAGCAGGACAGGACAGGGTAGATGCAGGGAGGGTGTTTCCAATGGTGTGTGTGTCCAGAACCAGGGGTCACAGTATGAGGATTCAGGTTAGACAAGTTAGGATAGAGATGAGGAGATATTTCTTCACCCAAAGAGTGATTAGCCCGTGGAATTCATTACCACAGGAAGTAGTTGATGCCAAAACATTGAATGTATTCAGCAGGCAACTAGGTATAGCACCTGGAGCGAATGGGATCAAAGGTTATGGGGAGAAAGCAGGATTAGGCTATTGAATTGGATGATCAGCCATGTTCATGAAGAACGGCGAAGCAGGCTTGAAGGGCCGAATGGCCTCCTCCTGCTCCTATCTTCAATGTTTCTATGTTTCTATGTGCAGGAAGTCAAAAGTCAATCATCCTCAGTGGTATTTCCTCCACGATAGTGAGATGCAGTGTTGTTGCAGACTGAGAATGTCCCAGAACACTGTCACAGAACTATGCCAACTGTTGGAGTGAAAACTGTGACATGAAAGAAGGTGGCCTTTCTATCCTGGAGGCCTTTGAGGTGGTGGCATTTGCCCGCTTCCAAGGATCCACTGGGGATTTGTATGGGATCTCATAACCCTTGATGCATAAATGTATCAAAACTGTAAAGGATGTTTTTTATAAGAATCCCTACAGTGTGGAAACAAGTCCAACAAGTCCACACCAACCTTTGGAGCATCCCACCCAGACCCATCCCCTATAACCCACCCAAACTACACATCCCTGAACACCATGGGCAATTTAACATGGCCAATCCACCTAGCCTGCACATCTTTGGACTGTGGGAGGAAACCAGAGTACCCGGAGGAAACCCACGCAGACACGGGGAGAATGTAAAAAAACTACACAGACAGTCCCCTGATGGTGGAATCAAACCCGGGTCCCTGGCGCTGTGAGGCAGCAGTGCTAACGACTGAGCCACCGTTGTGCCAGATCATATCATTTCATCTCATTGCATGTGACTAGTTCCGGACTGCAGCCCGGACACTTGGCTTTGCCAACATTTGCCTGGCTTCCCCAGGTACAGAGTGCAACAGACTGAACGCGTCACATTCGGAATGCCATATTGTAACACAGCTGACATGAACAAAAAGGATTCCATTATATCAGTCATCTATGATCATTGTTACTATATCTTAGAAGTCTGCTTCAGGCACCCTGCAAGTTACCATGATGCTAATATACTGAAAAACTGTCATATACCTCCTTCGTTTCAAGGGCCAGATGCCTTCCAAGACTGGTTACTGGAAGACAAGAGTCCCTGCAATCATGGCTGATGACTTCATCATGTGATCCCTTGACTGAAGCTAAGCATAGATACAATGCTGCCCATCTTCAAACCAGGGCTATTTTGGAGCAGATGAGAGACCTGCTGAACATAAAGTTCTGATGCTCGAGTCAGACTGCAGGCCCTTTGTAGTACACGGCAGATAGGGTGTGCTGCATAATCCTAGACTGCTGACCTGGCACAACTGGAACAGGCAACTGGATACTAAATAACTGGGACAGCAGAAGCAGTCATCTGAGGAGCTTGATGAGGACATTGCGTAGGAGGAACATCAACTTCTGCATGATAGAATACTGAAGCATCAGGTGCAGTGAACTGAACAGCACTTATTGATATACGTCCCAGTAGAAATACGCTGGGTGCAGTGATTACTCATTGTCTGCAAGCAGTCCTTGTCCTTCCCCGAGGCAAAAGTAGCTTCCGTTTATTTGTTCTTCACTTTTGTTGTTGCTGAATAAAAGTGAAAGCTTTCAACAGTTTGAAGGCTCTCTTTTATGTGATGGACAGTGAAAAATGTTAAGCTACCCTGGGTATTAAGGAAAAAGTAGCACTCCCTTGGATATGATTCTAAAATGGAATGCTGGGTAGCCTCCACAGCTTGATTTTAAAACAGCAATACATTTATGAATGTGCACTTGTACTTGAAATAACATGTTAGCCATGCTACTGATACGTCCCGAGAAGTATTTCTTTTTGGTTCCCCTCCCACTGTATGTCTGGTGAAGAGCAGTTTCTGACTGAAAATGTTGATCAGGTCCATGGTTTGGCTTTAAAAATAGCACCAGTACTGGTAATCCTGGGAGAACCCAGTAGTGGTGAATACTTCCACCTCGGGTGAGAGAGAGGATAGGATGAGTGAAGCATCATAAGGGTGTGGGGCGGAGGTAACAAATCAAGTCTCAGAGAATAGCATGAGAAATCTCACTCGGGCTCACATAGAGAAACCCTACATCAAACACTTCAAAATCAACACTTGTTAATTTTCAGTAAAATTCAATCCATAATTTCTAAATTTGTAGATGACATCAAATTGGGCAGAATAGACGTTACAGTGAAAACTTGCAACAAACTATATTAATAAACTTCAACAGGCAAATAATTTGCAAATGAGGTTTAATACATAAATGTTCAGTATTGCATTTTGGCAAGAAGAATAGAGAGGTCACTTATTATTTGGAAAGTGCAAAAGAGATAGACAATCAGAGAGATCTCGGACAACATATACACCAATCCCTAAAAGTTGCACAAAGGGTTAGCAAGGCTATAAAAAAAAAACAAACCCTATGCTCTACTTCTAGAGAGATAGAAATGAAAACTTTGGAAGTTATGCTAAGGGTGTAAAGAATCTTTGTTAGATCACTGCATGTAGTTCTGGTCACATTTTGTAAAGCGATGCCAAAAATGCTTGATGACACATATTACAAATGGATTGTGTGTGTGTGTGTGTGTGTGTGTGTGTGTGTGTGTGTGTGTGTGTGTCTTTTCTTTTGGAAAAGAAAAGCAGGCTGTTTTAGAGAGCTTTAGAATTGGCAAAGATTTGTACTGAGTGGATACACAGAGAATGGTCCAGATCCCCTGATCAGAATCAAAAACTCTATGCCACCTTCTGGATGAAGCAATATAGATCAGGCCAGGAGGCCAATCCATGGAGTTGGCAGTGGTGTGCATTGTCAGTGAAGTTATAGCCCCTTCTTGCAGTAGTAGCTGTTACATTTCAACATTTAAAAGTTCTAAAGGCACTCTAACAGGGCTGAAAAGATGTGTACAGGGGGTGTGGTTGGGGGGTTGCTAAGTGAACTACTAAATGAGTGGTGGAGGGGAAGAGGTGTAGGGCAGCATATAGTTGAGTGGTAGTTTGCCAGTTAGATGATGGGATGGGGTGTCAGGTGTGTGGGGTGTTGGTGGCAAGTAACTGGATAAATACTTAGGGTAGGTTGGAGTGGTGTCAAGTCAAGTGAGAGTTGGAGACTGTCAGTGCAGGTCAGGGGATGGGGGGATTGGGGTGTGTATCACTCTGAATGATTGGGGAAATCAGTGGTCGGTTTGGGTTAGTTTTACAGTTAGCCAAGAATGAGAAGGTTTTAATTCCATTTACTTGATCACTCATTGGAAGTTTGAACTTCCTGGAAAATTCTTACATAGTCACCAGTGGCAGGACTTCTGCATGAGACCAATGTGCATCATCCAGTGTTCATCCGGTCTCTGACTATTCAGAAAGCTGAAAATCTAGGTTACAAATTTTGATGGAGTGGATATAAGGAGAGTGCTTTCTCCTGTAGGGAAAGTATAACTAGATGGCATCAAATCAGGATAGTTTCCATGAAGTCTAGTAGGGAACTAAAAAAAACTGTCTTCCCCAAAAAGTGGTGAGAATGTGGAACTTGCAACCAAAAGGAATAGTTAAAGCAAGTGGCAAAGATTCATTTAAAAGGAAGTTAGACAAGCATTTGATGGAGAAGGCAGCTGAGATTACAATGATAAATTTAAATGAGATAAGATGGGTAAAACCTTGAGTAAACCATAAACACCTTATGGATTGGTTGGACTGAATAGCTCGTTTCATTGCCATATGTATTCTTTGTAAATAGTAGTCAGGATGATTTCTCTGGAAATCAAACTACACTATATGAGAAACAACAAATTCAGTAAACTTTTTCAGTTTGACAATAATGTATATATTCTGAGTCAACGCCAATTTTCATTAAAATGCATCTGATTTAGTCAAATTATTTCCTATGCATTCTATTTTTGTGTGGAATGAATAATTACCAAAATAAGTACTTATAAAACACCAGTCTGTGACCCGAAATCCTTCACATCTTAATCTGTCGGGTGCTATTTAGAGTAATCATGTTGGATCTGCATTTGACGGAGGTTTCTGCAGATTTTCTCCACCAATCCACTCTTTACTAATGGTTTTAAGACGTCCGTCAAGGATTATATTAATAACCTGCTGACCTTAATCAGATTTATCCAGTATCATGTACTGTTCTCAAAACAACAACCTGACATTTATTCAGACACTTTTAGATTCATAATCTGTACCTTCATTGCCATATTGTGTAGCAGATGCTTCAATTATTTTGCTGTCTCTCAACAATGTTAATCATTGAGCATTTTGTGAATTCAACTGTATGATTTTTCATTGTTAAATGTAACATAAATGCATATACCACAACTGGTGTTTTCTATGTGTGTGGATCAGCCTGCAGGGATTTGAAATTTTCTGTTAATTGTATATGATGAATAAAATACAAGTCATTCGGAACACATTTAAGTGTTGTGCAAAATAAAATTAACATTCCAGTGACTCTTTTGTGACTCCATGTTCCTAAATCCTCAAGATGTTAACTACTTTCTGGGTGACAGGACCACAGGTGCAAGCTGCCTTTCAATGGTTTCACTCAAGCGGCCATTAGCCACTTGAAAATCCTGGCGGTGAATACTGGCAGGGTACTTGACTATGAATTCATCATGTACAAGTCCAATCTTGTTCTCATCTGATACCCACACACAACCTAGTTAATTTATTTCTTTAGCACGCTCTGAGGATACTAAAACAGTACAGCATAAACACCAGCATGGATTAGTTTGGCTAAGTGACCTGCTGCTCAGTTGATGTATATTCAACAGAATTCTGTATATAGCACTGCCTATGCTAATCAATAACTGAATGCAACCAGTATTTAAACTAGGGACTTCTGGCCCATATTGCTAGTCATTAAATAAAGATTCCGACATGGGAATGTGTCAGGTATCTATTGTCCATTCATATTGCATCGTCTATGTTGATTCCTTTGAGAAATATACCTTAGAATATACTGAGTTTGTAATTTGCTAGAACATAGAATTATCCTGAATGTTGAACACTGGATTAACACAAAGTCAGGTCTGTTCTGACCTCTGATTGCTCTTAAGCTGCACCTTCTGTCATGGTCCTTACAAAAAAAAACTTGAGGATGAAGAATTTACATTTAGATAGCATCTTTTCACAATGACACAGAAAGAAGAGTAGGTAATTCAGCTTCTCAGGTCTGTTACACTACACAATAAAAAAAACTGATCTGTATCCTAACCTCATTTGCCCACTTTAACTCTTAAGCTCTAATACCTTGCCTAACAAAGATCTATGAGGAAAGGTGAATAAGCGGAATAACAGGCACAGGAATAATAATGCATGATTAACCCATGCTTGATCATCGTGATGCAGGGAGCGTACGAACTTGTGTTGCCTTGGTTTAAATTTAACTTTAATTAGGCTGTGCTTCTCAGCAGGGGTATTATGTTCATGCCAGGGTAGCAGCACTTAAATCTACCTTGCAATATTTAAAGCTAGCCTGCACCTCTTAAATAGTAGCTACAATCTGGTGGCAGCGGGTGCTGGGAATGGCTTGAAAAGAGTCTCTGAAAAGGGAAATTAATCAACGTGTCACAGCAGGTCATTGCATACTCCAATGTTAGCTGATGAAGTAATGGTGGCCTCAGTGCAGGAAGTGGAAAGGAAGAAGGGGCGAAAAGAGTTTGACAGAGAGAAGACAAGTAGGAGCAAATAACCAGGGTCATCAATGCAGCCAATGAAGTCCTGAGAGTCTGGGTACAGTGAAGAAAGAAAAATAATAATTTTCATAAGTGTTCAAGATCAGTGAATGCTTCTTCTCATATCCGTACAAATGAACTACTGGCCTCACATACTGCTCCATTCACTGTAGCAACTTCAACTATCTGGTGACATAATTACATTATGTGCAGAACCATTTGCCACCCTTAGATATTGAAGCAGCCCTTGTTCATACACAGCAAGATCTGGACAACATTCAAGCTTGGCTGATAAGTGGCAAGTAACATTTGCATAAGTGTCAGATCATCTGCAACAACAGGGAACCTAACTTCCTTTTATTGGTATTCAATAGAATTACTGTTGCTGAATCCCCAGTTGTCAATATCTGGTGGTTACAATTAACAAGAAAAGGAATCATATTAATGTTGCGGCTAAAACAGCAGGACATAGGAGAGGAATCTATGGCAAGTAACTGACCTCCTGTCTCCCTAGTGCCTATCCACCATTCGAAACTGCATGTTGGGAGTTTGTTAGAATATGCTCCGTTTGACGGATGAGTGTAGCTCTAACAACACACAAGAGTCTCAACACCACCTAGGTCAAAGGAGCCTGCTTGATTGGCATCACGTCCATGATATTCAATAATCATTCTCTCCACCACTGTGTACAGTGGCAGCAGCACAGATCCTCTACAAGATGTGCTGCGGTAACTTATCACAGTTTCTTGGCCAACTAAGTCCAAACTCATCAACTATATTCTCTAAAACTATGGTCTTCAACATGTAGACTGTAATTGACTGGTCTCTGACTGAGTCAATCTCACTACCCACCCGCATTTCCTAACCCTGGTATCTCCGACAGTTGATCTCACTGCCCGTGTGCGTTTCCTTGCCATGTGCACATCAATCATAATACCATTGTAATACCACGTAGCTAAAGAAAGGTGCATGCTTTTGACAGGCTGTTTTGCTTGTTGCGTCATGTTTCAATTTGGTCCCTATGGTCTATCATTGGAGGGTAATGTAAGAAATATACAAGGGAATGAAAACCAAAAGAACTGCAGATGCTGGAATTCAGAAACAAAAACAGAAATTGCTGGAAAAGCTCAACAGGTCTGGCAGCATCTGTGGAGAGAAATCAGATTTAATATTTTGGGTCTAGTGATCCTTCCTCAGAACTCCATTCAAGGAAACCATCTGTAAAGCCAGTATATTATAGTTGGAATATAAGAGGTTAATCAGCTCATCATGTCCATGCAGATGCCTTTCAAGAGAAGCTCAGCTAGTCCCACTCCTTTCACCCATTGTCTGTGGACCTGCAGTTTCTTTTTCAGCATTTTTCTAATAGGTTCATGCAGGTTGAAGAAATTACAGGTACATTGTTGTCCCCCACATCGAATAGCCAATCAATGAAAGCCAGACAGGGGTCCCAGAAACAAATTATGACCACAAAAGTGACTTACCATGCTTCTATACTAAAAAGCATCAAGCAACATTTTGGATTTTCTAGAGGCTCAGTTTGGAAGTCTACATGTCTACAAAGTAACCAGTGTCGGGAACTATAAGATGAAGCAATAATGATGGCAGTCGAACCTGGACCATTTAAAAGGAACCAAAAACGAATGTGAAACTTAATTTCTATTAATACCAGTAAAAGAAAAGGGCACCTGCCGTATACGCCACCTAAGTATATTGGTAAGTAAAGAGGGGAATTTGGAACAACACCACACAATGATGCACAGTAAATTTAAGAATAGTGTTTCCTTGAACAGCATGCATTGGACAAAGAAAGTTGATGAGCAGTAGGCTGTTTTGAAAGTTCAAGTTCTTTTTTCTCTAAACCAGCAGCAAAAGATCAGGTGTCGACTGAAGCATCATTTTCACGTTTACAATCTTCTGGGAAAGCATAAGAAATCATTTACAGATCACAAAGTAATTCAAGAAGTAATAACTATGGCATTATCTAACACTAATTTGAACCAACGCGCCAATGCCTTGATGTCCATTGTAGTATAATTCCTCAAACATCTGAGTGCCACAGTGAAAGCTCAAGCAGCTGCCATCATGGTTGCAGATACCAGTGCTCAAAAGCTCAAAAGAACTTGCAGGGTCTCACAACAGTGAGACAGCAATCTATCCTCCAGTAGGTTTTCTGAGACTCCTTCCTCCACATTGCACTCAGGGAACGATAGTAGTTCTGTAGAGCACCAGTGTTCTCCTACCTCAGGAAAACAGCATTCATAATCTCAGAGTTAACACATTGGGTCCAGTGACCCTTCATCAGGGAACCCAAACTTCCTCACCAGACCCGAAACATTAACTCTGAGATTATGAATGCTGCTTTCCTGAGATAGGAGAACACTGGTGCTCTACAGAACCTTCATCAGGGAACCCGAACTTCCTCACCGGACCCGAAACATTAACTTTGTTTTTTCCTTCACAGATGCTGCCAGACCTGCTGAGCTTTTCCAGCAACTTTTTTTTTGTTCCTGATTTACAGTATCCGCAGTTCATTCAGTTTTTATTCATAATCTCAGCATTGCCAATCCACCAGCTGTTGTTGGTTGACAGCCAACCAAGGTTGCTGCCACCTATGACATGGAAAGTTGGGCCTTCTGGGGCAGAGCTGCTTGAAGGTATCTTGTAAAGCCATCTATAGTTCCTCCAACTGCAGATCAAGAGGCTCCTGCCAGCTAAATTACATACACAAGTACAGTACTAGAAGCATTAGAAAATGTAACAACATGTCAGATACTAAAAGACTGTTTCAAGGATGATCCACTGACTTTTGTCAATGGTTTATTTGATAATAAAGTTGATTTGGAACAGTTGTTTGTGATAATTTTTATTTCAACATGCTGCGTTGGTCAGAGACAGAGGTAAGGTAAGGTGTGTGATGATTCCTTAACAGAGATTTTGGCTTGTGTTTAGTGGAATCCGAGTCAGATGAAACAATCACAGACTTCTTGATCCTTCCTTCATGCATCTCCTTTTCCTGCTCCTCCTACCACTTCTGAACTGCTTGCTGCATCCCCTGGTGGTAAGGTCTGTGTCTTCTTAATGACTAGGTTATGCAAGACACAGCAGATGAGACTGACCTGGAAAACAAGCTATAGTGGATACTGCAGGGATTCTCCAGGGTGGTCCAGGTTGCTTAAGCATCCTGCTGCTCCGTTCTATAATCATAGAACCAGAGAATTACTACCGCACAATAAGAGGTCATTCAGCACATTATGTCTGCACTGACTCCCCATAAGGGAAAGTTCCATTTTTCACCCTTTCTCATTGTCCAACAATCTTTCTCCCTTCAGGTGCTTATCCAATTCCTTCTGAAAAGTCACAGTTGAATCTGTCTCAATCAGTGTCTTGGGTAGTGCATTCCATAGCCTACCAATTTACTGCTTTATTATGTTGTTCTTCATGTTGTCATTGCTTTTTCTTTTAATATCCAAGTTAAATCTGTGTCCCCTGGTCTGTGACCCTTCTGTCAACAGGAACAGCTTTTCCACATCTACTTTGTCCAGATCTCTCACGACGAAACCTCTATAAATCTCTCCTTAAACTTCTCTCATGAGAACAATATCTGCTTTTCCAATCTACCCTTCTTACTGAAATCTCAACTGTGGAACCATTCTGGTTAATTTTTTCTGCTTTCTCTCTAAAGCTCACACACCCTTCCTAAAGAGAGGTGCCAATTGGACACAATACCCTACTTGGTGCTGAATCAATGTTTTATTAATATTCCTTGCATTGTACTCTATGCCTCTAATTATAAAGCACATGTTCTAATATGCTTAACAATTTTCAGTTCGTATTCCACAAGGGCCACTCAGCTCCATACCTCATTACAGTCTTGGTCCAAACATGAATTTCATTGGTGAGTTGATAGTGATTGTCCTTGGCATCAGGCAGCATTTTACAGAACATGGTATCAATGATTGGAGTGAAATGGAGTGATAAATACCACAAAGGAAGATGGTTGTGGTAATTAGAAGCGAATTATCTCAGCCATAGAACATCACTGCAGGAATGCCTCAGGTTTAGTGTCCTAAACCCAACCACCTTCAACCACTGCATTAATGACCACACCTGCTCCAAAATAATGTCAGAAGTTTGCTAATGATTGTAAAGTTCAATACCATTTGCAACTTCTCAGATACAGAATTAGTCTTCCGGCGTGCAGCAAAACCTCATAACATTCAGGCTTGTACTGGTAGTGGCAGATAACAGTCATACTTAGAAGTGTCAAGAAATGACTATCTCCAACAAGATAGAATCTAACTACTCCATATCCCCTTTGCATTCAATGTATGGTGTAGATATCATTTTGGAATCAAATCAACACTCGTAGTGCTGAAAGTAAGTGTGTACACAGACAAATTTAGAACTCCGTCACTAAATTTCTTCAGCCAGCAATTTCCAAACCTCTACCACCTAGAACAAAGGGTTGCAGATGAATAGGTACACCACTAGTTACAAATTATTCCCCATACTATCTTGGTTTGGAACTAAGTTGACATTATTTCACTGTCATTAGATCAAAGTTCTGGAACTCCTTCACTATGGACTGCAATGATTCAAAAAGGTAGCTCACCACTGCATTTTCAATTAAGGATAGCGCATTTTCAATTGGGGATAGAGAATAAATGCTGGCCCAGTCAGTAATGCCCACATCCTGGGAATGAATAACAAAAAAAAATCTCAGTTTTGAAATTGACAAGTAAAACCAGAGCCTTGTGGTGTCCCAAAGCACTTTACAGCCACTTGGGCACTCTTGAAGTGTACACTTAAAAGTGTAAGAAATAACACAGTGGCATAGGGGTGGAATAATCACAAACACTGCTGCCCAACAGCGGCAGGGACCTAGGTTTGATTCTAACCTCGGACGACTGCCTGTGTGAAGTTTGCATGTTGTCTGCATGGGTTTCTGCCAGGTGCTCCGGTTTCCTCTCACAGTTCAAAGGTGTGTGGGTTAGGTGAATGGGCCATACTAAACTGTCTCGTAGTGTCCAGGGACATGCAGGCAAGGTGGATTAGCTATGGCAAATGCAGAGTCACAGGGATGAGTGGATGAGTCTGGAGAGAGGGGCAGGTCTGGGTGAAATGCTCTTTAAAGGGTCAGTGTAGACTGGATGGGTTGAGTGGCCTCTATTAGCACTTTATGGATTCTATGATATTTGTATAATAATGTAGGGAAACACAGAAGTGAAATTGGACGTGTTGACATTTCGACAACTGGCAATGTGATAATGAGCAGATGATCTGCTTGGTAATGTAAATTTGAGAATTAAATATTGGTCAGGGGCCAGGTAGAATTCCCCTCAACTGAACAATGAGTAGATAGGCAAAAATTCAACTGAAAAAAAATTCAGCATACTTTCTAAACAATACAATATACAGTCATTGATTTAAATGTATTGCACAAGGTATTGTTTATCAATATACATATTGATAAACATATGTATTAATGTGCTAAAGTTACTAATATCCAATTGCAAAGTTTCAAGGTAAAAATCTTTCTCTGGATTCTTTTTATTGCTTTTTCATATTTCTTTTTGATAATGAATAAATCCTGTCCACATTTCATTTGTATTGAAACTATATTTCCTAATTTTATATCAAACTTGCAATGTCTCGGCTTCCATACTGTCAACATACACATAGAAGGACATGTCTCTTTAGCAATTAAATCTTCCACAGTTCCAAATCAATAAAAACAATGTCCTTTATTGACTTGAATAGGTCTCAGACACATGTTGCCTGTTCACTTCAGATGGAGTACTGTGGACTTGGATTTGAATTGCAACCTTTAGTGACATACACATTAAATTATCCTGAACTGTTTAGCATTCCTCGTTCTTGACTTGATCACAAGATGAAACTGTTCATGTTGACAATACAATTACCTCAGGTTGCCATGGAGATTACCATGCTTGTACTGCCCTCAAGCCTGAAGGAAAACAATATGGGAAATTTGAAAACAGCATAAAAAAGGGTCATAGAATATCCAAGAAAATTGTATGGGATTTTTAATTGAAAATTTTATATAATAAATACTTACTTTTTCAAATATTGAACATTATCATCATGACTTTAATGTATGCCTCCAGGATAAAATTGTTATTGTGTGATTATTATTTTTGTTTCCAAACAAACTACATTATCAAAGATCCTTGCATCTTCTCAGTATTGTAAATTAATACCTAAAAATAGTACCTATCTCAGAATCTGCTCCTTGTTACAAGAATTTCTTTTCTTTTATCATTATCGTAAACAAAATATCAATGTACTAAAAACAGAAAAATGCCATAAATACTCAGTAGGTCTGTCATCATCTATAGATTGAGAAGAACATTAATATTTCAGGTCATGGACTCTACACACATGTTGCCAGATTGGCTGCGTATGTCACCAGCAGCAAAATTTTGCTTTTGTATTAGAGTCTAATGGAATAGTGGTCTGCTGCGACTTTTGGAATATTTCTAAAATACAAGCATGTAGAAATCATACTTCAACATAGGTTAGACCACGGCAGGAACACTGAATAATTCTGGGCACCAACCATAGGAAGGATATATTACCTTGGATGAAGTGTCAAATAGAGGCATTAGAATAATACTTGAGTTCCAATGATAAATCTACAATCAGGTTTGGATTCACTAGAATTTAAAACATTAAGAGATGTTTTGATCGAATTATCTGAACTATTAAGACTAACATATTGGATAGATATGTCAATACTATTTGTATTTGTTAGGGGAGTCTAGAATTAGAGTGCACAGTCCAAAAAAATCTTTCAGAAGTGAAATTAGGAGACATTTTTTCACAAAAAGGGTAGTAGAAAACTGAAATTCTCATTGACAAACAGCAAATGATGCTACATCAATTGCTGATTTTAAAATCTTGATATTTGATGGCCAGAGATATTAAGGGGTATTGGGCAAATGTGGTTTGTGGGGGTGGGGCAGGGTGCATTTGGATTGAGGATGTAAGAACACAGCTACAATTGGAATAGGAGCTGGATTGGATGATATGGCTCCTTGAACCTGTTCTGCAATTCAATACAAGGACAACTGACCATCAGCCTTAACTCCACTTTTCTGCTTGGCACCCATATCCCTTCAATCCCTGAGAAGCCAACAATCTATTTATCTGAGCCTTAAATATATTCAATGATGGAACAATGATTGGGGTAGAGAACGTGAACAATCCACAACCTTTTCAGTGAAGGAATTCCTCATCTCAGTCTTAAATGATCAGCTTCTTATCCTGACACCGTGTCCTACAGAAAAACCGAAAGAACCGCAGATGCTGTGAATCAGGAACAAAAACAAAGTTGCTGGAGAAGCTCAGTAGGTCTGGCAGCATCTGTGAAGGAAAAAACAGAGCAAACGTTTTGGGTTTGGTGACCTTTCCTCAGAACTCAGTATTGTGTTCTGAGGAAGGGTCACCGGACCCGAAACGTTTGCTCTGTTTTTTTCTTCACAGGTGCTGCCAGACCTGCTGAGCTTTTCCAGCAACTTTGTTTTTGTTCCAATTCAAGCATATTGGTACTGTCAGGTGAGAAGTGACTTCCCTCTTTTTCCACTCTTCAGTTGACCATATTAGGCATTGCTTTAAGAATCTGCAAAAGAATTCAATAAGTGTTTAATTGATCTGATTGGAAAAGACACACACAGAAGTTTTCTTGTGAGTTGTTTTAAAAGTAAAGGAAATAGGATTTATTGTACTTGGTACTAAATGTGTAAAAATAATGTTTAAAAATGCTCCAAGTGTAAATGTAGATTAAATTGTTTAAGATTTCAAAAAACATCATTTGTATGTGGATCTTGCAAAGTGATGACTTGGCTGGTTTCACATTGGGCTCAATAGTCTTTCTGGATTCTGCTTCAACCAATTTAAAGATGTTGGTGTCTGACTTCTGTCTTTTCTGGAAACAGCAGTGGCTGGATTGACTTTTTAAGACACTGCTTGCATTGTGTAGTTGGTCAAAAAGACAGGCAGGACAGAGGTTATAGAAAGGCTAAATAGAAAGAATAGCCACTTAGGGTCTCTGTTCTTCTTCTTCTGCATTGCCTGGAGTATTGCACTTTCTTGGAAAACAAAAGGGATAAGTTTGCTCATGTCATGATCTCCCCTCAGAAACCAGTCCAACTATCCAAGCATGGCAATTACAAGCTGATTTCAGAACCATTAGAAGTTTAGAAGTGATTACATTATGGCTAGAAGATTCTCCTTCTCATTGTCCAAAGTGATCATGTCTACACCCTCTGATATCTGAGATAAAAGGTACTGCAGATGCTGGAGAATCCGAGATAACAAGCATGGGGCTGGATGAACACAGCAGGTCAAGCAGCATCATAGGAGCAGGAAAACTTGACGTTTCGGGCCTAAACCCTTCTGTTTTGGTAATAGGTCATAGAGTCATAGAATCTTACAGCACGGAAAAAGGCTTTACCACGCTGACCAGATATCCTCAACCAAACTAGTCCCATTTGCCTGCATTTGGCCCATATCCTTCTAAACCTTTCCTATTCATGTACCCGTCCAAATGTCTTTTAAATGTTGTAATTGTATCTGCCTCTACCACTTCCTCTGGCCCAAGGATGGGTCTTTCACATGCATCTAAATTGATCGTCTGTCCAGAAAAAAACAACAATAAATAGACACCTTTCCTATAATCCTTTGAACACACAGACATTCTACAAGGCAGTGAGTTCCAGAAAGCAGGATTTGGTTCCTTTTCTTTCCTTCTATGGCATTGCTTTGCTTTATCATTCAGATGTGATACAGCTTCGTGCACAGTTTGGGTCCCTGGTAGAAGACCATGCATGATTTTGTGTAACATGTGATCTTGTCAGCTTGCTGGTCAGATATTGGAGATATGGCAAGACATCATGTCCTGGCACCACCTTGCTAATGCAGCTTTCTTGTACCTTCACAGTCAGTGAGGCTTACAGTATTCAATTGCCTACTCTGCTGTTGAGGACTCTTTGGACTGCATCTTGTTTGCACCAATCTCACCTTCAGCCCAGCATCTTGCTGCGATGGGTGGCTACCAGAGTAAGAAGCTCTTAACGGGAATTATGAATACACATCAAGAATAAACTTAGGATCAATCTGAACTAATGGGTTAGTCTTGAATGAATGAGAAGTCCTGATCCCTGTTCTTCAATATCCAATCACTGACAGTGTTATTAGTGATGCTCCTAAACGACATCATCGTATAACATAGATAACAAGGTGTAGAGCTGGATGATCACAGCAGGCCCAGCAGCATCAGACGAGCAGGAAAGCTGCTTCACAGTGGGGTTAAAATTGTTTCAGAGATAGTAGGAACTGCAGATGCTGGAGAATCTGAGATAAAAAGGTCTACACCTTGTACTACAAGGACTACACCAGCTCTACACCTTGTTATCTCAGATTCTCCAGCATCTGCAATTCCTACTATCTCATCGTATATCATTGCAGTTTTAGTTAATACAGGTGAGTCTTCTCCTCTTCTCTATATCTTTTAATGAGAAATACATATTGGATCACTGACTTCAAACAGATCCGTAACAGTCATGTCCACCTCCTACACAGGCTAATGGGAGATGATAATTTTATTGAATTACCAGCCACTTAATCTAATATGCTCACTAATCTCCTCTCCAGTGAAGTCTCACTCCAGATCTTGAGGCTAAGACTCCAGAGCTGTGCTGAGGGCCAATTGCACTGTAATATTAAGGAATTGCTGTAAATGCTTGGAATGCTGCAACAGACTTTAAAAGTACTTTCCTCTGAAATTAAGAGAAAGGGATTGAATGTGTACCCTACTGCAGTGTATAGCCCATAACCCAAGGTACTGCATATACTGAGGAATAGGAGGCTTGCCCTGGCTAGAGTTTAAGGGAACTATTCAGAGAAGAATCTTCCTAACCTCCCTGTCAACAAGGGATGATTTTCTCTGCATAAATCAGAACTGGCTGCATACGTGGAAGGAACTCAAAGACCCAAGGAAAGATGTCAATGCAACCAACAGGTTTCAATATCATATTCCTTCCCATGCATACATGACATAAATTGTTTCTCAGAAATGACTGATACTTACCCATTCTTACAGCCCAATCAATAATTCACCTGCATGGTTGTACAACATTAAAGCACACAAACTGGCTACAAAATATAGCTGAAACTGTAGTCATATTGAAACCTTACAGGAGCTTAGACATACAAATTCCTTTCAAAATATGCAATCTATCCTGTGTGTGCTTGTGTTAACATATTGACTGGATGAAGGTCCATCAGACCTCTGTCACTGCATGTGCTCTTTTCACACACAACACTGCAAGAATAATAAGGTGTAGAGCTGGATGAACACAGCAGGCCAAGCGGCATCATAGGAGCAGGAAATCTTGACGTTT
>JAHRHZ010000030.1:4379500-4409549 GCA_024137785.1 Ginglymostoma cirratum | reverse complement strand
ACACAGCAGGCCAAGCGGCATCATAGGAGCAGGAAATCTTGACGTTTCGGGCCTAGACCCCTTATGGTCTAGGCCCAAAACGTCAAGATTTCCTGCTCCTATGATGCCGCTTGGCCTGCTGTGTTCATCTAGCTCTACACCTTGTTATCTCGGATACTCCAGCATCTGCAGTTCCTATTACCACTGCAAGAATAATTATTTGTTTGCAGGGCAAGACAGCACATTATAAAAGGGAGTTGATGTGGGCTGAGGCACAGACATTAAAAGCCCTTGATATTTTTGAGGAAGTCATTGGGACACCTTTGTCAATAAGAATATTAAGTGAATAGAGTTAAAGTTGAAGCGTTCCCCAGGAACGGGGTTGCAGCATTCTACTCTTGTCTTGTTTTATCACACCACATGCTCACAGATGTAAACATATTTGTAAAAGTATCATGTATATACATGTTTAAAGAAGGATTTCTCTTACAGCCAAAATTATATTGTATGCTGTTTTTTTGTTAAAAGGAACTGTGAAAGAAGTTAGTACCCACAAAGAAAGCAAAATGTCACAACATCCTGCATCTGTCTTACCAATGTGAATTCGATGAGAAGCACCAGATGAGTCACCATGCACAGATCAAGAGAAGCAAGAACTGGATGAAAAGCATGAACTAGCTTCCTAATAGCCAAAAGACAGCCATTGGTTAATGACAGCCATAGGAAATGCAGGGACTACAGAAATCCAACAGTTCTGTTATCAGTTTTTAAACAGAAATGCAAATATCATCCAACTGTACATTTATAAGCAGGAAGGTGGTTTGCCCTGCAGATGCTATACTAGCCTGAGTGGAATTATTAAAATTGGTGTAGAAATCAATGTAAAAGCCACAGACAGCACCATCTCTAGAATGGAATTTACATATCACACAGGTCTCTAGATTTCTTGATGCTCAACAAACTTTTGTTTAAGCAGTTCTCCATCACTGCCGAGCAGCAGTGCCTGTAGATAATTATTGGTGTAATGATTAACAAAGTGATGGAAAGAATTGTCAGCGGTGCTATCAAACAGTATTTACTCAGCAATAATCTGCTCATTTTAGGTTTCTTCAAGGCTGCTCAGCTCTTCTCCTCTTTACAGCATTGAGCCATAAGATCATAATATGCAGGAGCAGAAATAAGCTATTCAGTCCATTTGAGTCTGCTCACTATTCAACGTCATCATGGCTGATCTAATTATATTTCTTGCCTTTTCCTCATAAACTTAGATTCCCTGACTGATTAATAATCTGTCTATCCAGCCTTAAATATACTTGACGATAAGCCTCTACATTCTTCATTGATAAAAAAAATTCCACAGATTTCACTGCCCTCTCAGAGAAAATGTTTCCCCTCATCTCTAATTTAACTGGGCAATCCCTTACTCTGAGATTATGGCCTCTAATTGTAGATTCTCACACAATGGGAAACAACCTCTAAGCATCTACTTATCCAGCCATAGAGTCATAGTGTTATAGAGCACAGAAACAGACCCTTTGGTAGAACTCATCCATGCCGACTAGATATCCTAAACTGATCTAGTCCCATTGGCCAGCATTTGGACCATATCCCTCTAAACCCTTCCTTTTCATGCACCCATTCAAATGTCTTTTAAATGTTGTAATAGTACCAGCCTCCACCAATTCCTCTGGCAGCTCGTTCAAAACATTTAGGTTCCTTTTAAAGCTTTCCCTTCTCTCACTTTAAACCTATGCCCTCTAGTTTTGGATTCCCGTACCTGGGATAAAGAGCCTGGCTATTCACCCTATCCATTTTATAAACCTCTATAAGGTCAAGCCTCAGCTTCCAATGCTCTCGAGAAGAAAGCCCCAGCCTAGTCAGCCCTTTGCTATAGCTCAAACCGTCCAATCCTGGCAACATCCTTGTAAATCTTTGATGAACCCTTTCAAGTTTAACAACATCTTTCCTGTAACAGGGAGCCCAGAATTGAACGCCGTATCCTAGAAGTGGCCTAACCGATGTCCTGTACAGCCACAGCATGACATCACAACTTCTATGTTCATTGCACTGACCAAAGGCAAGTGTACCAAATGCCTTCTTTACCACCCTGTCTACCTGCAAGTTCACTTTCAAGGATCTATGCACCTACGTCCCAAGGTCTCTTTGTTTGGCAACACTCCCCAGGGCCCTACCATTAATTGTATAAGTTCTGCCCTGACTTGCCTGAACAAAATGCAGCACTTCAAATTTATTTAAACTAAATTCCATCTGCCATCCTTCAGCCCATTGGACTATCGGATCAAGGTCCCGTTGTACTCTGGGGTAACCTTCTGCACTGTCCACTACAGCATCTATTTTGGTGTCATCTGCAAACTAACTAACCATACCTTCTATGTTCACATCCAAATCATTTAAATGAATGACAAAAAGCAGTGGGCCTAGCACCAATCCTTGTGACAGACCACTGGTCCCAGGCCTCCTGTCCAAAACAAAACCCCCCATCATCACCTTCTGTCTCTTATCTTCAAGTCAATTTTGTATCCAGTTGGCCAGCTGCCCCTGGATTCCATCTGATCTAACCTTGCCAACTTACCATGCAGAACCTGACACCTTTCTGAAATCCATATAAACAATGGCAATTGTTCTGCCTTCATCAATTTTCTTTGACACTTCTTCAAAAAGCTCATTCAAGTTATTGAGATACAATGCCCCACACACAAAGCCATGCTGACTATCCCTAATCAGTCCTTGCCTTTCCAAATGCATGTAAATCCTGTTCTTCAGAATGCTCTCCAACAACTTACCCACCACTGACATCAGGCTCACCAGTCTATAGTTCCCTGGCTTTTCCTTAGCACCTTTCTTAAATAGTGGCATTACATTAGCTAACCTCCAGTTTTCCAGCAACTCACCCGTGGCTACTGATGATACAAGTATCTCAGCAAAGGGTGCAGTAATTTCTTCCCTATCTTCACACAAAGTCTATCTTGTTAGCTTTATTTCTTACTTTCCTGACTTATATTATGTACATCTGTAATGTAGTTTGCTTTTTTCTTTCTTTTCTCTGTTTTTGTACCTAAGATTTGTACCTAGGTAGTTTGTACCTATGATAACAAGCATGGGGCTGGATGAACACAGTAGGTCAAGCAGCATCATAGGAGCAGGAAAACTTGACGTTTCGGGCCTAAACCCGGCCTAAATCCAGCATCTGCAGTACCTTTTATCTCTGATATAGTTTGTACCTATGATGATTCTGTGTGTGGTGACATTGTACACTTTTCATTGTACTCCTGTTCTTCTGTAATTTGACTACACGCGACAATAGACCTAATTCTAATTCTAACATACAGATGGCCTTATTGATCTTTAAGTGGCCTTATTCTCTCCCAAGTTATACTTTATCCCTTAATGTATTTCTGGAATCTCTTTGGATTCTCCCTAACCTTATTTGTCAAAGATATGTCATGTCCCTTTTTTGCCTTCCCGATTTCCCGTTTAGGGGGACTCCTACTATCCTTATACTCCCCTAGGGATTCGCTTGATCCCAGCTGTCGATACCCGACATATGCCTCTTTCTTTTCCTTGATCAGAGCCTCAATTTCTCTAGTCACCCAGCATTCCCTACACCTACCAGCCTTGCCCTTCACACTAACCAGAACATACTGTCTCTGAGCGCTTGTTATCTCATTTTTAAAGGCCTCCCACTTTCCAACCTTCCCTTTACCTGGGAACAGCCTCTCCCAATCAACTTAAGATCCCCTACCAAGCAACGTTATTATTCTTACAGATATCTGAGGTCTCCTTACATTTTTAAATCTCATTTTCCCACTGACTATTGGGGGGCCCATAATACAATCACAATAAGGTGATCATTCCTTCCCTATTGTTCAGTTCCACCCATATAAATTTACTGGACATTCTCCCAAAATATCCTCCCTAAGTACAGCCGTACTGTTATCACGAACCAAAAATGCCACTCCCCCTCCTCTCTTGCCCTCTTTCCAACCTTGCTATAGCACCTATACCTTGGAACATTAAGCTGTCCCTCCCTGAGCCAGATTTCTGTAATAGCAATGATATTCCAGTCCCATATTCCCAATCATGCCTTGAGTTCATCTGCATTAACTGGCATACCTCTTGGATTGAAATAAATTCAGTTTAATTCATCAGAGTTACCTCATTCTCTGCCTTGGTCCTGCCTGCATTGATTATTTAACTTGCTCCTTTTCTCTACTGTACCATCCTCAGATTTATCTTTTTTGTCACTATTTCTTTGGGCCCCACCCCTCTCATTAGTTTAAGGCCTCCCGAGTAGCACTAACAAATCTCCCCACCAGGATATTGGCTCCCTTCCAATTCAGGTGCAACCCATCCTACTTATACACATCATTTCTAACCCAGAGGAGATCCCAATGATGCCAAAAATGTAAACCCCTTCTCCCTGCACCAGCTTCTCAGCCGCACATTCATCTGTTCTTTCCTCCTAATCCTAGCAAGGGGCACTGGTAGTAGTCCAGATAATACTACCCTCGAAGGCCTACTTTTTAACCTTCTGCTTAATTTCCTATGTTCTCTCTGCAGGACATCATTCCTTTCTTTTCCTATGTCATTGGCACAAACACATACAACAACTTTCTGCCGGTCAAATCTCCCCTTTGAGAATATTTTCATGTCCCCTTGATCCTGGCAGCAGGGAAGCAACATACTATTCCAATGTTTCACTGTCGGCTGCAGAAACATCTGTCTGTGCTCCTGACTACAGTGTCCCCTATCACATTAGATTGCTTTGAACCTGACATACCCTCATTTCAATACAGCCAGTCACAATACCAGAAAACTGGCTGTTAGTGTTATATTCCCCTGAGAGGCCATCATCCTTGACACTTTCCAAAACAGCATACATGGTTGAGATAGAACAACCACAGGAGACTCCTGAACTATCTGTCTTCCTCTCCTACCTTAGGTCCCTTAAGAATCTTGTATGTTTCAATAAGGTTGCCTCTCATTCTTCTAACCTCCCTTTACCTTGACTATTTTTAATAGGTGTTTATGAGACAATGCTGCAAGGTTTCAGATGAAACAAAAGATCGGAGTTTTGGTAGAACAGTTTTTGAGACTGTCCAACTTCTGGGGTTGGCTTAATCAAGAGAGAAATTACAAAAGCAAATACTGTCTTTTATAACCCATTTTCCCCCAAGACAGAAACTCATTAACTGAAGTAACTGAATTATGCTAATTACACTGCTGTATCAAACTGTTGAAGCCACATAAGAAGAATCTGTATGTTGGTTACCAGGAATCGATAGTAAGCCATTGTACTTGGAGATGACCAGGAGAATGGTATTTAAAGGGTCCATTCGAATCAAAGGGGCTAGCACTCAGGAGACAATATCAGCCCAAGAAGCAGGAACCTTGGGAGTGAGAAAGGTGGATCCTGACGGGTTGTACCCTGAGCAGACTGTCAAAGTCATATGACAGAATGCCTCATCACTAGACCTTTCCAACAAGCACCAAGACATTGTTTGGCTGCTTTTGGAAAGGGCACTTCCCTGTGAGATCCTTCAAAGCGGCTGCGGGCAATAGAGACTGTCACATATCTCTTTCTGAAATGCGCCTTTGCAAAAGAAGCCTGGAGAGAGAGACAGTGGTTTTTGTAGAGGTTTGTTCCGAGCAGCTCTGTGATGCAAGACTCTGTGCTCTACGGTCTGTTCCCTAGGACATACACTGAGGCAAACATTGACTGTGCCTGGAGGACCATCAATTCAGTGAAGGATGCTCTTTGGTCAGCCTGAAACTTGTTGGTTTTGCAGTGCAAGGAGTTACCTCAAACAAATTTTGCAGACTGGCACATTTCAAGGTCCAGGACAACATGCTGAGGGATGTACTAAAGCTTGGGGCAACTATTGCCAAGGTGCAGTGGGAAAGACCATTGTCTGCTGAAGTTAAAGGGGGGTCTATTCAGTCATCAGACACACTGGTGTCTCAATGGAAATGTAAATACAGTCTTGTACAAGTAAGAGATGCCTTTAGTTTGTTTGCTGGATACAGTCAAACTCCAATGTTTGTCTTCTTCATATGTTGCTCTACAGAACCAAATTGCTTTAGTTACTATGTATGTATGTAAAGATATTTTTATGAATAAAGCATATTTTTGAAATAAAAAATGGAACCCTGGGAGCAAGAAGAATAGCCTCAGCCTCAGTTAAGCCAGCTGTAATTGGGGTTGTATAAACTTCTTTATCATCCTGCGTTTCCAAAGCAAATTTTAAAACCTATGTGAGAACATAGTAATTTTACTACTGTAAGGTTATTCAGGAAATTAGAGGGAAAAACATGTTTCATATAATTGCATGTATTTATCTTGTGTTTGACAACAATAAGCATTGTCTCATGTTAAACCAAGTCTCCTTATCAGTGTAAAAGTAAATAAGGAAATATGTCAGACACATATGAAATCAACGCTTACACCATCTCCAGTCGTTACAACGATATTCCCTGCATCACAAGGTCAGAGATGAGGATGTTCACAGATGTTTACATGAGCTTCAATATTACTTGTGAATTTTCAGATACTGAAGCATCTGTGTCTATATGCAGCATCACCTGGACAACAATCAAGCTGATAAGTGGTAAGCAATATTCGTGCTACACAAGTGCCAGGCAAGGACCATCTCCCTTGACTTTCAATGGCTGAATCACTCATTTTCAACTTTGACCAGAAATTGAACTGAACTGAATCAGCCATATAAATGCCATTGCTACAAAACAAGTCAGAAGCTGGGAATTCCGTGGCTAGCAACTCATATTCTGACTCTCCAAAGTCTGTCCACTATCTATAAGGCATAAGTCGGGAATGTGATGGAATGCTTTCCACCTGCCTGGATGAGTACAGCTCCAATAACACATAAGCTCAACATCATCCAAGACAAAGCAGCCCACTTGATTAGCAACCTATCCATCAGCTTAAACATTCACTCCACCAATGATGTACAGTGGCAGCAGTTGTACCATTTCCAAGACGTATTGCAGCAAGTCGCCAAAGTTCCGTTAACAATACTTTCCAAAGTCATGACCTCTATCACCTAGGAAGACAAGGGCAACAGATGTATGGGAATACTGTCATCTGCAATGTCCTCTCAAGCCGTATGCCATCCTGAATTGGTACTAATATTACCATTCCATCGTTGTTACTGGGTTAAAGTCCTGGATCTCACTTCAAACACTGTTCAAACTGCAGTGGTTCCAGGTAGCAGCTCACCACCACCTTCTCCAGGGAAATTAGGGATAGTCAATAAATGTTGGCCTAGCCAGCACTGATCACAGCCCATGAACGAACAAAGGAATAAAAAATGAATGGATTGTGAACAGTCTAACTCAATTGCCATCTGATTCCTCTGATATAGCTTTTTATTTTCCTGTGTACTCCTGCATGATAATAGAACATTGAATAATTTGCAACAAACAATAATAGTGTACTTTTTAAGCTTTGTTTTCAAAGCAATATTCCTGCGTGTCTTTGCAGCCCATTTTAAAAGGTATTATGAAGATGCTTCATAGATCATATTTCTTGAAAACTTAATTTTTGAAGGAATGTAAAAATGAGATTTATTTCAGGTTTTGTGGAAGTACCTGAAGCCATGTCATTAAAATATCACTGTGGACCTTGGAGATGAGCTTTTAATAAGGCTTCCCAGAAATCACTTGACCAATAATAGAGTCGGAGTCATAGAGTCATACAGCATGGAAATAGTCCCTTCGGTCCAACTCAGACATCCCAATGTGACCTAGTCCTATTTGCCAGCATTTGGCCCTTCTCCCTCTAAACCCTTCTTATTTATATATCCATCAAGATGCTTTTTAAAGGTTGTAATTGTACCCGTCACCACCACTTCCTCTAGCAGCTCATTCCATACACACACCACGCTCTGCATGAAAAAGTTACCTGTCAGGTTCCTTCTAAATCTTTCCCATCTCACCTTAAACCTATGCCCTCTAGGTTTGGAACACTCCCACCCTAGGAAAAAGACCTTGGCTATTCACCCCATCCATGATTTTGCAAACATCTATAAGGTTACCCCTCAGCCTCCAAAACTCTAGACAAAAAAGCCCCAGCCTATTCAGCCACCCGGTGTAGCTCAAGCCCTCCAGTCTTTACTTTGCAAATCTGAGATAGTAAGAACTGCTGATGTTGGAGTCAGAGATAACACAGTGTGGAGCTGGAGGAACACAGCAGGCCAGGCAGCATCAGAGGAGCAGGAAAGTTGACGTTTTGGGTCGGTCCCCTTCAGGTCCACACCGTGTTATCTTTGTAAATCTTTTCCGCACTCTCTCAGGTTTAACAACATCCTTCCTATAGAAGGGTGACCAGAGTTGTATGCAGTATTCTAAAAGTGGCCTCAACAAGCCGCAAATTGAATGTCCCAACTCTGACCAATGTAGGCAGGCCTTTTTCACCACCCTGTCTACTTGCGTCTCCATGCTCAAGGAACTGTGCACCTGCACCCCTGGGTCTCTTTGTTTGGCAACACTCCCCAGGCCCCTACCATTAACTGAATAGGTCCTGCCTTGGTTTGCCTCACCAAAATACAACACCTCACATTCATCTAAATTTACTCCATCTGCCAAACCTCGGCCCATTGGTCCATCTGACTGAAGTCCTGTTGTACTCTAAGATAAACTTCATCACTGTTCATTACACCACCTATTTTGGTATCATCCAGAAACTTACTAAGCATGCCTCCTATACTCACATACAAATCATTTATATAAATGATGAAAAGCAGTGGACCAGACGTTGATCCTTGCTGTACACCGCTGGTCACAGGCCTCCAGTCCAAAAAAGCAAAACTCTACCATCGCCCTCTGTCTCCTACTAAATTTGTATCCAGTTTGCTAGCTCACCCTTGACTCCATTTGATCTGACCATATTAACCAGTCTACCATATCTCCTCTTCAAAACACTCAATCAAATTGGTGAGATATGATTTCGCATGCAAAAGCCACGTTGACTATCTCTAATCAGTCCTTGCCTTTCCATGTAAATCCTGTCCCTCAGAATCCCTTCCAACAACTTATCCACCACTGACATGAGGCTCACCAGTCTATAGTTCCCTGGCTTTTCCTTCCACCCATTCTTCAATAATGGCATCATGTTAGTCAAACTCCAGTCTTCCGACACCTCACCCACAGCTATCGATGATACAAAATCTCAACAAGGCACCCAGCGGTCTCTGTCCTAGCTTCTCACAAAGTTTTGGAAACACCTGATCAGGTTTTAGGGATTTATCTACCTTTATGTGTTTTAAAACCTCCAGTACCTCCTCTTCTGTAATGTGAACTCTTTTCAAGAAATCGCTAATTATTTCCCTAAGTTCCCTAATTTCCATATGTCCTTCTCGATAGTACATACTGACATGAAATATTCAACACTACTTTATTCTAAGTTAATGTGAATGGCCCGTATAGCGACGGTACACACTTTTCACTGTGTTTGTATTGAATACACGTGACAATAAAAGATATTCAATATTCAATATTCATCCACCTCCTGTGGTTCCACACATAGACAACCACATTGATCTTTCAAGAGGCCCTTATTCTCTCCCAAGATACACTTTTGCTTTTCAGGTACTTATAGAATTTCTTTGGATTCTTCTTAACTCAATCTGCCAAAGCTATCTCTTATCCCAATTTTGCCCTCCTGACTTCCCTCTTAAGTATACTGTTACTGCCCTTTTACTCCTCTAGGGATTCACTTGATCTGAGTGGTCTATGCCTGATTCTATGCCTCCTTCTTTTTCTTGACCAGAACCTCAAATTCTCTAGTCTCCAGCATTCCCCACATCTACCGGCTTTCCCATTCACACTAACAGGAAAGTAATGATTCTGAACTCTCATTATTTCACATCTATAGGCCTCTCACTCCTCAACTGTCCCTTTACCTGTGAATAGCCTCCCCCAATCAACTTACGAAGGTTTGTGTCTAATACCATCAAAATTGGCGTAACTTCAATCTAGAACCTTAACTTTTTGATCAGTTCTATCTTTTTCCATAGCTATTTTAAAAGTGACAGAATTATGATCACTTGCTCCAAAGTGGTCCCCAACTGACACCTGCCTTATTTCCCAACAGAAGGTCAAGTATTGCTCATTCTCTAATAGACGCACCCACATATTGAATAAGAAAGTTTTCTTGTACACATTTAACAAATTTCTCCCCATCCAAGCCCTTAAGTCTGTGACTATGTCAGTCTACATTTGGAAAGTTAAAATCCTCTACCATTACAACCCTATTAATCTTACAGATATCTGATGTCATAGAATCCCTACAGTGTGGAAACAGGCCCTTTGGCCCAACAAGTCCACACCGAACCTCAGAGCATCCCATCCAGACCCGTCCCCTTGTAACCCACCTAATCTACACATCCTTGAACACTACGGGCAATTTAGCACGGCCAATCCCCCAGCCTGCACATCTTTGGACCATGGGAGGAAGCTGGAGCACCCGGAGGAAACCCACGCAGACACGGGGAGAATGTGCAAACTCCACATAGACAGTCGCCCGAGGCTGGAGTCGAACCTGGGTCCCTGGCGCTGTGAGGCAGCAGTGCTAACCACTGAGCCACCGTACTGCCCCTAATCTTCTTACAAGTCTGCTTCTCAATTGCTGTTTGGGGAGGCCTATAATACAATCACAATAAGGTGATCTTCCCTTCCTTATTTCTCAGTTCCATCCATATAACTTCACTGGATGATCTCCCAAGAACAATAACCCTCAGTACAGCAGTAAATGTTATCCCTAACCATAAACACCACTTTCTCTCCTTTCCTGCCTCCCTTTCTATGCTTCCTATAGCATCGATACCCTGGAACATTAACCTGCCAGACCTGTGCATCCCCGAGCTACATTTCTGTATTGACAATGATATCCCAGTCCCATATTTGCTACCATGCCCTAAGTTCATCTGCCTAAGTATATGCAGTTTAATTTATCGGTCATACCTCGTTCTCTGCCAAGCTCTTGCCTGCCTTGAGTATTTGACTTGCTGACCTTATCTACTGTACCGGCCTCAGCTATTTCTCTTTTATTACTCTTGCTTTAGTTCCACCCCACCCCCACTACCAGTTTAGGGCCTTCTGAGTATCACTAGCAAATCACACCATCAAGATATTGGTCCCCTTCCCTCTTATATAGGCCATTTCTACCTCTAAAGCGATCCCAATGGTCCAAAAATGTGAATCCTTGCCTCCTGCACCAGTTCCTCTGCCATGTATTCATCCGCTCTACCTCCTATTCCTGCTCTCACTCTTACATGGCACCGGTATTAGAGCAGATATCACTACCCCATATGGACCTTTTTTTAATCTCCTGCCTAATTTCCGACATTCTGTCTGCAGAACCTCATCCCTTTTCCTACCTAGGTTGTTGGTTACCAATGTGCACAATGACCTCCTGCTGGTCACTCTCCCCTTTCAGAATATTCTACACCCTCTCCAAGATGTCCTTGATCAGGGAGGCAACACACCATCCTGATGTTTTGCTCCCAGCTGCAGCAATGTCTGTCAGTGCTCCAGACAGAGTGCCCTAATACAATCGATCGCTTGGAACCTGACATACCCCTCATTACTGTAATGCCAATCACAGTACCAGAAACCTGGCAGTCAGTGCCATACTCCTCTGAGAGGCCACCGCTCACTACGGTATTCAAAATGGCATATCTGTTTGCGATGGGGATAGCCACAGGAGACTCCTGCACTACCTGGCTACCTCTCCTACCATTCTTAGTAGTCAACCATCTACCTGGCTAGATCTGCAGTGACTCCACCTTCCTGAAACTGCCATCCATCATACCTCCTTGCTCTTGTAAATTCCTCACTGTCTCTTACTGCTGCTCCAACCGATCCATGTGGTCCAATAGGAACATTCAAATTCTTCCTGATCTCCCACATCTGACAGGAAGAGCACATTACCCTACTAAAAGCCACTTCTGCCCCTAAAATTGCCTAAAAATAAGCACATTTCACTTTGCTTAAAAGCGCAGCATTAGCATAGTCTTATTGCTCAAGCACACTGCTCTGGGATAACAATACCAATCCTTAATATTAGAATTGGAATTAGAATTAGCTTTATTGTCACATGTACTCACATGAGTACAGTGAAAAGTTTATAAGTCATCACTTACGGCGACATCTGAGGTTGAAATGTACCTAGATACAGATTCTTAAGTATAAATTGTTCAGAAAAAAATAGAAAAATAATATCCAGGATTACAGACCGCTGCACCATCTTAGCTACAAAAATACTAATCGAGGACTAAATTAGAAAAAGAAAGAAATATAAAGTTCAGATTAGCAATCGCTCCAACCCAGTCCATGCGGTACCTATCCTCCAGACCACCCCAGGCCTCGTCTTCAGTTTACATCAGCCCTTGCCTCAAGACTCCGCCGAGCTTCACCTCGAGCTCTCAAGGCCATTTGAAGTGAGTCCACTTTGCATTCACCTTGAGGCCAAGGGTCCGTGCTGAGGCTGAATCCTCCCTGAGGCCAGGAATCCATGATGACTTCACTCGAGGCTCAAGAACAGGAGGTTAAAAAAAAATAAAAAAATTGAAGAGAGAGGAAAGAAAGAAACGAAATGGATAGAAAATAAATGGATAGGAGTCCTACTGTACCATCTTGGAAATGCAATATTAAATATTAATATTAAATGTTAAAAGTCAATAAAGAGGCAGATCTCAGTATCAACATAATTTTACAAAATGTCTTTATCTTACTTACTATTATAGAATTACAAAAAAATTAAGATTTACAAGTTTTAATGTCTCAAAATCAAACACTTAGCCAATCAAATTCAAAACCCTTCTCCTGTAGTTTCAGGAAGTGATTTTTTTGAAATCACTGATTGCTCTACAGCTGCAAGTGAATCTTGATAACAGTTGACATCCTACCTCAGCTATGAAAATGCACTGCTTGTTTCTTACCTCAGTGATACCCGATATCCAGAGTCCTTGCGTAATTCCTCAGCCTGACAGCTCAGAAACTAAACTGCCTGGCTGGGACGCTCTTCAGAGGGTCAATGTGGACTCAATTGGCCAAATGTCCTGCATCCACACTGTAGATTCTATGATTAGACCAACAGACTTTGTAATATTCTATGTCTTATCCTTTTTGCCTTCAGGAATAATCTTAATGGTCAGAAAGTGTATTTAAAGTCAATCTTTGCTTAGAGAGGTACTTGCTTTTATTTTCCTTAAGTGGTTGTGAGTGTGTGTTTTTTTTGCATGTGTTTTGGGTTATTTAGAGGGATAAAAAACTTAAACTTCCATATTCAGGACTACGTGTGTCAAACAGTTGCTTTTCCGTCATTGAATAAATTTTATTTTAATAATAAACCAATAATTTTGCATTTATTGAAGAAACCATGTTAGATCTTTATATTTAAACCTGATATAGATAATGTATTTACTTGGTCATCTTGGTAACTGTGAATGCTATTTTATTTTCTGTTATAACCTGCTGAGTAGTGGGGCTAGAGTGATAGAGAACTTCGGCCTCATTTTTACCAATAGGCGGTCCAGCAATGTACAGGAACATGGATGAAAGACAGGATTGCTTCACTATGCCATCACTTAAATAAAATTTGCTACTCATAAATAGCGCACTTATTCTGTTCAGGAGAGAAGAAAAACAAATCAAGCCAGGAATTTTGTTCACAGTGCAATAGGCAGGGAGCTGATGAATTCTGTAACCTGTGACTTTTCACCTACCACTTATTCAGTTCCCACTGCCAAACTTGTTTCTGTTCGAAGGTATTTTCTAACCTTAAATCTGCAAAGTCTGCATGGATCAAAGCATATCAGATTTGATCACAATGATTTGAGTAACAGAGAGAAGCAATAATGATATTCATGCCATTCAGCAGCACTATTATGTTCTGCACAATATCTTTCACAGTAAATAGGTTTGCCTTGTCAATCCAAATACAAATAATTTCAAAAGTTAGACTTTCAAAAATAATCTCAGTGTCTTTTGAAAAACAAGGCATTTCAGAGTGCATCATACTGAATATATGGCTGTTGACAATTTACAAAAAAATCAAGATTGCAACATCACTTGAGTAACAAAATGGCAGCCTGAAGGTGAACATTTATTTGGCTGGGTCTTGTTTCTTTGAATTTTTACCTTTATATATGTGGCTCACTGATCTTCTTTTTAGACTTTGGAGCTACAAGTTATAGAATCTGTTTCCAAATCTGATTGTATGCTTATATTTAAAATGACACTTACACTGTACATATATTTTACAATTGTGAAACTAATTAATCAGAAAGCTTTAAGTGCCCCACTGATTATCTTCAGCAGAAATACACACTAACAACTAATGCTGAGAAAAGTTACTATATAATAGTTTCCAGTTCAATGGCTGGATCCACAAATATTATTGTCCTAAGGACCATAATTTGAATTTAAAAGAAATTAACGATAATAGTTTACAATCTGTTGCTGTCTTGGTAAGAATATTCATATAATTAAACTGGCAAACTAGCATTTGAATATTAATACCTGTTGTTTTAATGCTAATGGTCCATGGTTGCAATAACGTAATAGTCAGTACGAATACTACAATGTTACCAAGAAGCTACGTACTGAGAATCCACCTTGACCACAACTAGAGATTGGTGTGTGGCAAATTGATTCCAAACTCAGGGTTGATGCCAACACTGAAAAAAAAAGGATAGCCCCGGGATAAATTTTCTCACTTTGCTTCATTTTAGAGATAACTCAGGCCTCTGTAATTGACATTGGCGCAAAACTGGAACTGCTTTCAACTGACACTATGCACCATGAAACACCACGGACAGCTTCAGGTAAAGGAAATCCTCAGGTGATGTCCTGCAGCTAATTACCTCCAATTGCATCACTATCATCTTTCCTCCAACATAAAATCATAAGTGGGGATGGATTCTGATGATTGCATATAGCTCAGCATCATTTGTGATTTTTAGCACCATTCAGGACAAAACTTAGTATAAGTATAGACCTCTAAAATTCTCCGATTTCACAACCTGTGTCTTTCTTTTTTGAGTGCCCAAGCAATGCAGACTGGTCAGACAACGGAGAAAAAGCAAGAAGACTGTGAGGATGAACACACATCACCATCATATAATTTCACACTTATGGGCACTGGCTCAGATAACGACACTGTTTGCCGTTAGAGGATAGAATAGAGTTTGGGATCTGGACACGTGAAGAGTTGGAAATGCATGATCTTCAGGTTTTTGAGGAGCAAAACTAACATAGGTGACAACATGCTAGAAGAGGAGGTCACACACATTTCTCTGCGGAGAACTCAGATAATCACTTTGTTAGAGCAGCATAGGTTGTAGTCTGATTGGAATTCAGAGTGAAATATTTGATGCATTGGCAAGTCTGCCAAAGAGATTGCCATCAATGTTAAAGAATATGGAATATCCAACTTGGCACAAGGTTTGGCATAGAACATGTAGACCAGCTTTTTTTTTATCATGTAAGGGCTGGCCAACTCCAACAACACAATTACAGATCCAACCAGAGTGGAATGTCTATGATGTCTCAGCTTCTATTGCAATGCAAGTAGCTTGTATCAGATGTCTGAGGTGAAACCTAAGACTGGATTCATGCAAGGTCAGCTTGCTGCCATGTAAGTTCGGACTACTGTTATCAAAATTTGAATTACTGTGTACAAAGGGCCTTACATCTGCCTTTGATGTCCAGAAATCTGCTCTCCAATGGATTACTTGGTTTGCCAAGATATCAGCCCAGGAGTTGGCTTTGTCTCCATGGAGCTCAAAATTACTGTCCGCTCTCAGGAATACACCATTTGCCCTCCCATCCCAGTCACTTTAATGCTGCCATTTTAGTGTCTCAGCCAGTCCCAACTGATATAGCCTGTGCTGAATGGTACAGTTTATGGTCTGACCTTCTAAGCACAATGCTGCTCAAGACTTACTCACAGGCAATCTGTATTGTCCTCCAGTAAGGTTCAGCAGCTTGCAAGCAGTGTACGCTGGCAGGAAGGGGATTCACATGCGTGTTTTGTTAACTTTTGGATGTAATAACAAATTATTTAAATTCTAAGTTTGGTTTGAAATAGGGTCGCTTTTATTTTTTGGCATTGTGACCAAAATAATGAGTGACAGAAAGTAAGGTGTGAGACTGTTTGTAAATGAGGAATTGTCATTGTGCGACTAGAATTACAATTGTAGACAGCCAGGCCGGACTGGGTTGTCTAGATTGCCTTTTCTCTTTCCATCTTCAAGATCTTTCTTTTTCTCCTCCATCTCATTGTCCTGCTACTCAGCTGCTTGCCAAGTAGCTGGTGACAAGGATGCTTAATTCATTATGATGAGGTTGGGCAGTATGTAACAGACCATGATTAATTTTAACACTAGCTTTATGAGTACTGCAGGATGCTTCTAGTGTTGCCCAGGTCGTAGTAGTTGAATTTCAGCAAGGCAGTGGTCTACTTTATCATATTTCCTGTAGCAAAATGGCTTTTAAAAGTGGATGGTGCTCCTACATACATGCATACCAGAACCAACAATCTCTTGCTCAGTGTACAGCTATTGATGCCCAGTAGTTATCCTTTCATTTGCTATGGTGGCTCAAAAGCAGTTGGCGTAGTGAATTGTCACAGAACGAAGGCATAAATGATTGCCTGGTATTTTGAAACATTAATCTGTATAGTTATCTGCTCACAGTTGTACGTCAGTTGCATGTGGACGCAGTGGAATTTCTTTTGGGTATATTATAAGGCAAAGTTGATATGCAGAGTTTTCAAAGGAGGATGCATGGAGTCAAGGGCACCCTACACCATGGGGAAACCTATTGGAGCCATATGATCAGTCTTCTTGTTTATCTCTGGCAAGAAAACATTACAGCTAGTTAACTCTCTTTTTGATCAGGCAGCTTCCATGAACTCCCATACGCAAATGTGGACAGTGAATTAGGAGATGTTGCAAACATCGCTTACTCCAGTCTGGAAATAGTCAGACACATATAAGTTCATAGTCACCTTCTTAGCCTCTGGGAATGTAATTCTTTGTTATGGAATAAAGTTGTTGTTGTGGCCTCAGCAGGTGGCAGTTTTCAGTGAAGTCTCAACATTTGTTCTCATTAAGTTCAGATATGTGAGTTGCTCCATGAATACCCTGGGTAGACATGGCTTCCTTCTTCTCCTCCTCCTCCCTCTTTCAGCAGCTTGCCATGCTTCACTTGGCTTCTGTTCACTCTCTACATATTTTTAATCGACCTGATCAGAGATGTTATGATACACCTCTGGAGCAGGTGGGGCTTGACCAGGCCTTCCTGGCACAGAGGTACAGGCACTACCAATATGCGACAAGAACGCGCCTGCTCATTCACTATGCCGTATTCCAGGAAATGTTTATTAAAGAGTTCACGTCTGGGAGTACATGATCTGTGTAGCCCACTTGAGATCAGCAGAAGCTCCTTCGGCATTCATCATATCACTCCCTACAGTTTTGGGCAACTTAAGACCACAAATGGATGCCCCAAATAATTAAGTATTGAAGCACTGTGAAAGGAAATAAACCAGAAATTACCCTGTGTATTGTTGATGATCTCTTTAAATTGCGCTGATGGGATTCTTCCTGCTGCTGAACTCATATTCAGTTGCATGAGAGCACCTTAGCTGCAGCATTATTGAGCTCAAATATGGCAGCATGGCAACACATCAACATTGCATGTTAATTGATGTCATTATTTGCCTGATGCGCAACTTATGGCAGCTACTTACTGCACACATTTTAAGGCCAACACTAATATGGCCATTGGTGCAATTGGCTTCAAACATGTGTATTAAATTTCATTCATCCATCATGCTACGATCACAGGCTATACTGTTGACTTACACTTGTGCCTGGTCAGGCAAAGCCTCAGATTTAAAATTCTTATTTTCATGCTCCAATCCACCAAGGCCTCAACCATTCCTATCATTGTCGTTTCATCCAGCCCCGCAACTTCCCACATCTTTCCATTTCCCCACTTTTGGCCTCTTTAGTTCCATGACATTCACATTGCCACTAGCAGCTGTGTTAAAGCTCCCAAGCCCCTAAGTTTGATAATACGCCTGAAAATTGCATTGGAATGATTTACACACTTTATTAAATGTGCTATATAAATGTCATAACACAAACAACAAAGGTAATAAGTGTGGCAGTGTGTGGCACATGATAGGAAGGAAAGGGTGTAGGAGAAATTTACAAGGATGTTATTGGGACTGGTGGATTTGAGTTATGAGGAGAGGCTGGGTAGGCTGGGATTTTTTTCAGTGGAGTGTAGGAGGTTGACGGGTTACCTCATAGAGGTTTGTAAAATCACGAGGGGCATTTATAAGGTGAATTGCAAAGGTCTTTTCCCCAGAGAAGGGAAATTCAAAACTAGAGGACATAATGTTAAGGTGAGAGGAGAAAGATTTAAAAGGGACCTGAGGGACAACATTTTCACACAGAGGGTCGTTCACTTATGGAATGAACTGCCAGAGGAAGTGATAGATGCAGATACAGTAACAACATTTAAAAGATACTTAGACAGGTACACGAATAGCTTGCTATATTGGCTTGAAATGATTCCAGAGTTTTCCTGTTTCCCTTTTAGCTGTATTCATGGCCAAGAGATTCAAACCATGGTTTTGAAAACCAGCATGCTTTGCCCCTGCAGGTTCAAATCCTAGGGATCAAAGGATGTGGGGAGAAAGCAGGAACAGAGCACTGCGTTGGATGAACAGACATGATCATATTGAATGGTGCAGCAGGCTTGAATGGCCGAATGGCCTACTCCTGCTCTTAGTTTCTAATTAATTCCTACTCAAGTGATATTTTCATTGAGTTCTGTCTCTGTCATCTACGTGCTAAACGCTTTGATACCTGTGTCATTTAGAGACTGGTACAGTTAGAAGGCAAGTTTATGGATTTATGGTCTCAGAACAAGAGTTTGGCAATTAGGAGCACAAAAGTGCTAACATGTGAAATGATTTCCATACCGTCTACTTAGATTACTCTGCAAATGGGGAAAGCAAATCTCACGTCAGTTATACCTAAATATATATACAGAACTGTGCTCTCCAACATATATTTTCAATGTCAGGGACCAACTTAATAACCTGATTACTGTTTCCTATAAGAAATCACTTTAACATTTACAGCAGTGTGTTAGACTAAATCGGTACTGAGATAAAGTCCTTACATAGCTTGTATTATATTTATAATTTTGCACACAGTGCTCATTTCCTGATCACAAAACCTTTGTACAATCTTTGGCCAAACATTTAGGTCAATGCTCATCATTGTAAATTACTATGTCAACATTTCTCATTCAACTTCACAATATCGACTGTTCTGATGTGGTTGCATGGTCTGAACGAGGAGTTGGTCAGAAATCACATGACACTAGGTTATAGTCCAGCAGATTTATTTGAAAACATAAGCTTTTGGTGCATAGCCGCTTCATCAGGTGAAGTGATAAAGCAGTACCCGGAACACAGAAGTTAGGTAAAAAATCAAAGGGTCATGCGTGTGTGTGGTGTTGTGGGGTCACCTGCAGTGCGACATGAACCCAAGATCCAGGTTGAGGCCATCCTCACGAACACCGAACTTGGCTATCGGCCTCTGCTCAGCGACTCTGCGTTGTGTATCCCGGGGCACTTTTACCTGAAGATTAGAGGCTGACTGTCCTTGACCGCTGAGGTGTTCCTCCACTGGGAGGAAACATCCCTGTTTGGGGATTGTTGCACAGTATCCATTCATCTGTTGTCATAGCGTCTGCATGATTTTGCCAATATGCCATGCCTTGGAAAATTCTTGCCTGCAGCGTATGAGCGAGACAACTTTGACCAAGTCACATGATTATCTGCCACATTGTGAGTGGTGTTCCTTGCGTGATGGTAGTGCCCATGTTGAAGATCTGACATGTCTTGCAGAGGTCGCCACGACAGGGTTAGGGCTAGAGTTGTACAGTGTTGTGGTTGATGTTGTCCTGAAGGCTGGGTAGTTTACTGCAAACAATGGTCTGTTTAAGGTTTGGCAGTTGTTTGAAGATGAGAAGTGGATGCGTGGGGAAGATCTTGACAAGGTGCTCATTGTCATCGATATTGTGTTGAAGGCCGTGAAGAACATAGCGTAGTTTCTGCACTCCCCGGAAGTACCGGATGACAAAGGGTACCCTATCAGTCGTATTTCATCAGAGATAAAAGGTACTGCAGATGCTGGAGAATCTGAGATAACAAGCATGGGGCTGGATGAACACAGCAGGTCAAGCAGCATCATAGGAGCAGGAAAACTTGACGTTTCGGGCCTAAACCCTTCATCTCTATCTTCTGAGGAAGTCATTATGGTTTTTTTGTTGTGGCATATTGGAACTGGTGATTGATCAGTTGAGCATTGTATCCTGTTCCTATGAGGGCATCCTTCAACACGTTTATGTGTCTGTCGCGTTCCTCCTCATCCGAACAGATCATCCATAGGGGATGGCTGTTTTAATATGTTGTTTCGGGTGAAAGCTAGAGAAGAGCAGCATCGTGAGGTTATCCGTAGGCTTATGTTAGAGTGAGGTATTGAGATGTCCACCTGATGATGGAGATGCGCAAGTCCAAGAATGAGACTGATGATAAAGAGCAGTCCCTGGTAAATCTGATGGAGGGATGAAACTTGTTGATATCACAATGCAGTTTTTTCAGTAATTCCTCATCATAAGTCCAAAGGAAGAAAATGTCGTCAATGTATCTGCTGTATAATGTTGCTTGCAGGTTCTGTGCTGCAAAGAAGTCTTGTTTGAACCTGTGCATGAAAATGTTGCCATACTGGGGTGCAAATCTGGTTCCCATGACTGTTCCATGTGTCTCGATGAAGAACTGGTTGTTGAAGGTGAAGATGTTGTGATCCAGGATGAAGCGGATGAATTGTAGGATGGTGTCTGGAAATTGTCAGTTGATGGTATTGAGTACTGAAGCTGTTGCAGTGATGTCGTCATTGTGGGGTATGCTAGTGTAGAGTGCCAAAACATCCACTGTGATGAGTAATGTTCCTGGTTCGACTGGTCTGTGGATGCTGAGTTTCTGGAAATCTGTAGTGGCACGACAGCTGCTGGGTTTTCCCTGTACGATAGGTTTCAAGATGCCTCATAGGCAGAGAGGCCTCAAATCTAACATGCAATGCCTGACCTAAAATGTCACCTCTTCCCTTCCCTGACAAAACCTTTCGTTCTCCCAGGGCAGCGACTTGCAAGAAATTTGGATATTTACACATACCTATTAATGAACGAAAGCCTTCTAACTGATTAAAGATTTAACGGCCATCTTAGGTTTGTTTAATACATACCCTTTGATCTTTTACTTCTGAATTCTGTGTTCTGTGGGCTCCTTTCTCACTTCACCTGAAGGGGCTATGCTCTGAAAGCTTGTGTTTTCAAATAAACCTGTTGGACTATAACCTGGTGTCATGTAATTTCTGACCTTGTCCACCCCAGTCCAACACTGGCACGTCCACATCATGAGCATGGAGTAGCTTCAGGACATGAATTACTGAAGGCACTCCCCAAGCCCATTGCCATCCAGAATATCAAATAATTTACATTTATCGTCTGACCATAAATATTGAGACAGCACATTTACTAGCATAGATTAAATATATACCCAAACAATGGTTTTTCAAGCAAAATTAATATTAAAACTTATGGATGCTCAGATTAAATGATCCGACTCTTGGATGGTTCCTAATTGCATTGTATTGGTTAACATTTATAGAAGACAATCTCCTGTTACCACTAAAGGTCACTAAGGAGAAAACTTTGAACAGCAATTAATAATGGTAAATTTACATTTTTGGAAAACTCAAGGGAGAGTTGCATCTGGGGTTAAACTGTTAACTTGGAATTCTAGCCCTGCTCTGATGGTTTAAGATGTTTCTTTAACCCTTCAAAGGGTCTAAATTCATGAGCATCCTAATCCACAATCTAACCAAGGTGCTACAATGAAAACAATTAAATCTGTCTTCAACCCCTCATCGTCTGTGTGTGTTAGTCATGAACCACAGTACAACTTTCCATTTCAGACCCTTGTAATTTAACTTTAGCGGAGACATAGTGGTTAGCACTGTTGCCTCACAGCTGTAGAGACCTGCATTCAATTCCACCCTCAGGCAACTGTGTGTGTGGAGTTTGCACATTCTCCCCACATCTGCATGGGTTTCCACTGGGTGATCCGGTTTCTTCCCACAGGCCAAAGATGGGCAGGGTAGGTAGATTGGTCATGCTAAATTACCCAGAGTGTTCTGGGATGTGTAGATTAAGTGTGTTAGCCATGGGAAATGCAGCGATACAGGGAAAGGTTAGAGGATGGGGCTGGGTGAGATACTCCTCGGAGGGTCGATGTAGACTTGTTGGGCTGAAGGGCCTGTTTCCACACTGTAGGGATTCTATGATAGTGGTTCATACTGACGACTTGGGTGAATAAAAGAATGATTTTATTGTCATTTATATTTTACAGTGAGGGGAAAAAGTGGAAAAAGCTTTTCCGCTGTTACCACGATCTGGCAACATTTTGAATAGTTTTAAGAGTAAGAAAAAAAAAGAAAGGTATAGCTTAAAGAGAGTCCAACATCATCGAGAAAGGCTGGCTCATCATCAATGACATCTGTCCCGCCATTACTCCTCCACCACCTCACTGCCGTCTACACTGGGCCCAACCAATGTTGAAGTTGTCACTCTTCAGGTGCCAGCTTTTGCCACTGTGCCAATTTGCCTCCACCACCATCTTACCACCACCTGCACCGAACCCGCCCATATCAGACTTGCATCTCTTGCTACTGGGCCCACTTTGTCAATATTGCTGTGATGTCCTTCCACTAGCACCAGCACTGGACCAAACCAATAACCAAATAGCTAATCCTCAGGCAGCATCTTTTGCCGCTGGGCCTACCTCACCAATGTTGCCTCTGCCGATGTAGCAGTCGCTGATTGAGATGCCAGGTCCTGTGTTCACCCTGGAAAAGTAAGTACGAGCTCACTCGCCATCACCATGGGGTTTGCACCAGGCTCACTCGTTGATTGGGGAAGGTGGTAACCAGAGTAGGTAATATGAGTGATAGTCTGGCAGTAGCACAATATAAATGTAACGGCAAGAGAAGCACTTATTAGAATACATTTTAACTTAAAAATAGCTGTAAATTGGCATAAACGTCAGCAAACAACTGGGACCTGAGGAAATACATTTTGCTTTGAGTTTTAAGATTTAACCTTTCAATTAATTTACCCTCTCTTCGTGTGCATCAGGCATTTTAAATAACCTGCAATTGCTGAAGCTTTTCAGTTTTTTTTATTTTTGACATATACTTTGTTGTAAAAATGTATTCAAATGAAGAATATACAGCTGCAAATCTCAGTCAGAATAAGTTTTCAAAATTTGTCAATGCAAGTCTGAAAAAGACAAGAGGTACTGCAGATGCTGGAGAATCCGAGATAACAAGCATGGGGCTGGATGAACACAGCAGGTCAAGCAGCATCATAGGAGCAGGAAAACTTGACGTTTCGGGCCTAAACCCTTCATCAGACCCAGCCCCATGCTTGTTATCTCTGAAAAAGACAATTTTGTTTCTTGTGGCACCTTGAAACCTGGAGGCAACGTGAGAACACCAAATAAGCACTAATAGGGGATCCCTCAATTGGCGGTTCAGTGTGATATAGCCAGTTTTGGGGCAAGACTTTTTTTGGATGAAGAATTTGATGGGCAGACTTAAAACAATTTTGAGCTGAAGTTTCTGTAATATTTAAAAAAGAGGGTTGACAATCAGATGCCTTTGGAGTGCAGACATGGAGACAACTCCACATAAAGGAGGTGAAGTTTATTCTAAAACTTTGGACTGTTTCTACATTGTTGGAGTATTTGTACTCATTTACTTATTATTTGCTCTAATTTATTTCCGAATGTATTGCAACGCAGTTAGGTGATTCTGGTCCCATTACGAAGATTCACGTTGGGATGAGCGCGTGGTTTACAAGACGGTGAAATCCTGAACCTTTCAGGTAACTGACTGCGTAGATGGCAGAAGGACAAGGCTTGCACACACAAGCAGCCACATGGGACCCGTCCATGTCAGGAAAGGTGGTAACTCCATCCGGTGCTGGTGCGTCATAAAATACGTCGTAATCTCGGAGATGGATTTGCAGAGGGAGTAACGCAGACACTACAGGACATAGAGTACGAGGCGATCAGCGTTTGTTGGGGCTGGCAGAGCGGAGAGTTTTCATTGTGATGGAAGACCAAGAGAGGAAAGATAAGAGGAGCCTGTTCCACTGAGAACTTTGTTGTTTCCCCGGATTTCCAGATTTAGGCTCGGAGTCCGCACCCACTGCTGCCTGAACACGGTGTGTGTGTGTTGGGGAGGAGAGTGAGTGGGGCTGAGACTTGAGGCTGCACTCAGAAGATCGATGTTTCCTCACTTGCAGGCGGCTTTAGCATTGCAGGTCGAGCGAAGTTGTCGACAAGGGCGAGACTTATGCCGATCCAAACCACCAAGGTGGCAGATGAAGGCACTGCGAACTCAGCAAGGGAGAGGGACGAGTGCAGAGCCCTGCTAGACTCGCTGAACAAAGTGACGGGATGCTACAGGCACCTGGCCATGGGGCTAGGGGGCTCGGCGGACTGCAACAACCTGAGGGATGAGCTCAGGAGGACGAGGGAGAAGACCCAGGACCTGGCCGGACTCATCCGTAAGAAACTGACGGCGGTGCTCCGGGACAAGATGCTGAGCAAGGAGGAGCGAACCGAGATGGAGCGACTCTGGGTCATCTTCTCCTCCAACCTGGAGACCTTTCAGATGGATATGTGTAAAGTGTTAGAGCTGGGCCAGAGCTTCCCCCTCTCGGGAACAGAGAAGCCCTTGATCCAAACCGGGATGTCTGGAGGAACCTCGGAGGTAGCAGCCCGGGCTCTGAGTGTCCAGAACATAGTCCACGACCCGGCACTGAACGTGGAGAAGCTGGAGCTGGAAGAGCTGGAGGAGCAGATCGAGAAGGTGGACAAAATGATGGAGAACATGGAGATGAAAGTCAACGTCCTGAGGTGGACGGTTGAAGCCAAAGGAGACACGTACCATTCCGTGCTCAGCACCGACGCCTCCATGATGGCCCTGCTGTCGGAGGAGGAGGAGACGCAGCGCAACAACCGGTGCTGTGACCGCGAGAAATGTCTTATGTCCATGCTGTTCTGCATGGTGGCTCTGATAGCCGTGGTATTGTCAGTTTGTGTTGCGAACCTTTCATGACCGATGCCCCCACCGACATCCGCAGAATTTAGCGGGGCTGATTGACTTTGCATTTCCCTGTGCACACATGAAGGAGAAGCAGACCCCGCATTCTTCTTCGAAGCCCTGCATAGACATGGCAAGCATTTTTTAATGGGGGAAACGTTTTCTTAATCTGTATGCCAAACAAAAGCAAAACTGAGCTGAGTAGGGCTTTAGCAGCTGTGACTGGTTCTCGTTTTGTACAACGTGTGAAAGTAATGTGATTACATTTCATTGACAGCTGAGCTCAATTAAAAATCATAAATGGTAAAAACAATGACACTTTTCTAGGTTTCCGAGAAACAGTGGAAAATAAAGCTTTAAAAAGACTGGGGAAGTGTGGACTTTTTAAAAGTGTCAGTCAGTTGATCACATAGGAAGAGATTAATAATGATTAAAATGAATTTACATGCTGAAGAACTGTTTGATATATCTCACTTTAAAAGGTCAGACAGATTTTGTTTGTGATTATTTTTTATTACAAGCTGCTGTAGCTAATTCATCTTTTTTGTAACAATTATTGTTTTAAAGTAAAACTTAAAATATGGAAGGTGGAAATTTAGAACAGCTAAACCTACTTAGCAGATAACAGGGATTAAGGACAGTTTAATTTAGAGGACTAGACTGTATTAATACAGCATGGGTTTAAAATCCATTAAAAAATCCATGAGATTGATTATGACAAAAGGAATGATGCTAAACATCACTTTTCTGCTGTATTAAATCCTGAACATTTACTGACATTTTATTATGTCTTATAAAAAATGCAACAAGTCGTCATGATCTGAAATGTACTGCCTAAAAGGATGAAATCAGATTCAATAGAAACTTTGAGAAGGTGATCAGATGTATAATGGAAAAATAGATATTTGCAGTATGTTGATTGAAAAGTGGGAGATTGGAATAATTAGATAGATCTCTTGAAGAGGTGGTGCAGGTATGATGTCCATTCTTCTGAGCTGTAAGGTTCTATGTCTCTCTGATGAAGAGATGGAACTTTTCAGTCCATAACGTCCATTAGCTTAATGAGCAAACAAATTGTGTAGTGTGATACTCACCATCGCAAACAATGAAAGTATAGTACTGGACAGAAACTAAACAATCAGCACTCACAACAGTTACGTGTGATAGGATTACATATTGGGAATCCAGGTACAGAAATCAATGGACCTAGTTGTATTAGCTGCCACTAGCAGCTCTTCATTAGTAAACTGAGCAGCATCCCTGCCTGTCATACAGGAGACTAGGGTTCAATTCCCTGACAGGGAATGACTGATATCTCTGAGATGGGCCATATGTAAGTTAGGGAATGTTTTATAGGATAAACATGAAATACATTCTGACTGGTACGACCCAAGAAAGCACCAAGTATCAGAGGGGCCTTGGTGTTAATGTACACAGTCCCTTAACTTATCAGGACAAGTGGATAAAGTGGTTGAGAAGGCATATGTTATACTTACTTTTATCAGTTGAGACACTGAGGCTAAGAGCAGGAAGGGAATGTGAAACTGTACAAAACATTGGTTAGGCCACAGCCAGAGTGTTATGTAGGGTTCTGGAAACCGCATTATAAGAGGGATGTGCTAGCACCGAAGAAAGTGCAGAGGAGATTTATCAGGATACTGCCTGAATTGGAGGGTTTCAGTTACGAAGGAAGATTGGACAGACTGGGATTGTTTTCCTTAAAGCAGAGGAGATTAAGATGTACAAAATTAAGAGGGGGATATGATCATGAGGTAGGATCGACAGGAACAAACATTTCCCTTTGATGAAAGAATCAATGACCAGAGGACACAGATTTAAGGGAAGGCGCAGAGGTTTAGAGGAGATGTGAAGAAAAACTTTTACACCCAGAGGGTGGTGGGATTCTGGAACTCATTGCATCTACAAGGGGTAGAGGCAGAAACCCTCATAACATTTAAGAAGTCTTGAGACATGCACTTGAGCTGCAAAGGCTATGGGCCAAGCACTGGAAAATGAAATTAGAATAATTGGGTCGTTGTTTTTGACTGTGATGAATGCAGTGGGTTGAAGTAGTCTTTTCTGCAGATCTCTATGAACTTAGCACACAAACCATCAGTGCAAAATTGTCAAAGCATATTTGTGTAACACAAAGCTGGCATGCAAAATCAAAAATAGTACCTTTGGTGGTGACCCTGATCTCTCTTGTTGTGGAGGGCAATATTCTTTGTTTCTGTGATTTCGAAAAGGCACAGGAAAATAAAGTCTGCTTCTAATCTGCTTGAATTGTACCTGTAGGACAACCTAGTGATGACAGGATCAAGCAAACCTGTGATCCCTAAAATGGCTGAATAGCCTGTCAAAACTTACTGTCAGTGTTTACATTGGAAAGATAGACACCTGAGCAAGATATCAGCTTGCTGTTGATGTCTGTGGAGCTGTATCACAGCATAAGTGAACACCTTAAGAGGAAATTAACTTTGTTAAGTTGAAGTAAAACAATATTTAGAAGCTGATCCTTAAAGCTCCTGCTACTTTGTTTATTTGAGGATTTACTGCAAAGTTATACTACCACTTGCATGTCAATCATACACACCAAATTGGCTTGCAGTAGCTACAGCCAATAATATCCAAATCAGGAGCTTAGTTACTATTCAAATCTACCACTTCTAAAAGCAGGACTGGTATACTTTAAGTATGCTATTGAATATGTTATTGTATGCAAGTAGCATCAACATTAGGAAAAGAATAAATTAAACATTTTGGAAGTAGTACAATGCTTGATACACGAAGGTGTATCAAGGGCAGCACAGTGGCTCAGTGGTTAGCACTGCTGCCTCACAGCGCCAGAGACTGGGGTTCGATTCCACCCTCAGGCGACTGTCTGTGTGGAGTCTGCATGTTCTCCCTGTGTCTGTGTGGGTTTCCTCCAGGTGCTCTGGTTTCCTCCCACAGTCCAAAGATGTGCAGGCTAGGGGGATTGGCCATGCTAAATTGCCCGTAGTGTTCAAGGATGTGTAGATCAGGTGGGTTATAGGGGGATAGGCCTGGGTAGGATGCTTTGAGGTTCTGTGTGGACTTGTTAGGCCAAATGACCTGCTTCCACACTGAAGGGATTCAATGAAAAGGTGCTTTCTTTAATCAAATATCAAAACTACTGACTGCAAAGGGCATAGATTTTGTTATTAAATGAGCATTCCACTTGAAGAGATAAATCACTTTGAAGTGTTCAAGATGTAAAAGATAAAAATGTAAGTCAAACATTCCATCATTGCCACAAAGTTGCAATAAATAGTAACTTTAAATGAGCAGCAGCGAGAAAATGAATTAAATAAAGGTTCTAATCCAGGAAACACCTAACAGTGCAGTAAATGTTCTACAAAAGAAAAGTAAACACAATAACAGCTACAATAAGAGGGTTCAAAAAGGACAGGTCACAATTCTTTCTTAGTGTGCAATTACAAGTTTGTAAAACCATTTATTTATATAAATAGAGTATATAATCAGATGTATTCAAACTATACGAATTACTTTCACTGACACAACCGATACTTTTGTATCTCTAATCAACCTCATTAAGTTCACTCCTAAATTCACAGAAATGTTGAAAATAGTCACAAGTGTGATCATCTAAAGCCAATGAAGACATAAAACTCACATTTTGTTGCCGCATAGAGCAAGATTCTACAGTTTATTTCAGATCCTCCACAAGGCTTTAATGTAAGGTGGCATTTGTACTATGTATATGTAGACTTTGTTGATGACTCTTTATAGAATAAAAAGACAGTGATCACTGTTACAAACAGTAGAATTTAGGCTGGATGTAAAAGGTGGAGATGCTAGAATTAGTCTCACCAGTAACCAGGATTTAGATTTCAAACAAGAAACAGAAATATTTTAGAGTATTATTAAAATAACTTCACTTATTGCATTTACATTTTATGGTAGTAGATTGCCTTTAACTTTGCTCACAATCATAAAATTAGTATAGTTTTTTTAGTATATAGGATGACAATGGGTTTAGGGAGGTTACAAAAACTTAGTCCATTGTACCATCTAGTGGACATAACCTATGTTGTAAAAGCTGCAAAATTATATAGGAATTGTTTACATTTCGAATCTGCAATTTTGGAATAAAGGCGTGATCAGAAAATTGTGACAACAGGAAGTCAGAATGCATAGTAGCAGCAGGAAACAGCTAGCATCACCTGTTGCTCAAACTTTTTACGTACCTTATCTGAGATAGGCTGGACATACAGAAAGGAAAGTGATCTATGCAGGATATGCATTACACTGCAGGATGCCATTGATACACGCTATTTCAGCATCAAACTTGCATGGTGAACTAATGGATCAGGCCCTAGATAGTAGGCTGCCAAGAAGGTCTGTTTTATAACATGTGTAACAATAGGAATCCAAATGGATATAATGGCCAGTGAAGGTAGGCTTGTGGTAGGATGTCAAGGAAATAGTACTCATTTGACAGCTCCATTTAAAAAGCTGAAGTTGAACACAGGATGAAGCCCATTGAGAAGTGTAAGTAAATTCTTACATGCAGCTGCAGGTTCAAATGTACTTTGATATTTCTTGTGAATTGTCCTGATGAGTGCAAACTGAAAAGCTTTGACAAAGTATAACAAGCATGGGGCTGGATGAACACAGCAGGTCAAGCAGCATCATAGGAGCAGGAAAACTTGACTTTTCGGGCCTAAACCCTTCATCAGAAATGGGGGAGGGGAAGAGGGTTCTGAAATAAATAGGGAGAGAGGGGG
>JAHRHZ010000030.1:4292990-4374500 GCA_024137785.1 Ginglymostoma cirratum | reverse complement strand
TTGGTGGGGTGGTACGTGAGGACGAGGGGGATTCTTTTTTGGTTATTGTTGCGGGGACGGGGCGTGAGGGATGTGTTCCGGGAAATGCGGGAGACACGGTCGAGGGCGTTCTCGACCACTGTGGGGGGGAAGTTGCGGTCCTTGAAGAATGAGGACATTTGAGATGTGCGGGATTGGAAGGTCTCATCCTGGGAACAGATGCGGCGGAGGCGAAGGAATTGGGAATAGGGGATGGCATTTTTGCAGGAGGGTGGGTGGGAGGAGGTGTATTCCAGGTAGCTGTGGGAGTCAGTGGGCTTGAAATGGACATCTGTCTCTAGGTGGTTGCCCGAGATGGAGACAGAGAGGTCCAGGAAGGAGAGAGAAGTGTTAGAGATGGTCCAGGTGAACTTCAGGTTGGGGTGGAAAGTGTTGGTGAATTGGATGAACTGTTCGAGCTCCAAAGTATGTCTTTTTTCCAGCAATACTGATGTTCTATACCAACAAACAACTATTTATAATGCCACAGGGAAAAAGAGTAAAACTCAGAAAGGGAAGAGTCAGAGATGACCACATGACTATGAAGAACAGAAGAGAATTAGAAGCATAATGAGACATTTTCCAGAGGTCAAAGTTGGAGGAGAACTGGAACAAAACAAGTGTTCTCAATATCCTGATTAAAGACGGGTGAAATCAAGACCTCTGCAGATTTGAGAGGAGGCAGCTTTTCTCTCAAGAAGTGAATGGAATTAAGAGAAGTTGTTCAAAGAGGGAAGTGAAACATAATATAGGAGGGTGACAATGTTGAGCTGGTGTAGAACAAAGAAGCAGATGAACTGGAGAACATTCAGGAGACAGAGGATCAAGAAGAAATTATGGCTGTATGGTGTAAAATGAAATCAAATGGGCCAAAGAATATGATATCATTCAAATTGTAGAAGGTATCAAAATTGTCATGGATAATGAATAGGAACTGTGTGGGCCGGGGCACAGAATGAATCTTAGATCAGAGGAAATAACATTTATGGTCAGGAGCGTGCGGAAATGCTGCATTCATTAAAAATTTTAATAAGTTAATTACAGTATTTTGCACGACAAGAATAACTTTATATAGCATAATCTAACAATACTTCATGGAAATAATATCAATGAGCTGAGGAATTGGTTTGATAGGTGTGAAAGTCAACCACCCAGATTTACAAATGGAGATGTGGGCCGATACAACTGCACAAGGAAAGATGACTGAAAACACACAACCTCTGAATTGTTGAAAGAAAAATTACAAATACAAAATGAAGGTGATAAAGATGAGGATTTCTAACAACTAATAAAGAATTTTGCAGGTGTACATGCTGTTGTAGTATCAGGAGACGGAGAAATGAATTTACACACAATGATAAAATGATACTTACAATGTTACTTAAGGATTAAGGTGAACCAGAACACTTGGAGAACTCATTGCTTATTTTCTCAAACAGTGGCTCTGGACCATTTTTGTCGATCTGAGGATACAAATGGCGCCCAGATTTAATGTTTTATTCTAAAAATAATATCTCAGATAGTGCATTGCATCATTCCTTCATTACTGCATTGAATAATGTGCTGAAGGTCATGGAAAGGGACTTGACTGCTAACACAGAACACGGCAATAAAATAGACAACTATTGCAGACCAAAAGTGAATCTCCTATTCAGCATAAAATAAACATGATAATAGAAATATTTTTAAAAAGGATAAATTTAGCATGTAACATATTCAACTATAATAAAAGATATCTAATCAGAAAATTATACGAAGTGTTGTATGCCTCAAAGATGATATGGTTAGAAGTCACACAAAACCAGGTTATAGTCCAACAGGTTTATATGAAATCACAAGCTTTTTGAGCACTGCTCCTTTAGGACACTTCGAAAGCTTTTGATTTTAAATAAAACCGTTGGACTAGAAGCTGGTTTTGTGTGACTTCTGACCTTGCACTACCCAGTTCAACACCGGCACCTCCACATCAAAGAAAATAAGCAGATATAGATCAGTTGAATTTACCTGAGTGTTTGTAATATTCTACATTTAAACGGCTGAGGAGCTAATCAAGGAAAATGGTTATGTCTGAAATATTCTATTCCCCAATATTATCTTACTGTCAAATTGTTTTAATATAATATGTAATTTCAACTTTATTGCCAAATAAGAACAGAAGTTTTACACGTTGCAAGAGCTATCCAGGGATGGAGTTACTGTTCAAATGAGAAGGCAAAATTCTGACAGTGTTCAACCTAGGGAACTGCAAACGATCTATTTAGATCCAAGAATGATACATACGAAGATTTTCTAAATGATGAAAAACTAGTAATTGTGGAGGAGCAGTAAGATTTAGGGTTCAGGCAAATAAATCACTAAACACTGGTAAGGAGGTACAAAAACAACTAAAACTGCCAACACAATGATCAACAGTCTTAAGTACAAATGAGTGGAAGTTATGTTACAATAGTATAAAGCTCTGACTGGACTACATTTAGGATACTGCATTTAATTCTGGACCACACCTCAGGAATTATGTGTTGACCTCGGAGGGAATGCAGAACAGATTCTGGGCTAAATGATAGCTGGGATAGAAGAGTTGTTACTAAATAAGAAACTGAATGAACTGCAGATGCTAGAAATCAGAAATAAAAACAGAAATTGCTGGAAAAAAACTCTAGGAGTTCTGAAGAATGGTCACTGGACCCAAAACATTAACTCTGATTCCCCTTCATAGATGCTGCCAAACTGCTGAGTTTTTCCAGCAATTTCTGCTTGTGTTTGTAGAAGAGTTGTTATTCCTTTGAGAATATACGTATTGAACAAATCAAGATATTTAAGGTGCTGAAAGGAGTTGGAATGAGAGACAAACTATTTGGTTTGGCAGTGGAGTTCAGAGTGAGGGGGTGTAACCTTAAAATTAGAACTAACATATTCAAGTGATGTTTGAAAGCACATTTTCAAGCAAAGCACAGATAGCGGAAATCTGGAACTCGCTCTGTCTAAAAACTAGATTGGTAAGAATATTAAAGGCAATAAAATTAATATGGGTAAATTGCAGATCTGCCATTAAATAACTGAACAGGTTTGAGGGCTTCAATTCCCTATTCTTATTTCTATGTTTCAGAATTCAGAAACAATCCTGAACAGAATACAAAGGTTCCAAGACTCATTGATATTTCTAAATCTGTCAACTTTTTTCATTGGTAAAATTTTACCTTTATTTTAAGTTTCCGTTCACAGTCAAACATACAATTGTGACTGAAAGTCTGTGCAGTATTTACAAACTGCATTGACAGAATTGCCATCCTTTGAGGTGAGATGTCAGAATTAAAAATTGAACGTAAAAAATCCTTGGTTCCATTTAAGGAAAGTTAGGAAATTCTCCTGGTCACCTGATAAAGATACTTCCTCAATCATTGGCATAAACAGGCCCCCACTTTCACTTAAATTACAAGTGACTATATTGCTAAGGGTAATTTACTGATTGCAGAATACTTTGTAATGGTTCCAGAGACGTGACACATAACATTCTCATTCTTGTTTTCAAGTTGCTCTTTGGCCTTGACCTTCCCATTTCTGTATTTTCCTGCAGCCTTACAACTCTCCATATCAGCGCTCCTCTGATTCGGGTCTTTTGAACATCCGCAATTCTAACTGCTCCATCATTAAGTTGCCTGTGCCCAAGCTCTTAAGTTCCATCCCTATAACTCTCCACTTCTTTAAAACATTCCTTAAAACCCACCTCTTTCACCAGAAATTTGAGTTATTATCTCCTTATCTTGGATCAGTGTCATATCTTATTATTTTGCATCATCATTGGCTGTCCCTCCATTGGAGGATGACATCTATTCATAGTTGCATATTTCCGCCACAGGTCTTCACATAACTGACGAGGTCAATGGGAATGCAGAACAAGTGTGTTGGGGCGTGTGAAACTTGTGCTAGAAAGTCGTATCATCACGTTTGGATTGGGTGATATATTTCCTCCACCACCCGCCGCTTAGTTGATTCACCAGGTCTCTCAATTGATCTATTCTACCAGCACACACTGCAAACTCCAAACTCTCAGTCGCATTAACACCACCTAATCCCTAATTTATGGCTCCAGTGACCCCCGACACCCCTCCACACACACACACACTTCAAGGCATTTCCAGCACTTGCCTGTCTGATGAGTCTCTTTTTTTTCCGAACAGAGTTGGTCACCCTGATGACTGAACTAATACGACCATCAAATCTTTGACACCATATCTTTGGCACGTGTATCAGATTCCAGAAATTAAGATTTTGCTTCCTTTTCTGCTGCTACTCTGCATGATGGATAGTTCAAAAGCATGATGGAATAAACGCAAAGTGCTGGAGAAACACAGCAGGTCTGGCAGTGTGTGTCGAGGGAAAAAGAGTTAACGTTTCCAGAGATAGTAAGAACTGCAGATGCTGGAGTCAGAGATGACATAGTATGGAGCCGGAGGAACTCAGCAGGCCAGGCAGCATCAGAGGAGCAGGAAAGTTGACGTTCCGGGTCGGGACCCTTCTTTAGTTTCTTTTTCTCTCAACAGATGCTGCTGGACCTGCTATGTTGCTCTAGCACTCTGCGTTTTTCTTTCAGTTTCCAGCAACCGTAGATCTCTGTGTTTGTTTTGATGATGTTTTCGTTTTTTTGAGCGATTAATAAGAAACTTTGCCATGTCATTAATGTCAGTTCTGCCGCGCTTTTAACTGCGATTCAGTTTTTCGAAGATACCCTATTTTAAGAAACACTATACAACTGATTCACCTACGTTCGCAGGCGCTACATAAACGCATACTGTTGTTGACCAAGAAGCGCTTCCAATGTGTTAATGCCGTCGTGCATCATCAATAAGCGTCAGGCGTCAGTGCGGGCACACGCAGCCTGGTGACGTCTGTGATAGCGACGGTTAGGGGTAGGAGGATAGGGCGGTGATGTCAGTGGTCAGGGCTCCAGGCTTCGTCGATGGTTGTCAGGTTGTCGATTTCGCGTTGGATTTGGCTTCTCGATCCAGGATCTGTTTTACGACCCCTCACATAGGCAATGGTGTTAGTGAACTTAGCATCAGTTCAGCACGCTCAGTAGGACGGCTTGGGCGGGGATGTATCCAGGTGCTCCTCTACAGGATGAAGCTACAGCCAAGCCAGCGCCGGGATCTGCTCAGGAGAGGTGAGTTGGTGTGTAAAAGGGTGTTCCTGCCCACCAATGACAGTTACTTTTGCTGAAACTCTTTTAAGACTCCTAAGTAGACCAAATTAAAGTAAATGGATCCAAATTAAACTGGTCGGGGTGACAGCACCTTTAAAGGGAGACAACGGAAATAAAACATATCTTAAACGAACAAAATCGAGTTAAAATGTCATTGTACGTATTAGCAAAATGTATAGTGTGCGCAGAGTAAAAGTACTGTCTTGCGGATGAAGGCTGCAAACTTCAGGGCTTCGCCGTTCAGTTCAATTTTTGTAGTCTTATCACCTCTTCACATTAATTCGGAGACACTAGCAATTCTGATTATCTGGGCATTTTATGAGCCAACCAAAGCATATTATGGAAAAGATTGGGAAAACCACGCATGCCTCATAGCATCTATAACGAACAAATTAATCTTTGGGACGCAGACCCTTTTGGAAGAAAATACTTCTTTTAAGAGGGTGAAAGACAGGATTGTCATTCTTTCTATGGTGGACACAAATCTTCAGTGGTGACTGCATTAATAGCACCTCAGTGTTTTTCAGAATTTGAATATTACTGGATAATTTAATGCTGCATGGTTTTTTTCTTAATTGTAATTAAGCTTCCACACATGAGAAATACATGAAGGTAAAGGTTACACTTTTGGTAAAGATGCAGAAATTGGCTAGTGCTAAATTTATTTTTTAAACAGTTGATGAAAATGTGAATGTCTTTCCAGAAGAATTAGGGGCAGGAGTAGGCAATTCTGCCCCCTCGAGTCTGATGTGCCATTTAACATGAGCATGGCTGATCTAATCTCAACTCCATTCAACTTTCCTGCCTACTTTCCATAACCCTTCAACCCAATACTCATTAAAAACCTGTTTGTCTCCTCCTTAAACTTACTCAATGTCACAGCATCCAACACACTGTGATAGTGAATTTCAGATTTGTGACCCTTTGAGATGTAATTTTTTGTCAACTATTCATATCTGCTACCCTTATCCTCAAGCTATGACCTCTCATTCTAGGTTTCCCATATGAAAAAACATTCTTTCTAAGTCTGCTTCATCAATCCCCTTCAGCATTTTGCATACCTCAATTAGATCCCCTGTCATTCTTGTAATTTCTGGGGAGTAAGCTATATAAACTGTTAAATCTCTTAAAAGGACAAACCTGTCATCTCTGGAATCGATCTCCTATGATCTGCCTCCAGTACAACTGCATCTATCCTCAAGGGAACCGAAATTGTATGCAATACTCCAGGTGCTGTCTCACTAATGCTTTGTACAGTTTCAGCAACACTTCCCTTTTATACTCCTCCATTCGTTTGGCAATACATGGCAAAATTCCATTTGCCTTCCTTCTTATGTGTTGTACCTTCATACTAGTTTTCTGCGATTGATGCACGAGGACGCCCAGATCCCTCTGCACTCTGAAGTTCCTCTCTGTTCAAGTAACAAATTGTCTTTCTGTTCTCCCAACCAAAATGGATAACCTCATACATCCATGTTAAACTTCATATGCCAAATTTTAGCTAATTCACCTGTCCTATCCATATCCATTGGTAAATTTCTTGTTTCTTCATTACATCTTTTCCATTTATTTTAGCATCGTCTGCAAATTTGATAGCTTGAAGAGCCAACCCTTGCACTTTGTCTTATTCAGTGGTCAGAATTTCTGACTCAATGTAGGTCAATGAGCTTGAATGTTCCCTGCTGCTCCTGGCTAGCTACTGTTCAATTTGATAATCTTTGTTCAGTGACACACTTCTCTAATGTAGGCTATTTCTTGACCTCTGAGCAATCTGGCTTTGGATAACAATAAATAATGCAAATAGGATTGAATTGGGTGGGCTCAGTAAGCTGGATTTGTAGCCCCTACAAGCCATTTGGTAAATGTTTTAATCTGTCTTCTAAGAAGTATCAAGCATTATGCTAGTCAATTAAGCACATTTTTCTTTCAATTAAAAATGTGTTAGTGAATAACATTTTAGTAGTGTAATTTCCTTTTTATTTTTAACAATATTGTGGGCATGCTTCCTGACACACAAGATTAGTGTTTCAACATTTCTAAGAAGCTGGTTTAGATGATCACTGAATAATAAAACAATCATTTAGCCCTTGTGACCGAATCTGGAGCAGATATCTTAGTTATGCAAGTTTTGTTGTCAATTTATACCCCAAAGCACAGTGCTGATCATTATGATTGATTATGATTTTTGATGCACATTGAATTCAGGAACTGTAATTAACTGAGCTCAAATGCTAGGAACAAACTACTGGAGATGTTGGAATCTGTGCTGAAAAACAACAAATGCTGGAGATCACAGCAGCTTGGACAGCATACGTAGAGAGAGAGCAAGCTAACGTTTCAAGTCTAGATGACTGTTCATCAGAGCTCAAATACTATTTGAAATAGATCTGATAAAGTACTGCATGTGTTGATTGGCAAATTTTGAAGTAAGTGTTGATGGGTATTGAATTAAACTTGCAGAAATTCTGGCAGATGAAAGAACGTGTAAAAGAAGAGCTCGTTCCTGGAGAAAAGTTCCTCTTTAAAATGGTCCTCTAGTTGTGACATCTTCTTCCTTTTTTAAAAAGAAATGTTGAAAATTGATCAGATTGAGGGCGTGTTAAAAGGATTTGCATCCAAGATGCCCAAATGCTTTACAGCAAATGGCTTGAATTTGAAATGCATTTACTAATTAAGTGGATTAACAGGGCAGGCAATTTGGAAATCGCAAGTGAATTAATAGCCAGTTGATAGATATTTCATGATATTAATTGAAAAAGGAATGTTGACTAGATCAATTGAAAAACACTAAATCTGTTTGAACACCAGAAGATGCAAGAGCAGTAGGCCATTCATCCCACCGAGTCGGTTTTGCCATCATTCAGTGGGATCATGGCTGAGCTGATAATCCTCAACTCCACTGTCCTGCCTTTACCCCATTTCTTCAGTGATTAAAATCCATCTTGGCCATGATTATATTTAATGACCCAGTCTCAACAGTGCTCTGCAGTAATGAATTACACAGATTCACTACCTTTTGAAACAGGGAGTCTGTACTTCTATCAATTTGCCAAGAACTTGCATTTATTTGGCACCCCAAGGTATTTCACAGGAATATTATAAAATGTGGTGTTGAACTATGAGGTATCAGGGCAGGTGGCCAAAAAGCTTCGACTAAAGTCTAAATTTTCAGAGGCATTGTATATGAGAAAAGAAAACTTTAGGGATGTAGATGCAGAAGCCGGAGCTTAGGCTGAGAGCATGGACATCAATGGTAGTGTTCTGAAAATGTAGTTCTCCTTAATTCTACGCTAGAGTATTTTTGTAGATGATGCTCTTACAAAAGTACACTGCTTTTTTTATTGAGAATTAATGCTGCTAACTTGAACAAAACAGATATTTAATTCTTAAAAGGGAATGTTATGTTAAAGCAGTACAGTTATAAATTTTATGCAGACTTAGTAAAAACATTTTTTCATACTGTCACTTTGCTCCTTGCTCAGTTGTTGTTAAGACAGCACATTCCACAACTGCAGTTGGCCCTAGAACTTAACTGACAACATGAAATGAGAGAAAAAAATGACATTTCATGAGGTTATGTAGCACTGGATCAACTTGATTGCCAAACAAATTCTGCAATTTAAGACAATGCAGGCAATGGAATCTGTTGATGTCAATTAATGTTTGTTGAGGTTTTGTACCTCTGAACAAGTAAGAAAATGTGATTTTTTTTTACACTTTTTTTTTTGTAAGTGTCAATCCAAATATAAATAACATTTTCCAGAAAAGGATGTATAAAATACCTCTGGCTCCCACAACCTTTCTCTTGTTGATTAATCTATCTATTGCCGCCTTGGGTTGGGTTTCACTTCACAACCCTGTTAGATGAACAGATAAAATGGTTGATCAGAGGACCAGACTTCATGAAAATCATTCTTTGCATTGTTATGATAGTTTTTAGTCAAATAATGTTTTCTAGGAATACTCTACCTTCCTGTCCTTTCCCTTCCATAGCTCAAAAGAACAATGACAATTTTTCTAAATCTTGTATCAATTTCAATTTAGGGTTCACCACATCTGCAGCATCTTTGCAGTATAACTTGAAGAAAGTGGATCTGCCTCCGTTAGAAAGTCGAAAGTTCTTTTTTGACACTCACTCGGTAGTACGTGAATTGGAAGGCTATGGTAAATATAATTTTGTTTGTATTTTCCTACTGCGAAGTTGTCTGGAGTTTATTTTTCTATTTCACCATTGCATTTCAAATGGGGTGTTCTGGTGAAGTGAAATGGGCCATTTGATTTAGATTTCTTGAAACGGAAAAGAAAAATATTTTTTGCTGAAGCTTTTTGTTCTGCATTCAGCAGGACAATTTGCATGAAATACCAAAATAAAAGGAAAGAAGTTTATATATATGTATCAGATTCTGCTAGCCAGGCTATAAATGCGCCGGTTACTGAACTGCCTTTTAATGCAGTGCAAATAATATTTTCTGTTTATTTTGGTATTCTTTGTGAATTACCCTGATCAGTTAAAGATGAAAGTTTTGGTAAAATGCGTCTCTTACTGATTAACATTCGTGATCTTGATATTCTGCAAGGATAAATTCCCAGCAAACTCCCAAACTTTGGGTGTTCACAAATAACTAGTGTCTTGGAAATTGAATCCAAAAGAATTTGGTAGGAAAGTGATTCCACCTAGAAATGGGATTTTCCAACCTGATATGAATATATTCTGCATGCTAGCATACAGGTTTAGCAGGTGATCAGGAAGGCAAATAGATTTTTATTTCAAAGGGAATGGAATACTTAAATAGGGAAGTCCTGTTACAAGTAAACAAAGCACTAAATAAATCATACCTAGAATACCGTGAGTGGTTTTAGTGCCCTTATCTAGGGACAGGAACTGACATTGGAGGCAGTTCACGGAGGTTGACTAGGTTGATCCCAGATATGGAGGGATTTTCCTGTGTCGAGAGGTTGAGTAGATTAGGCTCATATTTGGAGTTTAGAAGAATAAGAGGTGACTTGATTGAAAAATATGAGGATCTGAGGGGGCTTGATAGGGTAGATATGGAATGGTGGTTTCCTCTTGTGGGAGAGTTTACCCCAGAGGGTGTAATCTGAGGAGGAATTTCTTCTGAGGGGAGTGAATCTGTGGAGTTCTTTACCACAGAGGGCTGTAGAGGCTAGTTTATAAGTATATTCAAGGTTCAAATAGACAGATTATTAATCAATAAGGGAATGAAAGGTTGTGAGAAAAAGGCAGGAAAACAGAGTTGAGGATTGCCAGATCAGTCATGATCTCATTGAATGGCAGAGCAGACTCTGCTGAATGGCCTACTTCTGCACCTGTCTCTTCTGGTCTTATCACAAGTCACATTACACCAGGTCGTGTGACTTCTGACTTTGTCCTCCCCAGTTTAACATCTCCACAGTCTGGTCTCGTGACGAATCAGAGACTATTATGCATTGTGGCTATATCAATGGGAAGGACTTTCTTTTGTCTAGCAGCTTATATGAAAGTCAAAGCAATTTACAATGAAAAACATTTTTGAAGTGCAATCACTTTTGTAATAAAAAGGAAATGTCCAATAAATTTGCACAGGGGTGGTTTAAAAATAGCATTGAGACCCTCGGCCAGATAATCTTTTGATGTTGCTAGGGGTAAATGGTGGCTAGGAGACGCAAATTCCCATGCCATAGGATCATTTGTATCTGTCAAAGGTGTTGTCAAGGCCTTGACTTAACATTCCAGCCAAAAGAAGGCAACTCCCTCAATTCTGCACTCTGTTATGTGTTTTCAGTTTGTTGAGTGATGCTTGACTTCAAATTCTGACTGAGGCAAGTATGCTCCCACTGAGCCAAGATCCACAAGTAAAAAGGCTTGCATTGATTTGTCTTTCATGATCAGAGGACACTCCAAATTGCTTAATGGCTAATGATGTACTGTGTAGTTACTATTGTAATGTTGAAAACATGGCAGTCAAATTGTAGATGGCAAACTTCTACAAGCAGTTTTTGTGATGTTTGAGGGGTATATATCACTCAGAGCACTGATTTTCCCCTGTACTGCATCAAAATTCTGTAATGGGATCTTTTACACTCACCTGGGAGGGCAGACAGGTGCTCAGTTCAATATTTAGTCTGAAGGTAGACATCTTCGATGGTGCAGTACTCTCTCCAGTACTGCATCAGAGCTTCAGCTTTATTTTTTGTTTTGACACAAAAGGTCCAGGAATTGGACCTGAACCTGCAGGCTTCTGACTCAGGAGTTCATCTACTGCGCTATGGCTGACACTTTTCATTTAGGACTGATCACATTATTGTGCAATCAGTGACACTCCTTAAATCAGTATTTTACCTGCAGCAAGTATTATGGCATTTGTAGTTTGACAATTATCAGTAAGAACTGGTGATATTTACCCATTACGACGTTTATGTACCGTTGTGTAGCAGAGGCCAACTTATCCTCAATGCAAAGAAGCAGTGTTGTCATTTCCCTATTTATGTTGGAATGCATTTCATAGAGTTCCTAGACTCCCTACAGTGTGGAATCAGGCCCTTCGGCCCAACAAGTTCACACTGACCCTCGGAACATCCCACCAGACCCATCCCCCTGTAACCCACCTAATCTACACATTCCTGAACACTACGGGCAATTTAGCATGGCCAACCCACCTAGCCTGCGCGTCTTTGGACTGTGGGAGGAAACCCATGTAGACACGGGGAGAATGTGCAAACTTCACACAGACAATTGCCCGAGGGTTGAATTGAACCACTGAGCCACTGTGCTGCTTGCGCTAAATATACATAATTTGTCACAGCTTTTCCCTTGTGCTCCTGAAGGCCACGCAACCTTTTTTACTAAATTAAAGATGGCATATAAATGCAAGTTCCACAGCTGCTTTTTGCAGCAAAAACAAAGTTGCTGGAAAAGCTCAGCAGGTCTGGCAGCATCTGTGAAGGAAAAAACAGAGTTAACGTTTCGGGTCCGGTGACCCTTCCTCAGAACTTGCTTTTTGTAGCATGTTTCATGGGATTATATGATTGAAGTGTGTGTGCAGGGTTGATTGGACTGAGTGAGTTCATTACATATTTTCCAATGTTGGAATAAACTACGTCCAATTATAAATATAGTGTTCATTTTTTTACAATTCACTTGCAACTAAAAAGGAGAACATCTTGCTATTGATGCTGACACGTGACTTGATTGTGTATTTTGATAATTGTTCATAATTCTTTAATATAACAATAGGTATAAGTCAATATACTTCAAAGCTGTTGTATTTTTCAAATTGTTATTCCCTTTTCAAATATTATCATGCTCTAAAATAATTAGTTTGACTTTTCCTCTGGGGGCTTTGAGATCAGCCAGCAATGGTTTAGCAACCATGTTTTATTTATTCATTTGTGAGATGTGGACACTGCTGGCTAATCAACATTTATTGCCCATCCCTAGTTGCCCTTGAGAAAGTGGCAGTGAGCTGCCTTCTTGAACCGCTGCAGTCCACCTTCTGTGGGTTGATCCACAATGCCATTAGGGGGGAATTCCAAGATTTTGACCCAGTGACAGTGAAGGAACAGTGATATATTTCCAACATAGGATGGTGAGTGGCTTGGAGAGGAACTTGAAGATGGTAGTGTTCACACTGCTGCTACTGAGCATTGGTGGTGGAGGGAGTGGATGCTTGTGGATGTAGTGCCAGTCAAGCAGGCTGCTTTGTCCTGGATGGTGTCAAGCTTCGAGCGTTGTTGGGGTTCCCCAGGCAAGTGGGGAATATTCCATCATGTTCATGACTTGCGCCTTGTAGATGGTGGAAAGGCTTTGTGGAGTCAGGAGGCGTATTACTTGCCGCAGTATTCCTAGCTTCTGAACTGTTCTTGTAGCACTGTATTTATGTGGTGAGTCTGGTTGACTTTCTGTTCAATGATAACCCCTGGGATGTTGATATTGGGGGATTCAGTGATGGTAACGCCTTTGAATGTCAAGGGATGGTAGTCAGATTATCTCTTGCTGGTGATAGTCATAGCTTGGCATTTGTGTGGCACAAATGTTACTTGCCACTTCTTTGAATATTGTCCAGATCTTGTTGCATTTGAACATGCTCTGCTTCAGTATCTGAGGAGTTAGCCGTGTTGAATGTGGTTTACGTCAAGATTCTCAATACTGAAGTTTCTAACAGAATAAATGTTGTTCAAGAAAGTACTTGAAGTGTTTAAGGCTTTGTGTTCTTGTCATTTATGCTTTCACTTTTTTTTTTTCTACTTGGTTGGATCTCAAAAATTCCCAAAATTATAACTGTGAGGAAGCAGGTCATTTGGCCCCTCGAAAACACCACCCCCCTCAGGAGCACCCCCCCTCCCCCCCCCCCCCCCCTTCCTATCCCTATAACCCTGCATTTCCCATGGCACATCCCTGGACACTATGGGCAATTTAGCATGGCCAACTTTGTTTCAAGGAAAAAAAAAGTCCGAATACATTGGCCGTGATGTTGTTAACCAGCCTCCATGTATGCAAGAGATTTGTCTTGGATGATCAAAATTCTATCACTGGGCTTTGTAGTCAAGACTTGTTTTATACCGCCTATAATATCAGCTTAATTTATATTCAGTCAATACTGTTGCATATGATGAAATCAGGATAATGTTGAGCAACTTAAGCCAGCAGTTTGTTGGCCAATGAAGTATATTTTCTGTTTAAAACTCTAGTTACATTACATGGTGGGAATTCTAAATTGTGAAATCTTTTTAATCTTCTATATTAATAAGAGTCATACAGCACAGAAACAGGCCCCTTGTTCCTACTCATCCATGCCAACTAAACTGAACTAGTCCCATTTGCCTGTTCAGGTGATGAGGAAACTTCGACAAAGGAGCCTCCGAAATGTCTACCACCTTCCTCAACCGGGGAATCCCCAGCACCGTTGTCGATAGGGCCTTCAACCCGGTCTGACCCGTCTCCCACACTTCCGCCCTCACCCCTTCTCTTCCCTTCCATAACAGTTCCCCTTGTCCTCACCTACCGTCCCACCAGCATCCACATCCAGAAAATCATCAGAAGCCACTTCTGCCACCTCTAGCAAGATGCCACCATCAGACACGCATTTCCCTCCCCTCCCTTGTCCGCCTTCCGCAGGGACCATCTCCTCCAGGACACCTTGGTCCACTCTTCCTTCACACCACCCCCAACCCCACGGCAACTGGCACAGGTGCAACACCTGCCCATCTACCTCTTCCCTCCCCAGCATCCAAGGGCCCAAATGTACCTTATGGGTGAAGCAACACTTCACTTGCATTTCCCAGAATCTAGTCTACTGCATCACTGCTAACAATGTGGTCTGTTCCACACTGGGGAAACGAAGCGTAAACTGACCAATTTGCAGAATATCTACGTTCTGCTTGCAAAAAAGACCAAGCTACCCATTGCCTGCCACTTTAACACACCACCACCCTGTTCCCTGGCCAACATTGCTGTTTCTGGCTTGCTGCAGTGTTCCAGCGAAGCTCAGTGCAAGCTGGAAGAACAATACCTCATTTTCTGCTTGGGGACCTTGCAGTTTTCCGAACTCTATATAGAGTTCAATAATTTTCGGGCCTAAACTCTACCATGCCCTAGTCCCCTACCCTAGACGCTTGGCCTCGTTATCACAGCCTGCCATTACACACTACCTATTGTTAGTCCCTAACAGTCCCTACTAACAACTATGCACCCTCCTAGCCAGATCATTATCAACTCCTTGTCTATTCAACTGCTCTGTCTCTCCGTCTATCCTATCATTTATTCCCGACCGCGTACCCCTCCCTTTTTTGCTGCATATAAATTGACGTTTTTCCCAGCTACCATCAGTTCTTCACAGATGCTGCCAGACCTGCTGAGCTTTTCCAGCAACTTCTGTTTTTGATCTGATTTATAGCATCCGCAGATCTTTCAGTTCCCATTTGCCTGTGTTTGGCCCGTATCCATCTAAACTCTTCTTTTCCATTTACCTGTCCAAATGTCTTTTTAAATGTTGTTATTGTACCTGCCACTACCACGTCCTTTGGCAGCTCTTTCCATATACGCACCACCCTATGTGGAAGAAGTTGCCCCTCTCACCTTATACCTAGCCCTCTAGTTTTGGACTCCCCTACCCTGGGGAAAAGACCTTGGCTAGCCACCTTATTTATGCCCGTCATGCTTTATAAACCTCTGTAAGGTCATCCCTCAGCCTCCCAAGCTCCAGGGAAAAATGTTCCAGCTGATCCAACCTCCCCTTATGAATCAAATCTTCCAGTCTCAGTAACATCTTTGTAACTTTCTTTTGCACCCTTTCTAGTTTAATGATACCCTTCCTATAGTAGGGCAACCAGAGTTCTATGCAGCACTCCAAACGTGGCCTTGCCAATATCTTGTACAGCTGTGACATGATGTCCCAACTCCTATATTCATGCTTTGACTGATGAAGGCAAATATGCCAAACCCACCCTGTCTACCTGTGATGCCATTTACAAGGAACTATGTGCCTAGTTATCTCTTTGACAACACTCCCCAGGGCTCTGTACTGCACTGGTTTGTCTTAGCAAACTGCAATGCTTCACATTTATCTGAATTTAAACTCCATCTGCCATTCCTTGGCTCATTGGCCAGTTGATCAAGATCGCATTGTACACTTAGATAACATTCTTCGCTGTCCACTCTACCACCAGTGTTGGTGTCATCACAATTTTATTAACCAATACCTCCTATATTCTCATCTGAATTGTTTATATTAATGATGGACAACAGTGGACATAGCACCGATCCTACAGCGCACCACTGGTCATGGGTCTCCAGTCTGACAAACAACTCTCAGTCACTACCCTCTGTCTCCTACCATCAAGCCATTTTGTATGCAATTGGCTAGTAAAGTTGCAAAAATACATTAGGATGGGCTTAATATGGTGATTGGTAGAATGGTATTTTCCCTAACTAGTTTCACTGTGGTCAGATGCAACCTAAGCAGGTTTTTATCCATTAGAGACAGTTTTGAGGATGGGATGCTGTGTGGGTAGAGCCATATAAGTGGCAACAGTAGGGTCTTTAATAGAATGTTAAAGTGTAACAAACGAATACAAGACTGTAAAAACCATGGAAAAGGCTGTACTGCATTCAGAGAGCTTTCGTACCATAATTTTCATGCTGAGCCAGGTTCCTATCTAAATCAAGTGTTGGACTTAGAAGCAGCTGTATCTAACCCAGATGGTTAAAAGAAAAGGAGATTTAAAATCAATCATGTAGTTAATGGAGAGGATGGTTGCCATTTAAATGCCTCAGTGTCAGAGAAGATGTTGCATTAACTTATTAAAAATGCTGCATTTGAAATAAGAGAACAGAGAAAATATTCATGCATGCCAGCTGGTATGCTAAATTTTGGTAAGAAACATTTTTAGTATCGGCACTTTTGAGAATTATGGATTTGTGGATAAAATTGAAGATTATTTTATGAAAGCATCATCAGGAATGATGAGTTTTATTTCTGGAAGCTTCTGTTAATTTTATGGTCCACCACTGTTTCACTACTCTGATTACATTTTACATTACCTTTGATTAAAACAGACTTTCCTGGTAATACATTTTCTTGCTGTTTTTCTTGTAGGTTTCAGCACTAAGCAGTCAGAAGCTGTGGTAGCTGCACTAATGAGAGTCATGAACTCCAGTATGGAAATTATGTATAAGGATATGGCAACCAAAATTCAACAAGTAAGACAACCCCAGTGAATCAAAAAGCAAAATACTGCAGCTAATGGAGATGAAGCAAATTCAGAAAATATTGGAGTGACTCAGCAGGTCAGTCAGCATCTGACAGGAATATACAGTGAGTACAATTATTGACGGCCTCGTATCTTCCTGGTGATGTTGCCTGACTTGCTCCAGGTCTCCAGGGTTTTCTGTTTATTGTTTTTGCCCATCATATAGTATGTAAAGAGACAGATTTTCTTAATTGATGGATGAAAGCTGAAATGTGACACTATGCTTTGCAAGCAGCAGAAGATACTGTGACATTTTGCAGGTTTGCAATTTAATCAGTGGACTTATTATACTCCAGAGGTATTATGACGACATTCTGTGTTAGTCAAACTTGATGCCGAAGTTACATTCTTTTTATAATATTTTTAAAAATGTACTGGATATGTTTCTTTAATCACTAAATTTTTAGTCCTACCATTTGTATCTATGAAATGTATGTGCCTCCAAACTAAAAAGTTGTGGAAATTTCATGTTTTAATATTCTTGAATGTATTTTTTTAAAGTATAGGAGGTAGAAATGAAAGTCTCATAGTTCCAGAGGACCACCCACTGTTCTCTGATTTGAAGGGAAATGACTAATGTTGAGGTTAGTGTCTCAGGTATTTTGTGGCATGAAAGGGTGGGGCCTTCATGGTGACCTGAGTTGGTACTGAAATTGAACCTACATTGTTGGCATTACTCTGCAGCACAAACTAGCTATGCAACCAACTGAGCAAATGACCACTTTTTTGTTTTAAAAGCTCCTTGCAGACCATTATTAACACTGAATTGAGTTGGTTATTTTTAAACTACAGTGCTTTTGTGTCGCAGACTTGTGTTTTGAAAAATTTCAGACACTTACGATAAACTGACAATGAAGTTAGCATAAGCCAGTCTGGCTTTTGGGTATCTTGGCATCTGTTACGTTATTTTCTCTGGTGATTTCCAAACTTAGTTAAGAACAGTGTTAAGAATGTGTATGTTGTTCGTTGCTGAGAGGCTTAATTTGAGCTTTAATGTTCTTGTAGAAACAACCAGAGTATATCATGTTGCGCTTACCACACAGTGTGTTTAGCTCGTATATCCTGCAAAGGACTGAGTTGACTCTTGATAGTAATAGGAAATGATCTTTAGTGACAATAACACAAATAATACTATAGTAACTATTGTGCTATAAACTAACAATTAATACGATAACTCTGACAATACTGTAAAACTAAGTCCATATATTGTATTTTGACTTAACTTGAAATGATCAAACATCATACTACACCTTGGCCTTGATCCACATGGCGATGGTCGTCTGGACTTCCTCTCACGGTAATCCCAGGGTGCCTCTTCTTACAATGGTTAGAGTTGGCTTACTGGTCCTGAGGGTGCTGTTGTGACGACTTTTATCCTTGGAAGCTTCCACACCCCTTTAGGAAGGTTCTTCTATTCCTACCAATGAATTGATCAGGAATTGGGCCCCCGATTGGGTCCAGTCAATCAGGCGGTGCCATGTGGATGGTGGGGTGGTGTTTGGTCCTCCATTTCTGAAAGTGTCAGGGGCGTGTAAGTCAGGTAGGTCTCTCAGATAAGAGTGTGAGATGTCCCCTTGTTCTGGAACAGCTCGATATTTCCTATTGTCCTGGTAAATGGGCTTAGTCAATTGTGTATTGTGCTGTCTGTAGCTGCAGCTTGCCTGTCTGGGTGTGTAGTTTGTTTATTTCAGTAAATTTTATCTGGATATTTTGGCTAATGCTTGGCTCAATTTCCCAGCATGCTTTATCCAATTCTGCAATTTTGAGTGGCCCGTCTGGCTACAATAATAATTGGAATTACAATACAAACGTGCCTTTCATAGCATCGCATCTGTGCTGCTGTTAGCTCTTCAGCTGTATATGTTTACTGTAAATCTCAATTCCTTCTGTTTTGTCTTAACCAGTCAAAGTTGAGTTCCTTTTTTAAATTTTAAAGGTTTGAAGTAACTGTTCCCTGGTGCATTCTCCATGGCAATAGCTGAATCATCAGAGTCCACTTGCCAGTCAATCACCACTCTGCATTTCTCATGCAGGATTGATTGCTGTTCCCTTTGAAATTTGGTATTTTTTTTTGTTTGGTCTTGAGTCCAAGACAGTGTTTCAATATTATGCCTTTGTATTTCAACAATAAATGAATAAATATGTTCCTATAACAGTTACTGTTAATATGCAATGTCACATAATTAAAACACAAACATTTTACCCACACTCCAGTTGTTGATTGTAGTTCCAGATATTTATAGTATAAACTAATAGTTTCACCGGCTGTTGAATACATTTATATTTTCCCTTCCTTGCTTGCTTTCACTGAATTGACATGTTTAACCAGTGGTCCTTGCAGTACAAGTCTGTAATACAAGTGTCTGAATGGGGAATTAGCCCTTAGTTTGCTACTTGTGTTTTGATAGACAAATTTTCTCCTGTTTTTCTGGAGAGAAAACCTACTTAAATCATAATGAAGTGATTTTCTTTCTTTAGCAATTCCTATTTTAAAGTGCTCAGCAACTGTCAGCATGCTTACTGTCAGTAGTTAGCGGGGAGGTGATGGCTTAATGGTATTATTCGCTGGACTGTTAATTGAGATCCAGATAACGTTCTGGTGACCTGGGTTCGAATCCTACCATGGCAGATGGGGTGGAATGTGATTTCAATAAATATCTGGAATTAAGAGTCTAACGATGACCGTGAATTCAGGAAAAACCCATCTGGTTCACTAATGTCCTTTAGGAAAGGACATCCTTACCTGGTCTGGCCTACATATGACTCCAGACCCACAGCAATGTGGTGGACTCTTAACTGTCCTCTGGGCAATTAGGAATGGGCAATAGATGCTGCCTAGCCAGCGATGCCCTCATCCCGTGAATGAATAAAGAAGAAAAAAAAATGCCAACTGCATATAAGTGTCCTTTAAATCTGTTCATCTGCATTTTGTAAGCTTTGGTCACTCGATTTTAAACAACAAAACTTGGTCAGTTTTCAGATATTGACGAGAAACTGAAATGATATCAGGAAGCTGAAACATCCACCAAATTTTGGTATTGGTATGATGGAGTAGTTGTTGAACAGTTAACTATATTTTAATTTAGTTGTCCTGAAAAAGTGAAGCCATCCCTCCAAAAATAGTGAATTATGCACTTATAAAGGAGTTATTTTCTTCAAGTGAAAATAATTACCTGGTGGAGTCATCGGATCATTCAGCATGGAAACAGACCCTCTGGTTCAACCAGCCTATGCTGACCATAATCCCAAACTAAACTAAACTAATCCCTCCAGCCTGCACTTGGCACATATCCCTCCAAACATTTCTTCTTCACGTACTTATCTAAATGTTGTAACTGTACCCACATCCACCACATCCTCTGGAAGTTCATTCCACACATGAACCACTCTCTGTGTAAAAGAATTGTATCTCCTGTCTTCTTTTTTTTTTTTAAATCTTCCTCTTACCATCTTAATACACTCCCTCGTCTTGAAATCCCACACCCTACCCCTTGTTACTTTGTGAACCTCTATAAGGTCACCTCTCAACCTTCTGCACTCCAGTGAAAAAGTCCCAGCCTATGCCGCCTCTCCTTATAACTCAAGCCATTCACTCCCAGCAACATCCTGGTAAATCTATTCTGAACCTTCTCCAGCTTGTTAATATCCTTCTTATAACAGGGAGACCAGAACTGGATACAGTACTCCAGAAAAGGCCTCACTAATGTCCTGTACAACTTCACCATAGCACCCCAACTCCTATACTTAAAGGTCTGAACAATGAAGGCGAGCTTGCTTAATGCCTTCTTAGCCACCCTATCTATATATGTTGCAAACTTCAAAGAATTATGTACCTGAACTCCTAGGTCTCTCTGTTCTACAATACTGCCTAAGGCCCTGTTGTTACTTGTGTAAGTCTCGTCTTTGTTTTTACTAAAATGCAATACCTTACGTTTATCCAAATTAAACTCCACTTGCCACTGTTCAGCCTGCTGACCCAATTGATCAAGATCTCTTTGTAATCTTAGATAAACTCCTTCACTGTACACTACACCACAAATCTTGGTGTCATCTGCAAATTTACTAACCATGCTTTCTGTATTCTCATCTAAGGCTCCAAGCAATTTGTGCAAAAATACCTTGTGCATTTTATTTTTATTTCAAGTTAATAGATAATTCAAAATGTTAACTTTGCAATTCATGCATTTTTTTTAATGCTTATCAAACCCTCTTCAGTCACTATCAGAGAATTGAATATGGCAGTCCTTTAAAACCTATTCTATTTTGTTAATGCTACAATGTTAAATAATTATGTCAATCTCGTCAGAATATTTTCCTTACACCTGCTGTTGGTAGTGGAATACTGCTGTCTCTTATAATAAATTATTCTGTAATACATTTTAACTGCAGGAGGTAATGCTTCAGCAGATTATGTCACATATAACTGCTGTGAAAAAGGATATGATCATATTGGAGAAGAGTGAGTTTTCAGCAATACGAGCTGCAAATGAGGTGAGTATTTGGTAAATTGAAGCTGTGTGTTAAGTAGATGAGGTTTAGATCACTGCTGCCTTGGCAAGTGAAAGCAAGGACCATGATGAAACTTCCTCTTCTTTTGAACCTATTCCCATTAACCTGCTGATCTCCCACCTTCCCCCTTCTAACCCTAAAGTTAACCACTATTGCAAGCTTTTTTTCTAATGATCTGCTTTAAAAATGACATCAGGATTGAGTTAAAGAAGCAAGTTTGTTTTCACTCCTAGGAGGAATTCAGTCGAAAAAGTCACCTCAGCAGAGGAGTTTAGTTTGGGATACTTCCAAACCGGGAGAGTTTGGTTCAAAATCCTCAGGTTATTTAGCATTCTTAGAAGGGACTCATCAAATTGTCTCCACAGTCCACAGCAACGAAACTGTAGAGAGTCAGTTAATTGGAAACTTGGAGTTGAGAAATGATTGTAATTTCTCTTGACTTGCAAATCTGTAGTGGATAATGTTGGAAAACCAGATGAAACTTTGTTTTTCTTTATTTTAAGATCATTATAACTGCCTTAAATGTTTTTTCTTTTGTGTAATTACCTTCTTTCTGTTAAAATCTGCAGCCTTGTGAGCATGTTTCAGTAACTAACTATTGTATTAACTATGCAAAATAAAACTTATGATGTATCAAGTCAGATTTCGTTTTGGGATCTGATTTGTCCAATAGTACCATCAACTGGTATCGTAACATTGTCACCACCAAATTGCTTGTCTTCTCTTCTCTGCATCCGCACAGTTGCTTCTGGTTTCAGCCAAAGGCCTATCGATGGTCTGTCCAATTTTTTTATCTACGTGCTGCCCTGAGGCCACAGTATTTAAAGGCACAATGCTGTTTTTATATGTATGCTAATGATACTGGATGTCCAGAAATGTTAACCAATTAAATGTTACAATGACTGGAGCCATCATTTTGGTCCATGCTCCAAACTTAATTCCCTAGTTACTAGTTATGTCCCTTTTCTTGGAAATTGTCTGAAATCAGCCCAAACTCTCTGCAACCTCGCTGCCACGTTTGACCTTGAAGTGAGTATCCAACCTTATTCTTGCAGTCACCAAAACTACTTGCTTCCATCCTGTGGTACCACCCAACTTTGCCTGTTCTCAATTTGTCTGTTGCTGAAACCCTCAATCATTCCTTCCCAAACTCTAGACTTGACTATTAAAATTCATTCCTGACTGGTCTCCTCCATTGCTTCATGTCTGTGGAGAATACAATCAAAAATTCTGCTGTCCATGTGTTGACTCGTGAGTTCCTTTTATCATCCCTATATTTACTGACTTACAGTAGCCCTTGACAACAATGTGTTAGGGCTGCCCATAGTTCTTAGTTAACATAAAATGGCTGAAATCAATTCTCAGTTAACATAAAATGGCTGATGGAGATTTTTGGCTAAATCAGCAGTGTGCACAATATGTTATTGCAAAGTTAAACTGTAATGTAGAATAATTCCAAGCTTCATGGAAGTAACATACCCAAGGTAACCAGATTAGATCTACTGGGCCTTGTAAAGGCATACAATATGCTCCTGTTAAGTAAGAAACAAAAATACAGTCCATGCTTACATGGTTTGATAAGAACATCCTTGTGAAATAGTGGTAGAAGACATTCTTGAAAGTTAGTTTAAAGTTTGCTATCTAATAAGGGATAGAAGGGGAGAAGCTTGACCCACATTAGTTTAAGACCCTTTTGGTGGTTGTAACCACATATTAGGCACACATATATATAAAATGGAATTTTAAGAGTAACCAACATTGAGGGATTTAACTGAATTCCTGTGGATAGTCAGTTTTGGACAGTCAGAAAAGACCCTTTCCTATTAGCAGGTGGGTACTGAATAACTGGTGCATGAATTAAGGGTGAAATGTAGAAATTTGTTTTTTAAAATCTTTTATTCAGAAGAGAATTATTCCAAGGTAACTTGTAATTGAGCTGATGCTATACAATGTGAACAATTCTAATTATGATTTGCTCCTATAATGAGTGGCAAAATTAATGCAAGCTGTTCTTGTCAGCTGATCTAAAGAGGAATGAAAACATGCATACTACATTTATTCCTGAATTCATTTGGGGCACAGGGAACATCTATTTTTATGATTACTTCTATGGTTAAGACTGTAACTGTTCCAATACTTGGCCACTTTGCTTGTACAGGAAGGTTAGTCTCTTGGATGAGGCATTGATACTGATTGATGTCATGAACCTTATCCTGGCAGTAGGTAGTGTTGTCAAAATTGTGCAATTGAAAGGTTGACTGACTAGGTTAATAATATAAAGATTTTTTTTTAATGTGCACACGCCAACTCCTCCACATTTCACTATAGTATTATTTGATATCTGGAGAAAAATAACTTATAGCACTGAGTGAGAATGATACTTAGGAATAATATAAATTAATATTTCTATCTGCTGTTCCTGACCCCTCTGCATGTTTTGAAAACACTGATTTTTGTGATGTTCATTTTCAGAAACTGAAAATTGAATTGCAACAACTCAAAAAACAGTTAGTCGTAAGTTCATTTTCTAAAGCTTCGTTACAAAATTCTTGACTGGATAGGTTGAAAGCTGTAAAAATGTTTGTTTAAAGAAATTTGAGTAATGTGTTTAAAAATCTTCTATGCAAAGCTATATTCTCGGCATACTCTGGAAACCAGTATTTTGAGAAATTCTGACACAGATGATAAAGTGCTATGCAAGTGCAGAATATCTCTACAGTTTTCTCTCTCTCTCTCCCTCACTCACTGTCTAGCTAGTTTGATAATGTTCAAACCCACTGAATGATCCACTGTGGGATTTTAGGTGTAATAACACAGACAAGATAGAACAAGCATGTATTTTGAACATGCACAATACATTTGCTTAGTTGGGAAAGTTAGTGTTTTCAAAATCGCAAATAATGTGCTGTATTAACTCCTTTCTTAGTGGATATGTGGTCGTTTAAAATTAATTGTCTGTAAAAGAACATTTAAGGATGAGTGACCATAACATGAGAGAATTTTACATGGGGTGGCACGGCGGCTCCGTGTTTAGCGCTGCAGCCTCACAGCAGCAGGGAGCTGGGTTCAATTCCGCCCTCGGGCGACTGCCTGTGTGCATTTTGCACATTCTCCCCGTGTCTGCATGGGTTTCCTCCAGGTGCTCCGGTTTCCTCCCACAGTCCAAAGGTGTGCAGGCTAGGTAGATTGGCCATGTTAAATTGACCATAGTGTCCAGGGATGTGTAGATTAGGTGGGTTATAGGGGGATGGGTCTGGGTGGGATGCTCTGAGGTTCGGTATGGACTTGCTAGGTCGAAGGGCCTGTTTCCACACTGTAGGGGTTCTATGATTCTTTCTGTGTTTGAGAGTGAATTCTTTCACTTTCAGAAGCAAAGGTGTTGGATTTGGATAAGAAATTGAGGATATGAGGCACAAGTTAGCTGAGCCGGATTGGGAATATACATCAATATACTGTACATAAACAATGGACATTTTTAAAGAACAATTACACGGTTGACAGCAACAATACATTCCTTCAAGGTGCAAAATACCTCAAAAGGTTAGTCAGTTGTGGCTGACAAAGGAAGTTAAGGATTGTATAATATTAAAAGAAAAGACTTGTAATGTGGCCAGGAATAGTAGTAAGTTTGAGGCTTCAGAAGTTTAGAATACAATAAAGGAAGACAAAGAATAGAATATGAACGTAATCTAGCAAAATAGGGAAACTAGACTGCAAATACTGCTGCAGATAGTGAAAAGGAATGGTTTAGCTCAGACAAATGTAGGTCCATTAAAAGTGGAGTTAGCATTTATAATCTGCAACTGAATAAAGACAGAAGTCAATTGATTCTTTGTTTGCGTTCAGGTGCCAGAAATTTCCCAAAATAAGGAACTTGGGTGACTAGGGAAAAGGAGCAGTTGAAGGAAATTAATATACGTGAGAAGATTCTAGTAGAGAAATTTTAATGGGGTTGAATGCCAAGTCCCAAAAACTTGATGGTCTGCATCCCAGTGTTGAAGAAGGTGGATATACAGACCGTTGCACTATGATTATCCTCAAACTCTACAGATTCTGGAATGATTTCTGCGGATTGGAAGCTTACAAATGTCACTTCACTATGTAAGAGAAGAATAAGGGAAAGTATAATAGGAACTGCAGACTAGTCAGCCTTTAAATCAGTAATAGATTCTAGCATTTTTCCTACCGTAAAGGAAGTGATAAACAGACAGTTATGGAGGGAGGGAAATTACATAATTGGCTATAATCACCATGGAATTACAAATGGAGAATTATGAGCATGTTGCTGAAGAAATTGGTAAAGAAGAATTGACAGATCTAGTACATTTTGGATTTGTAGAAGATTTTTGATAAAGTGGCTCATGGGAGGTTTGTTAGCAAAAGTAATGTATTGGCTTGAATTAAGGATTGGCTAATAGACTGAAAACAGAGGAGGAATAATTGTGTCATTATTGCATTGGCGGGCTGTGACTAGTGGGATTAGTACTTGGGCCCCAGCTGTTTTCAACACTCATCAATGATTTGAAGGTGGAGACCAAATTTAATATTTCCAGATTTGTACCTGACAGAACGCTAAGCAGGCACTTGTATTGTGAAGATGGCATAAAACATTTTCAGGAGAATTTTGACAGGCTTTGTAATTGAGCAGGAACATGGTAGACAGAATTTAATTTGGAAAAATAAAAGGTTATTCACTTTGGTAGGAAGAATAGATCTGCAGAGTCCTTGCAGTGGGGTGGTGGAAAGTGTAAATGTGCAAAGTGACTTGGTTGTCCTTGTCAGTAAGTCACTGAAAGCCAACATGTAGGTGCAGTAAGCTATTTAAGAAGCTAAATGGAATCTTTGGCCTTTACTGCGAGAGGATTTGAGTACTGGAGTTGTGAAGTCTTGCTCCAATAGATAGGAGTTTGGTTAGACTGCACTTGGAGTACATCGTGTAGTTTTGGTCTCATCAATTCAATGAAAGATATTGCAGTAGAAGGAGTGAAATGAAGGTGCACCAGACTGTTCCTTGGATTACCCAACTGTCCCATGAAGAGATTGGGCAAACTTTCAAAGAATGAGAGGTGATCTCATTGAAACTTGTGAAATATTTAAAGGAATAGGCAGGGCAGCTACAGGCAGAATAATCCCTCAGTTGGGGAGTCCAGAACTGGGAGCACAGTTTAAAAATATGAAGGATGCCATTCAGTTCCGAGATGAGGAGATATTGGCTGTTTGGCAATTTTATCCAAAGTAATAATCAAAATGTTTTAAGGCTCTCATGGTGCTGCAGTACACAGCCAAGAGCACCATGAAGACCAAAAGCTCAAAACCTTTTTCATGTTTTTTTTTAACGTCTTGAAAGCTGTTCAGCACATTCACACTTTTGCTTACTTGCTCAGAATGATGTAGAACATAGAAAATAGAACATAGAACAGTACAGCACAATACAGGCCCTTCCACCCATGATGTTGTGCTGAATTTTTACTCTAAACCTAACGTCTATCTAACCGCCACCCATACCTTATATTAGCATCCATGTGCCTATCTAATAGCTGCTTAAATGACCCTAATGAGGCCGACTCCACTACCATCTCCGACAATGCATTCCACGCCCCGACCTCTGAGTAAAGAACGTAAAGAACGTACCTCTGACGTCTCCTGTATATCTACCTCCACTCACTTTAAAACTATGCCCCCTCGTAATAGCTACCTCCACCCTAGGGAAATGTCTCTGGCTGTCTACTCTATCTATACCTCTGATCATTTTATACACCTCTATCAAGTCACCTCTCATCCTTCATCGTTCTGAAGAGAAAAGCCCTAGCGCGCTCAACCTTTCCTCTTAAGACCTTCCCTCCATTCCAGGCAACATTCTGGTAAATCTCCTCTGCACCTTTTCCAATGCTTCCACATGTAATGAGGCAACCACAACTGGACACAATACTCCAGATGTGGCCGAACCATGCTTTTGTATAGCTGGAGCATAACTTCACGGCTCTTGAACTCAATCCCTCTATTAATGAAAGCTAACACACATATGCCTCCTTAACAACTTTATCCACCTGGGTGGCAGCTTTCAGGGAACTGTGGACGTGAACCCCAAAGCACTCTGCTCTTCCACACTGCCAAGAATCTTTCCGTTAACCGTGCATTCTGCTTTCAAATTTGTCCTTCCAAAGTGAATCACCTCACACTTTTCAGGGTTAAACTCCATCTGCCACTTCTCGGTCCAGCCCTGCATCCTATCAATGTCCCTTTTGTAACCTAGAACAGCCCTCCGCGCTATCCACAACTCGACCAACCTTCATATCGTCCTCGAACTTACTAATCCACCCTTCCACGCCTTCATCCAAATCATTTACAAAAATCACAGAAGACGACCCAGAACACATCCTTGTAGTACACCACTCGTAACTGAGCATCATGTTGAATATTTTCTGTCCACTACCACCCTTTGTCTTCTAAGGGTCAGCCAATTCTGAATCCAATCTGCCACATTTCCCCCTATCCCATGCCTGCTTACTTTCTGCGTGAGCCTATAATGGGGAACCTTATCAAACCCTTACTTAAATCCATGTATACCATATCCACTGCTCTGCCTTCATCCATGTGTTTGGTTACCTCTTCAAAGAATTCAATAAGGTTTGTAAGGCATGATCTACCCCTCTCAAATCCATGCTGACTATCACGAATCAAACTGTGGTTATCCAAGTGATCATAAATCCTAATTCTCGGAGCCCTTTCCACATACTAACATCCACCTCCTCCAGCCTACCAGCCTGTTTCACACTGTCCTCCCCTATAACTAGGTCCCTCTGAGTTGTGAATACCAAAGAAAAGTATTCATTAAGGACCTCTCCTATCTTTTTAGGCTCTGTGCACAAATTCCCTTTACAATCCTTGATCTGCCCTACCCTTTCTCTGGTCATTCTCTTATTCCTCATGTATGTGTAAAAAGCCTTGAGGTTTTCCTTGATCCTACCTGCCAAGGTTTTCTCATGCCCCCTTATAGCTCTCTTGAGCCCTTTCTTCAGCTCCTTCCTGGATAACCTGTATCCCTCTAGAGCCATTTCCGATCCTTGTTTCCTAAACGTTTATGTAAACATCCTTCTTCTTCTTAACCAGTCGTTGGACCTCTCTCGAGAACCAAGGCTCCCTCACTTGACCGCATCTTCCCTGCCTGCTAGGGACAAACATTTCAAGCACACGCAGTATGCATTCCTTAAACAATCTCCACATTTCAATAGTGCTGTTCCCTGACAGCATCTGTTCCTATTTTATGTTACCCAGTTCTTGCCTAACAGAATTATAATCACTCCTCCCCCAATTATAAACCTTACCCTGCTGTATGTACCTATCCTTTTCCATGACTATTGTAAAAGTAACAGAGTTATGATCGCTACCTCCAAAATGCTCTCCTACCAACAGGTCTAACACTTGGCCTGGTTCATTGCCAAGCACCAAATCCAAAGTGGCTCCTCCTCGTGTTGGTCTGTCTACATACTGTGTCAGGAATCCTTCCTGAACGCACTGGACAAAATCTGCTCCCTCTAAACTATTACAACTAAAATGTTTCCAATCAATATTTGGAAAGTTGAAGTCACCCATGACTACAAGCCTGTGACTTCTGCACCTTTCCAGTATCTGCCTCCCAATCCGCTCCTCCACATCTCTGTGACTATTAGGGGGTCTGTATATTTAAAAAAAAAAACCAACAAAGTGACTGCTCCTTTTCTTGTTCCTGACCTCAACCCAAACTGACTCTGTAGACATATCATTCTCGAACTGCCTTTCAGTAGCTGCTGTACTAGTCTTGACTAGCAATGCCACTCCCCCACCTCTTTTACCACCCTCCCTATTTCTTTTAAAGCATCTGAATCCCGGAACTTCCAACAGCCATTCCTGTCCCTGAGTTACGCAAGTTCCTGTAATGGCCACAACATCGTAGTTCCAAGTACTGACCTCGGTGGTCTCCTTTCTTGGTTACATTTTATTTGCAGGAGTAGAAAAGCAAAAGCTCACTGGTGCTGTAACACCACTGTTTGGGGACAATTCAATATTTCACTTAACATTGTGTAGTCACAGGTATTACTAGAGAAGCTATAGGAAAATTTGTGTACTTTCTAAAGTACTTCTTAAACTGCCTTGAGTGATTTGCAGTTTATAATTCTGATCACTTTAAATATATTGCTGTAATCTGCTTTGATACTGTTGTTAAATCTGGTGTATATATGACGCCATGTGATTACTTAGTTTTCAGGGGAGTAATTTGTATGATGTGACTTATGGAACTTGTCTACCAAGGTTTGTCATTAAACATGGGCATTTACATGTGCATTTAATAAAGGTAAAGTCGCCAAAATCTTACCAGACCATGGGGCTGCTGTCTCTTTTTTGTGGTGGTTTAAGCTAGGGGTCACCATGCCTCAGGCAAGGGGAGAGGTTGAGCGCGAATCTTTCAAGGTAACCTCAGCTGGTGCGGAAATTGAACCATGCTGTTGTCATTGCTTTGCATCACAAATCAGCGTCCAACCTGACAAGCTAACAACCTGTAATATCTCCAACACTAAACAGGTTTTTACTGTTTCTTCTGTAAATATAACTTTAACTGCTCAAAAACAAAAGTTTCCAAAAGGGGTTTTGAAATGGTATGGCATCTTCAAGGGTACTTTCAGGGCCCCACAAGGTCATCAGATTTCTTTATTTGTTGAAATATCATGTATTCATCTACACCTGTAAAAATAAATGCCTTCTGCAAGGATAGCTCTGACTGAAGAGCAACATTAAGCCATTCAGTCCCTCAAACCTATTCCACCGTCCCATTTGGTCATGATGAACGGGTGTCAAATCCATCTACTTACCTTAGTTATTTTGAATTAAGTCAGTATTGGGTGAGTCTAGACATGAAAAATTGAAAACCCATAGTTTAGTGCAGCAGCAGTACCGAATGCCCTCCCTGTAGTTAAAGCATTTTCAGGGTGCACAAAAATTGTACTGCTTTGAAAGTTTAGAAAAAGCTATCAGGAATTGTCAAAATGCTGTTGAATTTGAATCAGCTGTTTGTCTCAAACTTCAATTTCCTGGTTTTAACACTATTGTTTTGAAATCCTTCTTTTAGGATGAAGTTGTCAAGATATCATCAAACAACAAATTAGACATGAATTTGGAAAAAAGTAGAGTTCAAGAAATGGTAAGTGTTATTTGAAGCTGAATGTGTATTTTTTAAACTTGAAGGCTGGTGATGTTGAATAGCATATATACAAGGTTGTCACCTATTTCTAACTTAATTGAATTATTGAATCTAATGGAAGTTGGTTGCATTTGCAAATTGTTTACCTTGGAGGCAACTGATTGACGTTGTAGCTTGAAATCATTTTGTACGTTGCTGGAATGGTGTTTGTGTGTGTGTGTGTGTAACTGAAATGCTGACAGTACAAGTCAAAAAGGAATCCTACTGAAACTGTACATTGCTGTAGATATGCAACAATTTCTACACATTGAATTCACCAAGCCCCAAAGCAACTTTAAGGAATTTGGATTGTTCCAAAGACTAGTCCCAACACTTATCCTTTGTACTGGTTATGAGAAAAAGAAACAGAAATTTGAATTTTAAAACTTTATAAGAAAAAGATTCATAAAATGATTATGAAAAAGATAACTTTCTAGATGTACCTAAAAATAGTGAGATAGTGAAGCAAGTGACACTAGTTGAATCAAGTAAAAGACAAATTTAGAATAAATACATAACACTTTCTTCAAAAGTAATGATCAACAGTATGAACCAGATCTTCCTTCCAGCAGAGTGGAAGTGCATGCTGATGACTGCAGTTTTAACCATCCACTTGGCTTTTTAAGATAGAGCTTTGGACCTTTGTGTTGGCCCCAGTTTGGATGAGTGGCAAGCAGCATGTGAAGGCACAGTTTCAAATAAAACAGCTATAAAGCTACATTTGTATCAGAGATAATAGGTACTGCAGATGCTGGAGAATCCGAGATAACAAGGTGTGGAGCTGGATGAACACAGCAGGCCAAGCAGCATCATAGGAGCAGGAAAGCTTGACGTTTCGGCCTAGACCCTTCATCAGAAATGGGGGAGGGGAAGAGGGTTCTGAAATAAATAGGGAGAGATGGGGAGGCGGATAGAGGAGGGGATAGGTGGAGAGGAGGCAGACAAGTCGAAGAGGCGGGGATGGAGCCAGTAAAGGTGAGTGTAGGTGGGGGGGGGTAGGGAGATGATAGGTCAGTCTAGGGAGGATGGACAGGTCAAAGGGGCGGGGATGAGGTTCGAAGATAGGAGATGGGGGTGGGGCTTGAGGTGGGAGGAGGGGATAGGTGAGAGGAAGGACAGGTTAGGGAGGCGGGGACAAGCTGGGCTGGTTTTGGGATGCGGTTGGGGGAGGGGAGATTTTGAAGCTTGTGAAATCCACATTGATACCATTGGGCTGCAGGGTTCCCAGGCTGAATATGAGCAGCTGTTCCTGCAGCCTTCAGGCGGCATCATTGTGGCATTGCAGGAGGCCCAGGATGGACATGTTGTCTGAGGAATGGGAGGGGGAGTTGAAATGGTTCGCGACTGGGAGGTGCAGTTGTTTGTTGCGAACTGAGCGCAGGTATTCTGCAAAGCGGTCCCCAAGCCTCCGCTTGGTTTCCCTGATGTAGAGGAAGCCACAGCGGATGCAGTATACCACATTGGCAGATGTGCAGGTGAACATCTGCCTGATGTGGAAAGTCTTCTTGCGGCCTGGGATTGGGGTGAGGGAGGTGGTGTGGGGGCAGGTGTAGCACTTTCTGCGGTTGCAGGGAAAAGTGCCGGGTGTGGTGGGGCTGGAGGGGAGTGTGGAGTGGACAAGGGAGTCGCAGAGGGAGCGGTCCCTCCGGAAGGCAGATAAGGGTGAGGAGGGAAAAATGTCTTTGGTGGTGGGGTCGGATTGCAGATGGCGGAAGTGTCGGAGGATGATGCGTTGGATCCGGAGGTTGGTGGGGTGGTACGTGAGGACGAGGGGGATTCTTTTTTGGTTATTATTGTGGGGACGGGGTGTGAGGGATGAGTTACGGGAAATGCAGGAGACACGGTCGAGGGCGTTCCCGACCACTGTGGGGGGGAAGTTGCGGTGCTTGAAGAATGAGGACATCTGAGATGTACGGGAGTGGAATGCCTCATCCTGGGAGCAGATGCGGTGGAGGCGAAGGAATTGGGAATAGGGGATGGCATTTTTGCAGTAAGGTGGGTGGGAGGAGGTGTATTCCAGGTAGCTGTGGGAGTCAGTGGGCTTGAAGTGGACATCTCGGGTAACCACCTAGAAACCGGAGGCGGAGAGGTCCAGGAAGGAGAGAGAAGTATTGGAGATGGTCCAGGTGAACTTCAGGTTGGGGTGGAAGGTGTTGGTGAAGTGGATGAACTGTTCGAGCTCCTCGTGGGAGCACGTGGCAGCGCCGATACAGTCATCAATGTAACGGAGGAAGTGGTGGGGTTTAGGGCCAGTGTAGGTACGGAAGAGGGATTGTTCCACGTAACCTACAAAGAGGCAGGCGTAGCTTGGGCTCATGCTCCCACTTCCTACAGACAAAGGGGGTGGCCATGGGTACCCGCATGGGCCCAAGCTATGCCTGCCTCTTTGTCGGTTACGTGGAACAATCCCTCTTCCGTACCTACGCTGGCCCTAAACCCCACCACTTCCTCTGTTACATTGATGACTGTATCGGCGGCGCCGCCTCGTGCTCCCACTCAACTCTGATTGTTGTGCCAACCTAGTTTTATGGGTGGATATCATCATTTTGCCAGTAGTTTTGAGAAGACAGTATTCTAGTAAACTGTCAAACAATCATGTCACAATGTCGTTGTTTGGAACTTCCCCTAATAAAATTGCTTCATTAACTTTTACCAGTCTTGCAGTTTATGTGCAGAGTTTGCTAACTAATGAAAACCCCTCATTCTTTAGGGGAATTACATGTTAAATATGCTCATTCTTCAGCTTTAAACGGGGTTTTAATTTTATCTAGCTAGCTTATCCATTCTGAGAAAGAGCCATTAGAGTTGAAACTTTAGCACTGTTTCTCACTCAAAATGTTGCCAGATCTGAATTTCTCTGGCACTTTTTTTTGTTTTGTTTCAAATCTCTGGCATCTGTAAAATTTCCTTTTTGTCTTATTCATTCATTGGGTGAATTTAAAGTAAAGGTCTCAATGACTCGGGAAAGCATATTTGAAGCGAAGAATGAGCTTGGGCTTGGTGGCAGGGATGGAGAGTAGTGAACAAGTGATTGAAAGTTTCGCCCCAAGTATTGTAACACATCAGCAAATTGAGAAGTGGAATGCACTTTTTTCACCAGTATCTTTCACCCTATCAGCACCTGAATCCTGTTCCGTAAACCCACAATTTTACTTACAAAAGGAATCACATTAGTGACATCCTTGTCTGGTCCCCCTTTGCAGCCGAAATATGTTAATTTAGCATAATCTGTCAGGATTCCATTGCTAGTAGGCATGGTAAACACACTATTGGTGTGGAACAGAGCCATATTGACCAGGAAAGTCAGATTCAGGTAACATTTAGTGGTGAATTAACTGATCTGACTCTGAATAATGGTAAGGTTGTTGCAAATTGTCTCAGTGCCTCTGTTAAGAAGAGAAAATCATTTTGTGTTATCAAACCTGATTACTGGCTCATGCTAGACAAATATGTGGACTGAGGCGTGTATGATGCAGGACTTATTCTGCTTCCACACACTTTAATAGCCGACTTTGCCTGTAAGCTGCAGTCTGAGTTAAATGGCTGTATAATTACCATATAATTTTTTTGATTTGAGGCATGTTATAATTATAGCTTAAGGTACCCACCGTTATCATAATGCAATTTATATTTTAGACTTGAGTATCTTCCTCTTGAAGGAAATGAATTAGTTTTTAGAGGAAGAAGACTAGTCCCACAACTGCTTGAGAGAAGGATAATTAGTCCTTCTTTTATAGATTTGACTTTTCTCTCTTGAGTGACAGTTCTTACAAAGTAATTTCTGTTGCGGCAGGTTTGAGGGAAAAGGGCTTCATCTGTTTGAAGCTGACTTGATTCTGTTGCAAGGAGCTGTAGATGCTGAGAATAAAGGAGATTTCCTTTTTGCACTTCATCTGTCCCACTGCATCACTTTCCTCCAAACAACATCGGTTTCTTATAGCTGATGGATGTGATAGGTAAAAGATAGAAGCTAGTGTTATGTATGTTCTTTGTGTGTGTTACTATTAGATGTAGTGAAGTATCACATTAATCTTGTACCTAAACCTCCAAATCAAGTGAAATGCGCTATATTGATATATTGTTTAATCTTACAATGAATAAATTTGACTTTATGGTCTTGTATCTCCTGGTGGTGTGTGTTCTCTTTTTTCCATATGAGCTGCGGTTGGACTAATTTCATGTCAGTGTAATTTCATCTGTCAAAATTTCGATGTATGTAACGTTAATAATCTGAGACATAGGAGTGATGGAATGCTTTCAAGAATTTAGTGTTGAGCATGAGCGAAGCTTTGGCGATGCACTGCAATTGCAACTATGTATACCAAGTATAGAACAGGTTGTGTTCATACTCCATGGACCTTTCCGTAGCAAATAGCTATAAGAATTTTATTTTTCAATTTCCAAAGAACACTATGTATTCTGACTTATTGTTGCAAAACATTGTAATGTCCTTGAACACTATAAACAAATTAATGTACTAAGCAATGTTTAAACAAAGAAGCAGTCAGTTTTTTAACATGGTAAAATATCTGAACACCCGTACTAAACAACTCTGCTCGCACTCATTTGTACTTCATAATCTACTTTTGGTGTTATTTTCAGTGTGACTTGTGACACTTTTTCTGTCTCTACAGTTAACGGGGCATGAAAGGAGAGTACTGGAAACCAGAGCAGATATAGTAGAGTTGGTGAGAATTATCTTTTAAAACTTGATGTTACACTTGGTTCCCGCGTGTCTATGCTGCCTTCCATGAATTAGGGCTAGAATTGAAAGGAAAGACTTACATTTGTATTGCACTTTTCTTTCATGACCTTGGATGGTTTAAAGCACCTAATAGCTAAGTGCAGCACTTTTGAAGCATGGGGAGACTGGAAATATGGCAACCAATTTGCTCAAACTTCTATCATTAGCAATGATCAAATCGTTTTAGTGATCTTGATTAAGAGAAAGATAGTGGTCAGGACACCAGGAAGAGAAAAAACCCTGCCTTTGTGGTATTGCCGTGGAATTTTTTACATTCTACTTGAGATGGCAGATTGTCTTTTGTCTAATCTTTCAGCCAAGGATGGTGCCTCTGATTGTTCAGTGCTTCCTCAATTAAACATTGAAATGTCAGCCTTGATTTCTCTGTTCAAATGCTTGAACTTGACAATGGGACTTGAACTTGAGAACTTAGAAGCTGACACGCTGAGTTGTTGAGCTCCTGATCAAGTTCGTAGTGGTCTTTGACATTATGTATATCTGTTGGTGTGCTTAATTTTTATGTAAACTGCCTAACGTCACGGCCAGAGTTTTGATGTGGTTCCTACCTAACTTGCAGCATTCACAGCAAAACCGAGCAGTGACTCAAATAAACCGAAAGATAGACACTGAAGTAGCAGGACTGAAAACTCTGTTAGAATCTCACAAACTTGACACGATTAAATATTTAGCAGGTAAGAAAACTGTTTATTACATTGGTAACAATTGCTCTATAAATTGTAAATTCTGGTATATGTACTTGTACATTTGGACGAGGGGAATGTTGGGCAGTGCGATCAGGTAAACGTTAGTCACAATATTTATAGCATATCTGCTGCTGCAATTAAGTGGGGTACAAATCAAGAATGAGTGAAAGATAAGTGCTTTTCGTAATAGTTGCTTGTTAATTTAAAAAATTATTCATGGGTGTGGTCATCACAGGTTTGGCCAGCATTTATTGCCCGTCTGTGATTGCCCTGAAGGCAGTGTTGGTGAGCTGCTACCTTGAACCACACTACTCCTTGGGCTGAAGGAATACACAGTGCTGTTAGGAAGGGAGTTCCAGAACTTTGACTGTGCAACATTGAAGGAATGGCGATAAGTTCGATGTGTGTTTAACTTGGAGGGGAACGTTAGTCTAGGTGGTTTTCTAATCCATCTGCATCACCTGTTCTGGTCATAGAGGCCATAGGTTTGGAATACATTTTAAGGTACCTTGATGAGCTACTGCAATGCATCTTGCAGATAGTACAATGTGACAAGCAGGCAAAGGATTATTTTCAGATGTACTTGTTAACTTGTTTGTAATCTCCAGGCATGTTAATTTTTAACAGTATCAATATTGTAGTCATCAAATTTTCTGATATCTTTAACATCTGTGACATGTTGGTTAAAGAACTTTCACGTTGCAGCTTGTTTTGTTCAAATCACACTAGTGTGCTACATGTCTGTAATTTCTCCTGTTAACGTTGCCAAAATCAACTCCTTCATTCCAGTGGCAGAATCAGAGGCACTGATTTTCATGGGCCTCTAATTCATTTATCTGAGTATGGAACCAATTTTAGCCAAGCAAATCTGTGTACCCAGCATATGGAGAATGCTCACTGATGATCTGAATGAATTAATTACAATTTAAATTGATTTTAATTTTTAAGAACTACCAAGCTATTCAAATTATGTGTATCTAATAATCTGCTATTGATCTTTGTCTTGATGGATCTTTCCTTGTAGGTTCAGTTTTCACGTGTCTTACCATAGTACTTGGATTTTATCGTCTCTGGGTATGAAACTTAATCCCTCAATGGAATTTAGTATTCAACTTCAAGTTATCAGGAAAAGGAGCCGTAGTGATTTAAAAGAAATGAGAGAGACAATCATTTGAAAAGGTTTGGATGCCTTAAAGAATCAAGTCTTTTATGTATTAATTTACTTCAAAAAGAAGTGTAAATCTATTGAGTAATTTAATGTAAGATTGTATCAAACCTGAATCTTGTTACCAAATTTGGTATTAATAAAATGTATATCATTACCGGTAATGTACATTAAGGATTGCATCTATAAATTTTATACTTGTTTAAAACTTTTTTTGTATTTTCTAACCCCACATTTACTTTCCTCAAAATCAAATTTTTCTAATTCTGTTGAGCAACTACAGTTGAGTTTTCAAAGTGTGGATAATTGTGCAGTATTGAGTAAGTTCAAATTCTTGTTTGTGAGGAATGTCTTCAGCTTCAAGGATACATGCTTTAAACAAAACATGCTTCTAGAAGCTGGTCAGCAATTATAGCTCAGCAAGTGAAGAGAAAAGTTTGGATTATTTTCACATCTCCAGAGGGAAAGAAAGCAACAATTGAAAAGTTGCATTTTTACATTTGTTTATATTGTTTCCAATTAATTTAGTATAGATCATGACCGTTCAGGCATGATTTGGTGATAAACTGTCATTTGCTAATACTGGGATTAATCTCATATCAAGAGCATTTAAAGAATGATCTGTTGGTTCCCAGTGGTTCCGGAAAATTGCACCAGTGAATTATGTGAAATTGCAGCAATTTCAGCCAGTTTAGCGTCACATCTTGGTGTCCCTGACTTCATAGAATCTGGTTCTGCAGTTTCGTACTAAGAAGAAAAGGTGTAGTTCATGTATAAAAGGACAAGAAAAGTCCTATGATTAATGATTCTAATATACTTTTAACTTCCCTTTCAACTTGCCCTGAAGGGCATTTTTCTACCTGCAGACCCATGCAAGTACTGGTTCTATAACCTTGCCTGGATTGATCTTTGACTGTTAAATACCTTTTGAATTAGGCTTAACTAAACAATTTAATTTACCTTTACTAATTTAGCAGAAAAACCTCTTGCCCATCTAGATATTAAATCTACAAATATAATTGTATGAGCTATTGGAAATGTATTAGCCTTTTGTTATGTCTTACCTTGCAATAAATTGTGGCAGTGAAATAGTTATCAGAGTTTAAGTGTCCAGATGTTTTGGTCTGTATACCAGGCTTGTGTTGGTTAGTAAATTTGAGCCTGGACAGAAGTAAAGATGGTAAATTTACTTCTGCCACTGCAAAATAACAAACAATAAGAAAACTGGATATGATTTTCAACTCAAAAGAAAAATTGAAGGAATTGCAGATGCTGGAAAACCGAAATTGCTGGGAAAGAAAACTCAGCAGATCTGGCAGCATCAGTGGAGACAAATCGGTTAGCATTTTGGATCAGGAAACTCTAACTGCTGTCCAGTGACCCCTGCTGGAAAATATGTGCATGAGGCCTGGGTTTGGTGTGGCAGTGATGTCTTCCATGGCAACCAACCAACCAATCAATATCAATATCCACATCTACATTCTTAGATGCAGAAAATTCACATGGATGTGGTACAAGAAGCCCTCTGCCTGAGGATTTTTCCCAGTGGAATTGATTCCTTTAGGAAAAACAAACATTTACCAAAAAGTTTGAATTTTCTTGAGAGGCATTGTCAACTTTGAACCTCTGTTTTTCGATGTAATGGCAATGGTTGCAGTTTCTCCTGTTGAAATTTAAAGTTGCTTCTTATTTTGCATGTAGCTGGGTTTTTTTTCTGCCTTTAAAGCTTTTTAAAAATTCCCTGTATATAACGTTAAAAATTTGAGTATCTGTTTCTGTGTTCTACCTTGGACTTGTTCACATAAACGTAGCATGTATAGATGTAATCAATAAAAAGAATGAAGTACATTTTAACAGAGCGTAATAATATTGACTTGTATCCATTATTATGATAGTGGAGGATTGTTTTCATTTTATGGTGAAGGCTGGGTAGACAGTTTAGTGTGACTAATTGAGTTTATTAGCATTTTCCTATGGAAAACATCAATCAAAGTTAACTTGGGCAATAATATGTCAAATAAATAGGCTGTGGCAGTGACCACTTCAATGTTTGACCAATGCAAGACCTATGTTTGTTCTAGATGTTATATTGCATTGATGCAAAATCGTTTGATTTGTCAAGATCATCAGCAACAGCTTGAATTTTTACAATGTTTCAACATAACATTCAAGTTCATTTTATCTGGTGAAAGATATGGCAAGAAGACAAAAGCAAATTTGATTCTTCAGTCTTAACATATTACTTGTGAGATGTTATTTGCAAGAGGGAGCTGTAAACTGCTCCAATGTTTGGTATCCATGTTAGTGGGTGTTGGGACCTCAGTAGGGTCCCAACCTCTGAGGGAACAATGGCTACAGCAGAGCTCCACCCCCACCATCTCCTTTCTTCTCCCCAAAACTCCAACTTCTCAATGGTTTTCAAGTTTCAAAATGGGATCACAATGAGGGAAAAGTTTCAGAAATACAGATCTATCTTGCAGTGATTCAGAAACCTACAATAGTTTCCTGCATGAGCCTTCACCAAACTTGTATCTCATGCAAAAAAGTCTTGTAAAGTAGACAAAATGAATTACATTACATCTATTAAATTATCAACCACATGTTTGATAGTAATTAAAGAAAAATAGGTGAAAAAAAATGTCCAAAGTAATTGTGGCTTGATCAGCTTTGTTTGAAATTTATAATTTTTAAACTTTGTTCACATGTATCATTTTGCTATAAATTGTCACTTCACTTCTGGTTTCTTCAGGAAAGACCTCTTCAGCTATTTTATTTGTTACTTCAGGAAAAGCCCAAGAAACTTTCCTTGGAGCCATCTGTATTCTACCTCCAGCTATTCCATGTTCCATCCAATGACACCCAACTCCATCTCTCCTTCTCTTCATTATTACTGTACTGCATGTGTTATAAAACCACTTATCTGCACTTCATCTCAGCTGAGCCACAGTATCCTCCAGCTATGTCTTTGAGAGAAAATCTGATGACTTCAGGTTTTGTTGCAAGCCCTATACTTAATCCAGTCGCTGTACCACTTAGTCATAGAATTGGACAGACCAGAAACAAGCCCTTTTGGTCCCAATCTGACTTAGTCCCATTTGACAGCATTTGGCCCATATCCCTCTAAACCCTTTCTATTCATACGCCTATTCGTATGCATTTTAAATGTTGGCACTGTACCTGCCTCCATCTCTTCCTCTGGCAGCTCATTCCATACACACACTATCTTCTGCATGAAAAAGTTACCCCTCAGGTCCTTTTTAACTCTTTCCACCCTCACTTTAAACCTCAACCCGCTAGTTTTGGACTTGCCCCACCATAGGAAAAAGACTTTAGCTTTCACTATGTCCATGACCCTCATGATTTTAGAAATCTCTATAACGTTACCCCTCAATCTCTGATCCTCCAGGGAAAATAGCCCCAGCTTATTAAGCCTCACTGTATAACTCAGACCTTCCAGTCCCGGCAACACCCTTGTAAATCTTTTCTGCACCATATCAAGTTTAACAACATCCTTCCCTTAGAAGAGTGACCAGATTTACACACGCTATTCTAAAAGTGGCCTCACCAATGTCCTGTACAGCCGCAATATGACATTCCAACTCCCACACTGTGTTCTGACCAATCAAGGCAACTGTGCCAAATGCTGCCTTCACCGCCCTGTCTACCTGCAACTCCACTTTCAAGGAACTGTGCACCTGCACCCTAGGTCTCTTTGTTTAGCAACACTCCCCAAGGTCCTACTGTATAAGTCCTGGCCTGGTATGCCTTACCAAAATGCAACACCTCATTTATTTAAACTAAACTCCATTGGCCCATAGAAACAAGGTCGTGTTGTACTTTGAGATCATCCTCACTGTCCACTACACCATTTATTTTGGTGTCATCTGCTAACTTATTAGCCATACCTCCTATATTCACATCCAAATCATTAATATAATCGGGCGGCACGGTGGCTCAGTGGTTAGCATTGCTGCCTCACAGCGGCAGGGGGACCCGGGTTTGATTCCACCCTCGCGCGACTGTCTGTGTGGGTTTCCTCCGGGTGCTCCGGTTTCCTCCCACAGTCCAAAGATGTGCAGGTTCGGTGGATCGGCCATGCTAAATTGCCCGTAGTGTTCAGGGATGTGTAGATTAGGGGGATAGGTCTGGGTGGGATGCTCTTTGTGTCGGTGTGGACTTGTTGGGCCGAAGGGCCTGTTTCCACACTGTAGGGATTCTACTCTATTCTATTCATAAGTGACAAAAAGTAGTGGACCTAGCATTTGATGGATGGATCTATTATATTAGAATAAGATGTATAAGCAGAAATAAGCCATTCCTTGAGATCATGGCTGATCTGATGATCCATGATTCCAATTTTCTCTATCTTCCCCCAATCCTTGATTCCCTACTGATTTAAAAATCTTTATCTCCGCTTTCAATGTAGACTTAAGGACCCAGCCACAACACTAAATAATTCCATGGATTCTTCACTGTTTGAGAGAAGAAATTCTTCATCTCTCTTAACTAGATGACCACTTTTCTGCAATTATATCCTTTGGTCCCAGATTCTCCCACAAGGGAAAACAAGCTCTCAGCATCTACCTCGTCAAGGCCCCTCAATCTGATGTTTCAATGAGGTTGCCTTGCATATTTCTAAGCTCCAGTGAGTACAGTTGCAATATACTCCACCTCTGATCGTAAAAAAATCTTTCCACATTTGGGATGAACCTCGTACACGTTCTCTGGATTGCTTCCAATGCCAAGTATATCTTGGCTTAGGTGAGCGGATCAAAACTGTTCATGGTATTTTGTGTGGTCAAATATGTGATGTTTATAGCTTTAGCAGGGTCTCCCTGTTGTATACTATTCCCTGTAAGATAATACCCCAAATTGCTTGTGCCTTCCCTATTACCTGCTGAACTTGTATGCTAGCAGTAGTGTTGTTTGCTCATGAATGCACAAATGTTCAGCTTCGTTTGGGACTCATCAGAAACTGAAGCAGTCCATATTCAAATGTAACAAGGTCTGGGAAATAATCCAGGCTTGGTCTGACAAATTGCAATTCATGTTCATGCCCCACAAGTGCTATGCAATAACCATTAACAAAAGAGAATTTAACCATCTTGTCACTCAATGGCATTTTGGTTGTTGAATTGCTTGCTCTTGCTCTGGTCCTCTTGCTCGCTTTGGTCCCTCTTGCTTCCATCCCTGGCTTTTCTCTCATGCTTGCTTTTCTAGCACTTGTTTACTTCTCTCTTGCTCACTCCTCCCTTGCTCATATCTTGACTTTGCTTCTCTGAGTCACTTGCTTCTCTACTTTTTTTTAAATTCATTTTTGGGATGTGGGTGTCGCTGGTTGGCCAGCATTTCTTGCCCATTCTTAGTTGTTTTCTCAGTTGCTTCTGTTGCTCATTTCTCTCGCTCACTTCCTTCTCACTTCTCATTTGCTCAATTCTCATTTGCTGCCCTCTCCCCCTCTGTTACTTCTTGCACTCACTTCTCTGTCTCTTGCTTGTTCCTCTGCCCCTCGCTGGCTTTTGCCCCTGCTTCTCTTTCACTTGCTTTCCACTCACTTGCTTCTCAAGTTGGCTTCTCTCTTATTCACTCGTTTAGTTCTCTCTCTCTGTCTTGCTTCTTGTGCTTGCGTCTGTCTCTTGCTTGTGTCTCACTTTTCTCTCTCATTTGCTCGTTTTTCTTGCTTACTTGTCTCTTGTTTCTTTCCTGCTCCTTTCTGCCTCGTTCATTGCTCTTGCTCACTTCTTCCTTGTTTCTTACACTTGCTTCTCTCGATTCTTACTGCTCAATTCTCATGCTTCTCTCTTTCCCTGTCTCTTATTGCAGTCACTTCGCTGTCCAAAGCTGGCTTCCATCACATGCGTCTCTCTCTCTCTCTCTCTCTCTCTCTCTCTCTCTCTCTCTCTCTCTCGCACAGATAGCAAGAACTGCAGATGCTGGAGTCAGAGACAACACAGTATGGAGCTGGAACCTTCAGCTTCTCTTCTTTCTCTGTCTTGCTGCTTATGCTTGTGTGTGTGTGCGTCTGTCTTTCTCGCTCGCTTGCTTCTGTGCCTCAGTTTCTTTTTCTCGTATTTGCTTCTCTTGCACTTGCCCCTCGCTCGTTTGTCGCTTGCCCCTCTGTCAGTTGTTTCTTACTGTCTCTCACTTTAATTTGTTTCTCTCATCCACTTCTGTTTCATTCACTTCTCCCCTACTTGCTCACTCTTATTCCCGTTCTTTTGCTTTATCTCACCTCTCTTGCTTCTTTCTCTCTGTTACGACTTTCCTTCTTCATGCTGTCACAATAGTTATATACACTCATGCATTTTGATCAATTCATCAATGACTCTTTTAAACTCTGGAAACTAGCCCAGCTTGTCCAATCTATCTTCCTAAGACGATGCACTCGTTTTAGATATCAATCTAGTCAACCTCCCTAAGCCACCTACAATGCATATGCGTCCTTCAAGTTTTCAAGCTATGGACTCACCAATGACTTCTATATTGAAGCATAACATCATCGCTTATTATGTTGAATTCATAAAGCATCGCAACCCGTTAGCCTTATTGATTACAAGCATTACCTTGTAACTTAAACTCTTGCAACCCTAGATCTTTCTGCACTTTAGAATTCTAAAGTCGTTCTCTTCTGCGGTAATACTGGTTTTTATTTATTATTCCTGCCAATGTGAACATTTTCACATTTCCCCATATATTCCATCTGCCAGATTTTTTTCCACACATTGTAACCACATCATATTTATTCAGAACATAACTTCCTACTATCTTTGCGCCATCTGCAAATTTAGTTATCGTGCCTTTGCTCTTCTTATCTAAGTGATTGATATAAATTGCATAAAGCTGAGGCCCCCTGACAGACCCATGTGGGACTCCACTTAACATATCCTACCAATCAAAAATACGCATTTATGCATTCTCTCTATTTCTGCTATCCAGGCAATCTTCTATCCTATCAGGACTATGTTATCCCTTACACCATGTACTACTACTTAGCGCAATAACCTTTTATGTGGCACCTTGTCAAACGCCTTCTGGAAATTCAAGAGCAAAACATCTACAAGCTTCCTTTATCAACAGCGCATGTTACTCCTTCAAGGAAGTACAATAAATTTGTAAATTGTGTTTTCCCTTTCACAAAGCAATACTGACTTTGTCAATTGCCTTGAGTTTTTCTAAGTGCCCAGCTATAATCTTTTTAATCGTCAATTCTAACACCATCCCTAATGGAGCTAATTTGCCCATGGTTCCCTGTTTTCTGCTTCTGTCCCTCCTTGAATAGAAGGGTTATACTTGCTACTTTCTAATCTAATGAAATCTTTCCAGAATTTAATGAGTTTTGAAAAGTTACACCGACTCATCCACTGGCCTGTTAGCTACTTTTAAGACCTTAGGAAGAAGTCTGTTGGAACCTGGGGACCCGTTAGACTGCAGTTTCACTGATTTGCTCAGCACCAATGCCCTCGTGATTGTGATTTTCCCAAGTTTCTCTCTCTTCCAACCTTTGACTTATAGGCATTATTATAATTTTTTGTGTCTTCTGTAGTGAAGACAAGCAAAATATTTGTCCATTTCATCGACTATTTCTTTATCTACCATTAACTTCCGCCACAGTTGCAGAGGACCAAAGGGTTGCTCTCTCATTGAAGATGGAGACAACTGGTGGTGTTTCAACCTAACTGTCACCACGCCTCAGGTGAGGGGCAAGGTCAAGATGGTGAGACTTTCATGGTGACCTTGTCCATTATTGAATCGAGCCCACGCTGCATTGTAATTCTCATCTAAGGCTGAAATCGATGCAGAGATCAAATATTGCAACCAATCTTCAGATGTCTCAGGATGAGAGTCTTTGATAACTATGATACCTATGCTGATACCAAGATGCTTGTGTATGAGGCAGTTATCCTTCTTGCTGTTCCATGTGTTTCCAAAACTTGGACTATTCATGACTTCTTAGAAGTTCAGTCGATGCTGTCCGAGATGGGTTCTCCGCATCAGCTGGGAGGACAGAAGTACTAATATCAGCATCCTGAAGCAGCCAAAATCACCAGCACCTAGGCTATGATGGATGCCTGGGTTCCGATTATCAAAGCAAATCTTCTTTGCCTTGGCTTAAGGAGGCACTCAAACAACAGGAGGACAAAGGAAGCCTTTCAAAAACTCCCTGAAGGCTTCCATCAAGAAATGCACAATAGATGTCAATGCATGGGAGACCCTCGTTCAGAAGAAACCAACTTGAAAGAAACTCCTATCTGAAGGGACACAGTTCTTCGAGAACACTTATCGGCAAGGGGAAGTTCAGAAAAAGAGCATGAGAAAGGAATACCAACAATCCCAAATCCGGATTACTACCTCATTGCTACTTCATGCTTGTAAGTGAGTGATTGTTGACACCTATTAACTCCCCATTCTTGCTCTAGACTTTACTTGCTTTGATTTCTTTTAGAAACTACATGTAGAAAGCTTTGTTATGTTTTTAAATTTCTACCTAGCTGTCTCACTAATCTATTTCTCCTGTTGAAGCTTTTAGTCATTTCCTGCCATTTATATTCTGTCCACTTATCTGATCTTCCACTTATCTTGAATAATTATATGCCTTTTTCCTTAAGTTTGATGCTTTCCTAAAATACTTTTAGCTAACTACAGATGTTGCATTTTCCCTTAGAATTTTTTTTGTAGTAGAAATTATTTTGAGTATTGTGAAATAACCCTCAATTATCTGCCATTTTGTTTTTCTACTGACCTATTCTCTAGCCTAATATTCCCATTCACTTCAGACAGCTCAGCTTTCATACAACATATTACTCTTACTTAAGTTTAAAATACTGGTTAGTTGCACTCGTCTCGTCTTCAAACTGGGTGTAAAATCAATCATCTTGTGGTTGCTGTGTTAGCTTTTAATCCTCAATGTTCCATTCACATTCTTTCACAAAACTATGGAATGTATCAAATGCTTACTACAGTTTCAAAGACCTAGAAGGTTATGTCAATGATCTATTTGATATTGGATTTTACATCTGAGTTAACCTTTGTAAACAGGATCTGATTCATCAGCAAATTAGAACAAGTATTTTGTAGGCTAAACAAAAACCGAAAGAATTGCGGATGTTGTAAATCAGAAATGAAAATAAAAATTCCTTAAAAAGCTGAGCAGGTCTGGCAGCATCTGTGGAAAGAAATCGGAGTTAACATTTCGGGTCAAGTGACCCTTCCTCAAAAGTGTCCTGTAGGCTAAATGGATAACAATTTCTTATGATCTGCATGGGCATGCATGACTCTTGACTATGATAGACGAAAACGTGCTCAAGAGGAAAAATGTATGTATGGGTTGCCATTGCATTGCTCAAAGTGCACCATGTATACAGATCATTGTCAGAGAGCAAGATATCTACATTCATTGAATGAACCATACACTGTGATAGTAACTGATTCCTGAAAATGTATTTTCTCATCAACTGACAAAGTTTAATTTACATTAATGTTTTTCAGTCAGTTTAAAACAAAGGCAATTTCTAGCCATTTAGAACATATTACAAAATAGAAGGCTTTTTCCCCATTCTGACTGGAGCTTTGGCTGTATTTCTCTTAAAGTTAAAAAAAAAGTCTGTTGAAAATACCTTTCTTGTCAGAACTTTACCTCCAAGACCATTAAGAATTACCTGTGATTGATTGATTGATTTGAGATCATCTAGAAAAAAGTTTATAATTATTGCTAAAACTTGCAATATCTAATTGTATGGCACAGTTTACCTGCTGAAATACATGTGCACTTCCTGAGGCTGCCACATTCTGGCAATAGTAAGTATTGATGTTTGCTAGCAGATCCAGTTGTATATATAGAATCATAGAGTTATACAGCATGGAAACAGCCTTCAGTTCAACTTGTCCACGCCGATCAGATGTCCTAAACTGATCTAGTCCGATTTGCTAGCATTTGGCCCATATTCCTCTAAACCCTTCCTATTCATGTACCCATCCAGATGCTTTTAAATGTTGTAATTGTACCATTTCCTTGTTTCATACGGGCACTACCCTTTCTGGTCCCTTTTAAGTCTTTCACTTCTCACCTTAAACCCATGCCCTCTAGTTCTGGACACCCTATCCTGGGAAAAAGACCTTGGCTATTCACCTTATCCATGCCCCTTATGATTTTATAAACCTCTAGAAAGTCACCCCTCTGCCACCGATGCTCCAGGGAAAATAGCCCCAGCCTATTTCAGCCTCTCCCTATAGCTCATACCCTCCAGTCCTGGCAACATCCTTGTAAATCTTTACTGAACCTTTTCAAGTTTAACAATATCTTTCTATAGCTTGGAGACCAAAATTGAATACAGTATTCTAAAAGTGCCTTCACCACTGTCCTGTAAATCTGCAACATAACATCCCAAATCCAATACTTTGCACTAACTAATGAAGGTAAGTGTGCCAAATGCCTCCTTCATCACCGTGTCTGCTTTCAACAAGGAACTATGCACTGGACCCCAGGTCTCTTTGTTCAGCAACACTCCAGCGTACCAGCTGAAGCTCCTAGGTTTTTAAGAGAGGCTGAGGCCTTGTAGTGAAAACCTTGAGAAAGATACATTAAGGACAAATTTATAATTGAATTAGTTGTATAATTTGTTTTAATGTCTAATGTTGGTTCCGAACTTTATTTTCACAATTGTCAATTCCAATAAACGCAATGGTGACCGTTATTTTTCAAAGAAATTTTGTAATATTTTGATTGGTTCAGCTTATGTTTTCTCCTTGTCAGTTGTTCTTTGTTGGGGTTTTGCAGTTTTGATTTAGACATTTGCTACATGTGCAGTCTTCACATGTTGTTTGAATATGAAAGCCATTCAATTTGTTTCGGTCAAAAAATGGTACAATGTCAAGGAATTAGTGTACTTATACTGTTTTTAATATTGTCATTACTCGTGATTCATTGGAGAATATGTTGTTATAGAACAAAAGGATTATAATGCCATGCAATGCAGAATATAGCACAGGGATCCCAAACCTGTAACAACATGTTAACTCAATATTAAGGAAATGGTGGCATAGTAGTAATTGTTATGAATATTGTAAATACTTTTGGAAAGCTTGTGTCTGAAGGATTATTAAAGTTGGTCCATTTGAAAGGTACAGGGATTCTAAGACTGAGGTCAGGAAGTTGGAAGGGTGTGCTGGGAATAAAGAGTGGAATTTGGCAAGTTTTTCCTGATGTTCCCTAAGGCTTGTGGAAAATCATTTGATTTTTTTAAAGACAACTGACAAATAAGTAGCTTGCTGACATAGAGCCTATGGCTTTCTAATTTTCCAAAACAACCCAAAATACTCTGAATGTTCATGTTTGAGGCTGTTAAGATGAAAAGCTGATATGGACATGGCAGACAGATGCCTGGTTCTAGAAACATTGAAGCATGATTCTGGAGCTGCAGCTGTAGATCTTCTGGAATAATGAAATGATTGTTGTGGAATTTAAAATATAAACATAGCATGTATGTAATTTGCTCTGTTTCTTCACTCCCCTAGTTCCTACTGCCTATGTTTCAGCTGTAACGCTTCCTGAAGTTAAAAAAAGGTACTTGCTCCTATTTTGAATAGGAGTTACCTACTGCGTCACTGTTTTAGCCAGATCCAGTAATTTTCATCAAAATGGTCAGGAAGAAGAACTTAATGAATCTGTACAACCATTCGGTCCCTACTTTTACCAACGTTTAGAATTCAGACATGAATTTCTCAGACATATCATTTCTTGTACAGGTTCTAATTTTATCGAGAATCGCAACTTTTCTTTATTGGGGTGATTATGCAGGTTAACACGCTCAACAAGTGAACCACATGTCAGATCTGTTCATGCTGTGCATTCAGAGTGTAGGCAGGTGCCGTTTACCCTTCATCCTGATGCTGGACCCTCCATTATCGGTTGTACTTGCTTTCTTCAGGTCTGAAATAGGTTTTTTGAGTGGGAAAGCAACTTCCCTCTAAGGACACTGCATTCATGTTGGTGATGTTTGGTACTTTTATCTGCACTATTCATCATTTTAACAGATAAACAAAAGGTATTAACCAAAAGTAAAGCATACGTAATGATCAAAAATAATTGCACACTATTTTTTAATATTGCTTTATGAACATACGAATTAGGAGCAGGAGTAGGCCATTCAGCCCCTCCAGCCTACTCTGCTGTTTCATAATTAGTAAGTTTGCAGATGATACAAAGATTGATGAAGTTGCAGATAGTGGGGAGGATTGTCAGAAGGTATAGCAGGATGTAGATCGATTGAAAGCATGGGCAGAGAAAAGGCAGATGGAGTTTAATCCGGACAAATGTAAGGTGATGTATTTTGGAAGGTCAAGTACAAGTGGGAAATATACAGTGAATGACAGAACCCTTAGGAGTATTGACATCCAGAGGGATCTGGGTGTGTAGGTCCACAGATCACTGAACGCAGCAGTGCAGGTAGACAAAGTAGTAAAAAAGACTTATGGCATGCTTGACTTCATTGGAAGGGGCATTGAATATAAGGACAGACAAGTTATGCTGCAGCTTTATGGAACTTTAGTTAGGGTTGGAATATTGCGTACCATTCAGATTACTACACTACGAGAAGGATGTGGCTGCTTTGGAGAGGATACAGAAAAGGTTTACCAGGATGTTGCCTGGTATGGGGGATTTAGCTATGAAGAAAGGTTGGATAGACTGCGTTTGTTTTCACTGGAACGACCTGATAGAAGTTTATGAGTTTGAGAATGGCATAGATAGAGTGGAAAATATGAGGGTTTTCTCCCCAGAGTGGAGGAGTCAGTTACTCGGGGGCACAGATTCAAGATGCCGGGGGCGATGTTTAAGAGAGATGTGCAAGGCAAGTTTTCCACACAAATGGACTTGAGTGCCTGGAACACGCTGCCAGAGGAGGTAGAAGCTGACATAGTAGCAGCATTCAAGAAGCATCTAGATGAATACATGAATAGGAAGAGCATTGAGGGGTACAGATCCTGTAGTGAAGACGGTTTTAATATGAAACAGCAAAACACATCGACGCAGACTTGAAGGGCCGAAGGGTCTGTTTCTGCACTGTATTTTTCTTTGTTCTCTTTGTTCTAAGATCATATCTGATCCATTTGTGGCTTCAAATCTGCTTTCCTACCTCCTTATACTTTTGACTCCCTTGTCGATCAAGAGTCTTCAGATATCAGTAGGCCCACAATTTAAATGATGACAGTACCTTTGGATGGTTCAAGTATTGCAGTATGTTCTCTGATGTTGATTGCATGGGCATACCAAATAGGAGCAGAAGTAAATCAATTTGACCCTTGAGCCTGTTCTGCCATTCAAAAAGAACATGGCAAATCTAGTTGTATTTTGAATTCCATATTCCCATTCCCTAGCCCAGGTAATCCATAATTCTCTCACCTAATGATAATCTATCTACCTCTACCCTAAAAAAGTTCAATTACTCCACCTCCACCATTTTTTGAGGCAGAGAGTTCCAAAGTTGCACCATCCTCGGAGGGAAAAATTTCTCCTCGTTCTCTGTCTCAAAGCGACTCTAATTTTAAAATAGTACACCCTAGTTCTGGATAAACACACAAGGAAACATTCTTTTCAAGCTTGCCTTGTCAAGGCCATTCAGGATCTTAATCTTTGATCAAATCACCCCTCACTCTTCCAAATCTTAGTGAAAACAAACACAGCCTGTCCAACATAAGACAACCCAATCATTCCAGGTATCAATCTTTTAAATTTCTGCTAAATCATCCCCGTTACATTTGTATCCTTCCTTAAATAAGGAAATCAAAATAGCACACAGTATTTGATTCCACAAATGCCCTGTATAACTGAAGTATTACATTCTTTAATGTTCCTTTCACAATAAGGGAAACCATCCCATTAGTCATCTTTATTATGTGCTGTATCTGCATATTAACTTATTATGACTCAGGCACCAGAATACCTAAGTCCCTCTTGCACCCTGGGATTTTGTGTTGTTTTCATGTACATACTCTGATTTTTTTCATGCTATTTGCCAAAGTAAACAATCTTATTTTCCCACATTACACTCCATCTAACAGATGTTTACCTGCTCATCTTATCTATCTGCATCTTCCTTATGTCTTCTTCACAACATAACTTTTATACCTATTATGATGTTGCTTGTAAATTTAGCTACCATGCATTCACTCCTCCTAATGTAAGTTATTCATGTAAGTTGTGAAAGGTTGAGGCCCCAGTACACATTCCTGTGGGCCTCCACTTGTCACATCCTGCCAACCAGAAAGATCCAGTTAAAAAAACTCTGTTTTCTGTCAGCCAGCCAATCTTCCTACTATGCTAATATGTTAACCCTTATATCATGTTTTAGTTGCTGCAGTAACTTTGAATGTGGCACCTTATCAAATGCCTTCTGGAAATCCAAGTACAGTAGGTTTACAGGCTCTATCTTATCCTCAGCAGTGTTACCCTTCAAAGAACTCCAATGTTTGGTTAAATGTGATTTCCTTTTCACAAAACAATGCTAACTCTCCCGATTGTCTTGTTTTCAAAGTGTGTAGCTCTAGTCGTTTTAATGATCAATTCTAACAACTACTCCACAATAGTTGTTATGCTAACTGGTCTATAGTTTCCTGTTTTCTGCCCCTTTCCCTTGAATAGGGCTGTAGTATTTGCTGCTTTCCAGTCGGATAAAATGTGATGAATCTAGAGAATTTTGGAAAATTAACACAAGTGCATATTCCTCCTTAGGAACCTCCTTTAAGGCTCTGGAATGAATTCCATCTTGTTCTGGAGACTTATTGGACCACAGGTCCATCAGTTTGCTCAGCACTGCTTTCCTCATAAACAAACACAAATACAAAGAACAATCCAGGAAAGGAACAGGCCCTTTGGATCATCAAGCCCCTGCTGACACATGACGTCTTTCTGAACTAAAAGCATTTTGCCTCTACATAGTCCATATCCCTCTATTCTCTGCTTATTCATGCCCCTGTTAAGATGCTTCTTACATGTTGCTCCTGTGTCTGCTTCTACCACTACCTCTGGCAGTGCATTCTAGGCACTTATCATTTTCTGTGTAAAAACAAAAGGCTTGCTTTTCACATGTCCTTTTATACTGTTCCCCTATTATATTAAACCAATGTCCCCTAGTAATTGACACTTCTAAACTAGGAAAAAGACACACCTCTCACAGTTTGTAAACTTCTATCAGGTTACCCTCAGCCTCCAATGTTCAAGTGAAAACAAGCCAAACTGGTCTAATCTCTCCTAATAGCTAATATCCATCAAACAAGGCAATATCTTTTCTGTATCCTCTCCAAAACCCCCAAATCCTTCTGGTAGAGTGGTGACCAGAACTATATGCAATATTCCCAAAGTGGCTTAACTAAAGTTCTATACAGCTGCAACATGACTTGTTGATTTTTATGCTCTATGCCCTGACCAATGAAAGCAAGCACACCATATGCCTCTTGACCATCTTATCATGATTGTAGTTTCACGAAATTCCTGTCTCCCTTCCACCTTCCTGATTCACAGCTATGACTGGAACATCTTTTGTATTCTCTATAGCAAAGACAGAAGCAAAATATTTCTTCATTTCATTTGCCATTTCTTTATGAACTATTGTTAACTCCCCATTCTCTCTCACTGAAGAACCAACACTCACTGTACTTGGTCTGTCTTTTGTCAGATATCTATAGAATGTGTCCTGTGTGTGTTAATGTTCTGATCATTATCATCACCCAGTCCTGCAGTTTGTAGATTTGGTGTTTGTGCTATTTGATTTGCTTCCTTTGCTGGAATGTTGATCCTGTCTTGCATCTGGCTGTGTCTTGTACATTCATAAGTGCACAAAAATATGTCTCTCTAGCATTGGATAAGACTGATTTAAGATGTAAGCTCAAACACATCTTAAAATTAATATTTATTTGTTTTCAAATTGCTTCATTATTGCTTCACAATCTTCATTATTTCTAGTTAACAAAAACAATGACTTATCATTTGATAAAACATTTAAAAGAACTACCTGATTGCCTTTCTCAAATAAATATCCAGCTTGAATGTTTAATTTCAACCGCTCCATTGGAATAAAATTTATGTCTCTATTTTTGAATTGTCAATTTAACATAACGTGAATGGCGTCAATTTGGCTGTTGCTATGAGAGAATTATGATCATGCATCCTGGGAAATGTTATGCTTTTTGATTGAAAATTCAAAGCCGTTTGCAATTCCGAAGCAGTAATTTTGTGAAGATATCAACGGTAAGCTAATTTTAGTACTGAGGTGAGTCCTTTTAAATTAAAACAGGCCTTAAGCTCAGAAACAAAAGGTTATCTTAAGAGTTGGTTTCATAGCAATACTGTGAGTGCACAATTTTTAAAATTCTTTTGTCATGGAGTCATAGAGATCTACAACATAGAAAAGGATTCTTAGACCCATTGTATGCATGCCAATCAAAAATAACCACCTCACTATCTAATCCCATTTTCTAGTACTTGACCCATAGCCTTGTATGCCTTGGCGTTACAAGTCACATCTAAATCCAGATCTAAATTTTGTGTTAGAAATATTATTTTGAGTGCTGAAGAAATAAAGCTGGAAACAAAGTATTTTTGAGGAATGCTTTTAGATCCTCTTTGCTATCTTGCCTGCAGTCCATTTTTGGTTTGTAGTTCATTCCTGCCTTCCACATGCTGCAATGGTATCTATCTGATCAGGCGCGATTAACAAAATGCAACATTTCGTCAACAATGTTCAATTGTGATATACAAACCTTCACTTGTGTGCTAGACGAGAAGTATATGCCACAGTTTGGTGAAGCTCCCTTTAAAAAGTGGGGATCAACTAGCCTCAATTTGGAATAGTGCAGGAATGAAAAGAGTATTTTTTTATTTGCTGATGAGGTTTGGATGAACTTGCTAGGTCTATGTCTCTTGCCCATCCTTACTTGCCCAGAATGGTGGTGATTAACTATCACCTTGAAAAGATCCAATCCTTGTGATGGTGCTCCTTCATGGTCGTTGGTAGAGCATTACGTGATTTTGATCCGGTAAATGTAAAGGAAGGGAGCCTGCTTTTCATTGTTGAACTTGCATGATTGGGAAATATTGTTGAAGCTAGCTGTGAATTTTTGAAAAAGGATACATTTTGTCAAAGCATTTCACCTTGCATTCATCAGGACAGTTCATAAGAAATACAAAAGTAAATACAAACCAACACTTATATTCTATGAGAGGTGAGAGGAATGTGCTGATTGTTTGGCAAATGGACTCCGGTAGAGGCTTTGTGATGAAGAATGTGCTAGTTATGATGACTGACCATTAACTGCCAAGCTTTGTTTAAGTTTTAGCAAGTGGACTCTGGTGACATGAGACTTGAACCACAGAATGGCTATCACCTATTTTGTTGCACTGAGAAAGGCATAATGTGCGTGTCTCTATTTTTTAATGTCTTTAAACCTCTGTGTATTAACATATGTAGTTTGAGTACACTCAAGTATGCCACACTGTGAACCTGACTGACAAACTGATTTTCAGAATTTTGTGTATACTCAGAATTATATAGCAAATGTTGTCAAATTGCAGAATTGCATCTAATATCAGACACAAGTGGTGTTTGCCGCTGAAAGGATGTTGTCATCAAGGCTAAAAGCCTGCCTGTCACAGAAATCAGCAATGAGATGTATGAATTTCAGTGACAGTGTGATGCACAGTATATAGGCCATACATCCCAAAGACTGTATACTGTTATACTTTTGTATTTCTTATGAACTGTCCTGATGAATGCAAAATAAAATGCTTTGACAAAATGTATCCATTTTCAACAATTCACAGCTTGCTTCAACAATATTTCTCAACCATGCAAGTTCATATCAAACAGCATATCCATTTATCTATTTCCAACAAACAAGCTACTGATTGCATCCAACCAGCTCCCACTTGCACAACTCACAATATACTTGAGTTCAATACTACCAAACAAAAAGCTCTGAATTACTTCAGTATTTTTTGTGTATTTTTGGCCTATATTCCACTATACCTTGGAGTCTAGCAAATGATAGTTGTTTTGAATGTCAAGAAGCAAGTCATATGTCACAGTACCAAATCTTTCTTTCTTTAGGAGCCAAGGTATTGATCTGACTGTTCAACTTGAACTTCTGATCAGTGGTGATGCCTAAGACTGCTTATTTGACATTCAATACTGGATGAAATGTAGTTCCTCCAATTAAACATTGTGAAGATTGAAGCTGTTATCTTCTGTCCCAGGTTCCATCTTTCACTCTACCAACTGTCTGAAACTAAACAAGATTATTCAAACTTTTGATGTCATATTTGATCCTGAGATGAACTTCCAACCACATTTGCACCATCACATGGATCACCTACTCCTAAATTCATGACATCATTCGCATTTAATCCTTTCTCAGTTAATCTGTTGAGTCCTTCATTCATGTATTTGATTCCTCTAGACTTGACAATAGCTGGTCTCCCACATTTTACCTTGCTTGAACCTAAGATCATCCAAAATCACTTGCCAATTATATACCCTCTCCACGGCAGTTCTTGTAGTATCCCGGTGCTAGCTGGCCTACAATGGTTGCCACTCAAGCAGCACCTTGATTTTAAAATTTTCATCTTGGTTTTCAAATCCATCTAAATCCTTACCTCTTCAAAACTCCAATTGCCCTCATTTCTACAATGCACTCATAATTGCACTGTTTTTAATTCTGGTTTATTGCACATCCCCAATTTTATTTGTTCCTTCATTGTCAGCTGTACTTTTTGGTTTCTTAAGGTCTAAGTTTTGGAATACCCTTTGTACTCCTCTCTCCCTCCTTACCTCACTTTATTTCTTTAAAACCTACCTCATTGGCCAAGCATTTGCTTTTCTGCTAATATTCTCATGTTGTTCTGCCATCCTTTGTTCTATGATGTTTCTGTAAAAGTTATCTTCAGTTGGCTTATTACATTAATGATGCTGTATAAATGTAAGTAGTTGTAAGATGCTGATTACTGTTCTATGAATTATCTTGTAATGTTTTTTCTGCATTAACAGTATTTTTTTAATACAGGTTGTAGAAGTTGTTGGTGAACCAACGATTGGTTTGTTGCTTTCATTTTTGGCATTGGAAAGTAATGGGAATGTTTGGTTGATTGGAGACTTAGGAATTCAAATACATAATTTTCTGAACATTGAAAGTTCAGACAGATAAAACCATCAAGTAGGCATTTCAGGTTCAGAACAAAAAAACTACATATACAGGCAGTCCTGGTGTTTCAAATGGATTCCATTCCAGAGCTACATTTTGTATGAAAGTCGGAACACAAAGTAGTACAACATAAAATAGCTGTTCATAAGTAGGAGCAAACATTTGCATGTTGAATCTTTAAAATTGATTTTAATGTGGGATCTCATTTGTACAAGTGTTACTAAGTTGAACGTTTGTAAATTGGAACTGCTTATATCTAGTAAAGCGCCCCAAGGTGTTTCACAGTGTTACTGGTTAAAATTCGATTCTGAGTTATATAAGGAAATGTTAAGATAGGTTTAGCAAAGTTTGGTCAAAAAGGCAGGCTTTCAGAAGTGATTTAACAGAAGAGAAAGAGATAAAGGAAACGGTGATGTAAAGAGGAAATTTCAGAATTTACAGCAAGGCAGTTGGATGCACAGTTGCATAAGTTTGGATGAAGAAACTCTAGATCAAAATTGGAGAAATACAAAGATCAGAAAACATCTCTAGGGCTGTACAGAACATTAATGCAAGAAGGAAATAATAAATTTGTGCAATGATTTGGTTTGGTCACAGTACGTTGTGCAGTTTTGGGCAAATTATTATGGAAAACAATTCACCATGATGTCATGAATCAAAACTATGAATTGGCTTAAGATGCAAAGTCAATTTCCATTGGAACACAGCATATTAAAAAAGATCTAATTTTTTTAAAGTTTTGATGGAACACAGACTACAGTACAATGGTTACAAAATAGATTGTTGTCAATGAGAACAAAGACTGAAAGAAATTGTTTCGTCGATGATTGTTTTGCCACCAGTGATGGTTGCGGTGGGGTTCAGTACTGCTTTTAAAGGATTAATATTGGAAGCAGAGAAAATTGTAGCTTGTGAGAAAATTCTCTTCCAGCATTCTGTGACAATACAACCTTCAGGGTACACTTGGTTCTTATGGTGCTATACTTGACTGTTTCAAAATGTTAGTAATGTTCAATTCTGCCCAGCAATAGAGCATAACCTTACTGTAAGGTTTTCAATAGGTCACTCAAGACAGCTTGGGAGGTCACTGAAGAGGAGTTCAAAGGACACAGTTGGAGAAGGAGAGAGGTATAGATTCCAGGTGAGGAATGTTGAGGTGAAAGAAAGACAGCTGAACTACTCTGATTCTGTGCAAGAGACTCACTGAGGGGTGAAGAGCAGTTGGAAAGCTCTGTGGCCATCAGGAGGAACTTCTAGGCATTGTTAGGCTGCCAAGTATCAGGACTTAGAAGTTCTGGGGAGTTGAGAAAGTGAGATGACCTCTGGCTCTGGGAGAAGCCTGCCAGCGTATTTCATTTAGCTGAGCAAGGTTGGAGCTTGGAAGAAAAATCCAGCGACAGGACTGCTTCATGGAAGCTAGTTGTCAGTGAAGATATAGTTTTGCTTATGTATGAGGGCTGGAGTGTAGTTTTGGAGTTCAGGGAAGCGTAGACATAGAAAAAGAGGATGATCAAATGGTATGGGAGACTTTATTGAGGTGATCCTCCACAGTGTTTCTTGAGAGGAAGTTTCAAAGTCAGGACAAAAGTGAAGAATTGTGATTCCTTTTGAAATTTGATGGGATTTGATAACCCAGTATGTAACTAACGTCTGGGAGAAATTGCATTTTGATGTGTCCTATGGGATGAATGATCATAGTCTGTTACCTACATGAATCACTTGATTTTCTAAAACCCAGAATTGACAAGTTGTACATATATTGTAGATTGTATTGGAAAGTTTATTATTGTTGTTCAAAACTGTGAATCTTATAGCTTTATTCTCTTAACAAGTCCCCTGGATCTTGTGGTTAGCACTGCTGCCTCACAGTGCCAGGGACCCAGGTTCCGTTCCGGCCTCAGGGAACGGTGTGTGGAGTTTGCACGTTCTCCCCATGGGTTTCCTCCCACAGTCCAAAGATATACAGGTTAGGCGGATTGGGCGTGCTAAATTGCCTGTGGCGTCCAGGGACCTGCAGGCTGGGTGGATTAGTCATGGGAAATGCAGGGTTACAGGGATAGAGTAACCAGCGTGGGTCTGGGTGGGATGCAGTTCGGTGGATCGGCGTTGACTCGATGGGCTGAATGGGGTCTGCTTCCACATTGTAGGAATTCTATGATTTATTTAAATTAAAAGTTACTGGCCTCTGCCAGATCACAACATAAATATGGCAGTCTAGTCCATGATGGTAACAAGCTATTGAGATGGAGTAATACAGTGTGTTTTGTTATGATTACATCAGCAGAATTGTCACTTCTGCTTACAGCTAAATAGCCTCCTACACTGTAAATTGAATTTGCATAGGTATTACTGCTGTGCAAAACATGATTCTGAGAGCTAACTGGCTCAGTACATGATTTTAATGTTGAAGATGGAGTTCAGCGCAGGAAAATATCCTTCAGGGCCTAAAACAAAAATGAGTATTTTTAAAAGGGTGAGAAGCAGAGTTATTTAGGTGTCCAAGTACAGATGTCACACAAAGCCAGTGAACAGGCGCGAAAACCTAATTTAAAAGACTGATGGGATGCTAGCTTTATCTGGAGGTGGCTGGAATACAAAGAGGTGGAAGTTATGTTATGGTTCAATACAGCTCTGGTTAGGCTGAATTTGTACTACTGTGTTCAGTTCTGGATGGGACACCTTAGGAAGTATACATCAATTTGAAGAAGATGCAGCACAGATTTACCATAATGATACTAGAGCTAAAATCTTCTATTGCATAGATTAGGCATTTTTATTATTTTGAAAATGGAAGATTAAGGAGTGGTCTGATTGAGGTCTTTAAGATAATTAATTGAGTTGATATGGTAAATAAAGAGAAACAACTATTTCTGGTGAAGATTATTACCTTCAAATTAGAGCTAGGCCATTCAGTCGTGCCCTTCAATTCAATGTTTCAAGACTCAGATTGATAATGTTTTCTTGAGCAAAAGTATTGAGTGTTTGATGTACTGATATCCATACACTGAATCAGCAGTAGAGTACGTTTGGAGGTATACAACTGTTTTATTGTTAAACTACTACGAACACCAGTTTCTCCCTTTCCTTTCTTGGTCCTCTTTATGTCCAGAAGTCAACTCCCCTACTAGGGAAAAACAAATTAATTTGTTTACTTATAACAGTTTTATTAATCAACCTGTTCGGGGATATTCTTTCTTCCCTCTGCAACTAGTGAGTCTTGAATCTAGGACTTTTGGCTCAGGGATAGAGGCAGTACAAGTGTTGTCGCAAGAGCCCAAACCTGGATAAAGATGTTTCTCTGGGGAAAAGCTTCTTTTCTAAAATGTGCATCTAAACACCGTTTTTATTTGAATCCATAAGATATGATTTACTTTAGAGGTCTACCAAAGTCACAGTCTACATTTCTAAACTTTTTTTTAAAATCAACTTGTTCAGACATGTTATGACACACTTCTGGAGCAGGTGGGATTTCAATCTGGGTCTTCTAGCTCAGAAGTACAGACATTACAACTTCACCAGAAGAGCTCTTTATTTGAATAACATTGCCTGGAGGAGTGTGTAGTTATTAAACTGCTGCACTATGGCTAATCATGCAACCTTACCATGGAACATTCATTTTATAGAATATTTTCAAATCTGTCTGAGATGTCATCACACATCTCTGGAGTGGGCAGGACTTGAACTCCGGCTCCACATCCAGAGGTGGATACACTACCACTGCACCACAAGAACCTCCTTATGGAGAAAAAAAAACTAAGTACAGACTTCAGTAAACATTGCTGCCGTCAATAACTCTGAAGTTATCACAGTTTGCTGTTAAAGGTTTACTCCTTTAACAGTACATTCTCACATTTTCATTGAGGGTTACTGATCCAAGGTAGGTAGATGAGGTTAAGGTATAGTTTCTGGAAATGGAGAATATAATATTTTAAAGGTCAGTTAAAGAATGAAATATTCAACCAAAATTATTGCTTTCTTGATATTGACTTAAAGATGTTCTGTTTAAAAGTCCTCCTTTCTGCTTTCCTTTGGTGCCTTTGTTACATACAAGTAAGAGTCTTTGTAGCTCTGAAACTGCTCCTTGTAGCTTTAATTTATCAAAAGATTTCAAAACTGGTTTGAAATTGCAAGTGCTTGTTTCTTATATTGATCTATGCCTGACAGATTGGAGAATCTTTGAGGATTAATAGTGGAAGATTGCATTGAAACTTGACAATTTGGATGCATTGTAAATTAGTCAATATATTGGAATGCTTTTCACTATTACTTGAGATTATTTCATTTCCACTCTATAAATGTGCCAAGGCATCAAGCAATTCTAAACTAATTCTGGCATTGTGATGAAGCAGCAATGTAACTGATTTCCTAACTAAGTTGGAATTGAAAGCATGCATCAACTTCATAAGCCTAGCCCCACAATCAATTATGTTATTCATGTATTTTTGCTGTAACTGTCTCCTCAGTTGCTTGGAGACCATTTCAAATGCCCAAGCATTAACACTTGAATAACTGCTTTGAAGTTGTAAAGAAGACAGAAATGCCATGTACCATGCACAGTATAGTGGATATCTTGTTACTTGTTCCCTTTGAAGAATTAATTTTCTGCAATATTTTATTTCACAGTGCAATTTTCCATGCAATTCTCTCATTTAAGTTAATATTCTTCAAAAAAAAATCTTTTTTGGGGAGCAGGTAGAGGGTAAGCAAAATATTTAGCAAATTAAGCCAAACATGCCACAGTGCTAAATCTGCCTTTTTGTTACTGTATATAGATTATTTTGATGAATGTCCAATACACTTTTTTTTTTTTTAGTTTTCTAGACTGATGTCTTTCCCTCTAACAAATATTGACTGACCAACTGTGGGTTTCCACTGTTTATGGTTTTCATCTCCAATCCCAAGCATTAGTAAGTATTTTTTAACTGCTCAGTTTGTTGTCAATTCTGTTCTGGGAATGCCAGCCTTGAAGTTTTATTATTAAGACCTTGTTATTAAGATTTTTGTTTGTTATCTTTTGCTTTGTTCATCGTTATAAACATTCCATCTTTCATACTGCATAATGATATTTGATTATGTATTTTGAGTTTAATTTTTACTTACGCATGTTAAAGAACTCTGTTTCTGCTGTCAACTTCTCATGGCAATTATTAGCTGAAATATTCTAGGAATCTTGATTACTTCTTTGTCAAAACTTGAGCACAAACCTTGTCCTTTATTCTGTTTTACAGGTACTTATTTTGAAATTAGGAACCTGACTGAAGCTTTCATGGAAATTGCTATCTCCAGTCAAGAGCTTACAACATAGGAATACATGTTTTAATTAAACTGGTAAATTAAACCAGTAACATGTATTACAAGTGCTATTTTATTTAACACTGACCATTTTAAAAATTAAGTTTAGCCCTCAGATGTGGTCACATATGCTTAATGTACCAATCTGCAAATTTATCACAAATTTGTAAAGTGTTCTTTTGGCACATCCCATGTGGTATAATTGTACTTTTTGTGCTCGTGTAAACTGGAACCTCGCTCAATGTAAAAATTAGATTTTCTTGAAAATATTATTAGCAATTCCAACTTGTCTCTCAGATTCGAATTTCCTAATTTAGTTACTAATTTCCAGTTCCCATGCCCAAAACTAAATATTATAGCTTCAAGAATGAATATTATAACAGATAAAGACTGAAAGACTTGCATTTTTATTGTGCCTTTCAAGTTGGAAAGTAGACGCAGTGTGCGTTTGCAATTGCATTGGTTAGTTTATACCATCAGCTGAATCCTAATGTTTTGACTGAATCAATTTTGTTGAGTTTCATAGGTTTCCCCTGTCCACTGTCATTCCAAATCTGCCTCATTAACTGCCTACCCCTGCCTTATGGCTCCACTTACAACCCAAAGAATCACTACCGCTGGAATATTGGAGAATGGACTGGCGTTCCTGGTGCCAGTGCTAGTGCCATTTTTTAAAAGCCTATATGGACCTGGAAAAGCACAGCCAGTCTGGAGCTGCCTTTCGTGGTTCATGACATTTACCCTAGACGTAATAATAAGGGTATATTGTTGCACTGCTTTGCAGACATGGATCTAAAGGTGTAGTAGGACCACCAGAGAAGGCCATGATGCCATACCATGCTCACTTGTTCCAGTTGTTACTCAGGTCAGTGCAGTCTCTGCCATCTGTAGGAATACCAAGCTGTGTAGGAACAAGGTCAGTGGCCTGTTCTGCTCTGCCAGAGTAGGTGCAACCATTTCACCTCTGCTCCCTCACACTCTTGCTATCCCTGTTACTGCCTGCACCTTCAACCATAACTCATGGACTCACCACTCTCGCTATTGCATGCAACATATTCAGGTGTAACTTTAAAATGTAGAAGCATGCTGTAAGTGGATCAGAGATATGCATTGGCAATGCAGAGAGGCTGGCAAGTGTCAGATACCAAAGTGCTTGCAGTTGCTGGCCTAGGATGCTGGTACTATGTGTCCAAGATGGAGGTCCTTAAAGCATGGAGTGAGCTGAAGTTGCCAGGTGCTTGCTCAGACTTCCATATCGAGAATTCCTGGTGTTTAAGATTGGAGGATGATTATTATTGAGGTAAGAAGTGCAGTTATTTAGACTGACAGCAAGCAATAATCCTCCTTAATAGATATCTTGTCACTGCCTTGAGAGAATTTTGCCTCAACAGCTATTTGCTGCTGACTTTGAGAGAGGCCTCACCAGACTTGCAGGATTCTCCCAGATTTCTCACCATAACTCACATTGTTTAGGCTCCTATAGGATTCATCCCAAGTTTCTGCTGACATAATTTGCATAATCAATTTAAAATGTTTGTTGTGTAGCATGATAAAATACAGTAGTTTTGGTTCCACTAATGTTTGATTCTTCATGGATGTTTAAATTTTGTTGATGGGAAGTGGGCATCATTGGCTGAGCTGCCCATCACTAGTTGCCTTTGAACTGAATGGCATGCAAGGCAAGGGAAGAACAGCAAATTTCCTTCCCAAACGGTCAATAATGAACCAGGTGGGTTTTTGTAACAATTGGTTAGTTTTAAGTTTCACAATTATTACTAATTGCAAATTTCATCAAATGCATTATCATCAGGAAAACAAATTTAGTTAAGGTGGAATTACCTTCGACCAATGAGCAAAGCACTTTTAAAATCAATGAACAACACTTTTATATACAGGAACAAAAACAGAGTTAATGTTTCTGGTCCGGTGACCCTTCCTCAGAACAGAGTTAACAAATGTTAACTCTGTTTTTGCCTTCACAGATGCTGCCAGATCTGCTGAGCTTTTCCAGCAACTTTGTTTTTGTTTCTGATTTACAGCATCCGCAGTTCTTTTGGGTTTTATTTAATACTTTTATATAGTTATACTCAACAATTCAGTACTTTCATTTGTGTTACTGATATATAAATAACTGCCTTTGGGAGGTATTAGTCAGTTCTGCCGTCTATAACCATGTTCCATAGACTCAGTTATATCTCAGGCTGGCACTGCTGTCTCACAGCACCAAGGACCTGGGTTCAATTCCACCCTCAGGCGACTGTCAATATTTGCACGTTCTCCTTGTGTCTTCGTGGGTTTCCAATGGGTGCTCCAGTTTCCTCCCACAGTCCAAACATGTGCAGGTTAGGTGGATTGGCCATCCTAAATTGTCCATAGAGTTCGGGGATGTGCAGGCTAGGTGGGTTAGCCAGAGGGAAAGTGGGGCCGACAGGTCTGGGGTGATGGATCTGGGTGGGTGCTGTTCAGAGGGTTGATGTGGACTGAATGGCCTGCTTCCTTACTGTAAGGATTCTGTGATTTTTGGGAGATAAAAATGTGTTTGACCAATCTTAATTAATTAAATAATATAGAAGTACGTAAATTGAAATGCATGGATATGGTAGATGGTTGAAGTTTTTCCCAGGGTGTAATTGTCAAATTCTAAGGGCTGTAGGTTTAAAGTGAGAGCGGGAAAGTTTAAAGGAGATGTGCAAGCAAGTTTTTTTATGCTGAGGGTGGTAGGTGTCTGGATCGCACTGCCAAGGGAGATAGTAGAAGCAGATACGATAGCAACATTTAAGAGGCATTTGGACAGACATACGAACAGGCAGAGAATAGAGGCATACAGACCATATGCAGCAGATGTGATTAGTTTAGAATGGCATTGTGGTTGACACATAAATGGTGGGTCAAAGGGCCTGATCCTGTACTGTATTGTTCTATTTTCTTAAATTAATCTAATATGTTGTCTTACTGGTATGCAATAAACTACTTGTCAAGTATGTGCCTCTTCTGCCAAAGACTTAAGTGATGAAGGATTAACCACTAATACTATTACCTTTGTAGATTCATATTACAGAAAGGTGCATGTAGCAGCAAACCTACTCAAAGAAAATCTTATCGCTACAAGGTTCAAGCTCCAGACATATCTTGCAACTAATAGTGGTGAGGATTTCTGTCTTCTAGAATGGAGAAATCATTAAAAGGACAAAGATCTACAGCCATCTGAAGAGAAGAAAGAAGAAAAGAATATGCAGAAAAAGAAGTTGCCATTTTGATTATATTAGCTTTAAGTTAGAAACAGCAAGCCAGCGACAGTATCAAAGATGACAGCCAGTCAATTCATGCTGGAGAAACTTGAGTAGTGCAACAGGCTAAATACACAGCCTTACCAACAGCCTCTTAAACTTCAAACAGACAGAACCAGGAAAGAAATACACAAAAGGCGTTAGGACTAAAGACAACCTCACTGCAGTTATTAAGGAACAGGTCTAAGTCTTCATCCAACAAAGAAGTAATTGATATCAGGTTTCTGATGCATGTTGAATCTCTAGAATGAAGGTTGAGAAAGCTTGCAACTTTTATGATGCTACTCTTGACTGATGAGCTGTGTAAAGGCAGAATTCAGACGTGTGTTAAAAATTAACATTATGCATGTTCAACTTAATTACCTATCGATGAACAAACTGCAGAATGGGCAATTATTTAAAATTCCTTCAACCTGGCAATGTAGTTAGTAAGCTGGCAACGTTGTTAGTGAGGTTGAGATTAGAAGTCAAAAGCAGACGATTTAACTTAAATAGATGAGCCTCAGCCAAAGAAACATTATATTGAACAATGTAAATTATTTCAAAGCACAAGTTGGCTTTCTTTGGGTTAAAAAAGGCATGAAACTGTTAGGGAAGAAAAACAGTGAATTCTCCATCCTGCCAAAAAGAATTATCTGAAATTCTTTTTATCTGAATAATAAAATTTAATTTACTTAAATATTTGAAAAGATTTGCAAGACTTCAAATGCTTTAAAATTAATTTCAAACTTAATTGAGGAATATCTTTACAATGGAGAGCTTTTTAAATGAAGAATTGAAGGCAGAAGCCTTAAATATTAATTAAAATAATAACTTTACAATGTAAAAAGTGACTAGAAGATTCATCTTACTTTATCAGTAATTAAAATTTAATTACGATTTCATAAAAATTAATAAAGCTGGAAATTCTCTGACAAGCTTTGTAGTAATTGAACTGAAACCACTGTTCAAACTTAAGAAGAAAAGCTTGATACAGAAGAATTTTGTTTTAAACTTTCAGAATTTAAAGTGAAAATTTTACTTGAAAGCAATTGAGAAAGTTTCAAGTTTTACAAATGCTTTAGACAGAGAATTATCAGCATTGACTTTCTCAGATATTAACACCCCCAACCGCATCTCTTGTGTTTCCCACACCTCTGCCCTCACATCCCCTGCCCCCAACAAAAATAAAGACAGAATCTCCCTTGTCCTCACATGTCACCCCACCAACCTCTGCATCCAACATATCATTCTCAGCTACTTTCGCCACCTATAATCCGATCCCACAACCAAAGATATGTTTCCCTCCCAACCCCTATCTGCCTTCCGTAGGGACTGCTTTGTCCGTGATTCCCTTGTCAGCTTCACACTCCCCACCAATCCCACCACCCCCGGCACCTTTCCCTGCAACCACAGGAAGTGCTATACCTGCCCCCTCACCTCCCCCTTCACCTCCATTCAAGGCACAAAACAAACCTTCCACTTTAGGGGTTCACCTGCACATCCATCAATTTGGTCTGCTGCATCTGCTGCTCCCGATATGGCCGCCTCTACATCAGTGAGACCAAGCGGAGTCTGCTTTGTAGAGCATCTGCACTTTGTTCGCGACAAACGACAACACCTTCCTGTCGCAAATCATTTTCATTCCCCGTCCCACTCCCTGGGTGACATGTTCATCCTGAGCCGCCTCCAGTGTCACAACGACGCTACCCGCAAACTGGAGGAGCAACATCTCATATTCCACCTTGGGAGCCTACAGCCCATGGCCTAACCATGGATTTCACCAGTTTCAAAATCTCCCCATCCCTGGCCTCATTCCATGACCAACCCTCCCTCTCATCCCCTCCCCCTTGACCTGACACAACCTGTCCATCTTCTCTCCCACCTATCCACCCCTCCTACCTCACTAACCAATCCCCACCACTCCTTACCTGCACTCACCTATCACCATCCCACCTACCTTCCCCGGCCCCACCCTTCCTCTTTTTATTTATTTCTGAGCTCCCTTCCCCCTCCCCATTTCTGAAGAAGGGTCCCAACCTGAAATGTCAATTTTCCGGCTCCCCTGATGCTGCCTTGCCTGCTGTGTTCCTCCAGCTCCACACTGTGTTATCTCTGACTCCAGCATCTGCAGTTCTTACTATCTCTGAATTGAGAGTACTGGATTTCAATGTAATAAAAGGTAGTTGTTAGTGTAGTGGGCTTCTCCCAGAGGTCCCCAGCATCACTGTTGCCAATCTTCAGCCAATTCATTCCACAAGTATAAAGAAATTGTCAGAGCACTGGATTCTGCAAAAGCTATGGGCGCTGCTGACAACATTCTAGCATTACTACTGAAAATTTGCCACACCTCTAAGCCAAGCTGTTCCAGAAATAGCTACAAACTGGCCTCTACCAAAACACATGAGAAAATTACAAAGATATGTACTGAAAAATATGACAAATCCTGCCTTGCAAATTACCACCCCATCAAACATAATAAAGAGATCGAAGGTGTTATCAATAGTGCTATCAAGCAGCGCTTGCTTAGCAGTAACCTGCTCATTCCAATTCAGTTTGGGTTGCACCTGTGCCACTTAGCTCCTGTCCTCAGTACAGCCTTGGTTCAAACATGGACAAAAGAGCTGAATACCAGAGGTGAGGTGAAAGCGATGGCCCTTGATATCAAGGCTGTATTTCACTGGGTGTGGCATCATGGAGCCGTAGCAAAACTGGAATCAATGGGATTTAAGGGGCAAACTCTTCACACATAGAAAGATGGTTGTGGGACTAGATGAGTAGCTGTTTTGGGAGCCAGTACGTGATGAGCTGAATAATCTCCTTTTGTAGGATGAAATTCTATGATTCAAGTTGGTAGTCAGTCATCTCCGCTCCAATACATATTTGCAGGAGTTCCTCAGGATAGTGCCCACGCATAAACGTCTTCAGCTGTTTCATCAATGACCTTCCCTGCATCATAAGGTCAGAGGTGGGGATGTTCGCCAATGATTGCAAAATGTTCAGCACTATTTGAGATGTCGCATATCTTGAAGCAGTCCATGTTCAAATGCAACAAGACCTGGACAATATCCAAGCTTGGGCTGACAAGTGGAAAGTAACATTTGTGCCATGCTAATACCAGGCAATGACCATCTCCAATAAGAGACAATCTAACCACCATCCCTTGACATTCAATAACATTACCACCACTGAATCTCCCATTATCTATGTCCTGGGGGTTACCATTGATCAGAAACTTAACTGGACTTTTCATATAAATATAATGGCCACAAGCGCAGGGTCAGAAACTAAGAATACTGGAGCAAATAACTCCTCACCTAACACCTCAAGGCACAAGTCAAGAATCTGATGGAATACTCCCACTTGCCTATATGGGTGCGACTCCAACTATGCTCGATGCTCGACAGCATTCAGGACAAAGCAGCCTGCTTGTTGGGACCATTTCTACAAGCATGCTGTCCCTCCACCATTGAAGCTCAGTAGCAGTAGTAACAATCTATAATATGCACTGCAAAAATTCACAAAAGAGCCTGAGATTGACCAAACCCAGGACCACTTCCATCTCAAAGGAGAAGGGCAGCAAATACACAGGAACACCACCACCTGCAAGTGCCCCTCCGAGCCACTCACCATCCTGACTTAGAAATATATCTCTATTCCTTCAATGTCGCTGGATCAAAATCCTGGAATTCCCTTCCGAAGGGCATTGAGGGTCAACCTATAGCACATGGACTGCAGCAGTTCAAGAAAGCAGCTCATCGTCTTTTTCTCAAGTGTAACTAGGGATGGGCAGCAGATGCTGGCCCAGTCAGTGACACCTATGTCCCACAAGTGCATAAAAAAAATTTACATTTATATTGTTTCAGAGATAGTAGGAACTGCAGATGCTGGAGAACCTGAGATAACAAGGCGTAGAGCTGGATGAACACAGCAGGCCAAGCAGCAGAGGAGCAGGAAAGCTGACATTTCGGGCCCAGACCCTTCTTCAGAAATGGGGGAGGGGAAAGGGGTTCTGAAATAAATAGGGAGAGAGGGGGAGGCGAATAGAAGATGCATAGAGGAGAAGATAGGTGGATAGGAGACAGACAGGTCAAAGAGGTGGGCATGGAGCCAGTAAAGGTGAATGCAGCTGGGGAGTTAGGGAGGAGATAGGTCAGTCCAGGGAGGACGGACAGGTTAAGAGGGCGGGATGAGGTTAGTAGGTAGGAGATGGGGGTGGGGCTTGAGGTGGGAGGAAGGGATAGGTGGAAGGAAGGACAGATTAGGGAGGTGTGGACGAGATGGGCTGGTTTTGGGATGCGGTAGGGGGAGGGGAGATTTTGAAGCTTGTGAAATCCATGTTGATACCATTGGGCTGCAGGGTTCCCAAGCGGAATATAAGTTGCTGTTCCTGCAACCTTTAGGTGGCATCGTTGTGGCGCTGCAGGAGGCCCAGGATGGACATGTCGTCTGAGGAATGGGAGGGGAAGTTGAAATGGTTCGCGACTGGGAGGTGCAGTTGTTTAGTGCGAACCGAGCGTAGGTGTTCTGCAAAGCGGTCCCCAAGCCTCCGTTAGGTTTCCCCAATGTAGAGGAGGCCACAACGGGAACAGTGGATGCAGTATACCACATTAGCAGATGTGCAGGTGAACATCTGCTTGATGTGGAAAGTCTTCTTGGGGCCTGGGATGGGGGTGAGGGGAGAGGTGTAGGGGCAGGTGTAGCACTTCCTGCGGTTGCAGGGAAAAGTCCTGGGTGTGGTGGGGCTGGAGGGGAGTGTGGAGCGGACAAGGGAGTCATGGAGAGAGTGGTCCCTCTAGAAAGCAGGTAAGGGTGGGGAGGGAAAAATGTCTTTGGTGGTGGGGTCAGATTGCAGATGGCGGAAGTGTCAGAGGATGATGCGTTGGATCCGGAGGTTGGTGGGGTGGTACATGAGGACGAGGGGGATTCTGTTTTGGTTGTTATTGCGGGGAGGGTGTGTGAGGGACGAGTTACGGGAAATGCGGGAGACACGGTCGAGGGCATTCTCGACCACTGACGGGGGGAAGTTGCGGTCCTTGAAAAACGAGAACATCTGAGATGTATGGGAGTGGAATGCCTCGTCCTGGGAGCAGATGCGGCAGAGGCGAAGGAATTGGGAATAGGGGATAGCATTTTTGCAGGACGGTGGGTAGGAGGAGGTGTATTCTAGGTAACTTTGGGAGTTGGTGGGCTTGAAATGGATATCGGTTTCTAGGTGATTGCCAGAGATGGAGACAGAGAGGTCCAGGAAGGAGAGAGAGGTATTAGAGATGGTCCAGGTGAACTTAAGGTTGGGGTGGAAGGTGTTGGTGAAGTGGATGAACTGTTCGAGCTCCTCGTGGGAGCATGAGGCGGCGCCGATACAGTCATCAATGTAACGGAAGAAGAGGTGGGGTTTCGGGCCAGTGTAGATACGGAAGAGGGACTGTTCCACGTAACCTACAAAGAGGCAGGCATAGCTTGGGCCCATGTGGGTACCCATGGCCCTCCCCTCTGTCTGTAGGAAGTGGGAGGAATTGAAAGAAAGTTGTTGAGGGTGAGGATGAGTTCGGCTAAGCAGATGAGGGTGTCAGTGGAAAGGGACTGGTCAGGCCTGCGGGACAGGAAGAAGTGGAGGGTCTATAGGCCATCTATATGGGGAATGCAGGTGTATAGGAACTGGACGTCCATGGTAAAGATGAGGTGTTGAGGACCAACCTCACCATAAAACCCGTGGACAAGGGAGGCGCAGTTGTAGTATGGTGCACTGACCTCTACATCGCCGAGGCCAGGCACCAACTCTCCAACACCACCTCCTACCGTCCCCTTGATCATGACCCCACCCCCGACCACCAAACCATAGTCTCCCAAACCATCCACAAAAAAACCTCATCACCTCAGGTGACCTCCCACCCACAGCCTCCAACCACATTGTTCCCCAACCCCACACCGCCCGCTTCTTTCTCCTTCCCAAGATCCACAAACCTGACTGCCCTGGTCAACCCATTGTCTCCGCCTGCTCCTGCCCCACCGAACTTATCTCCACCTATCTCGACTCCATTTTCTCCCCCTTTGTCCAGGAACTCCCTACCTACATCAGTGACACCAGCCCACGCCCTCCACCTCCTACAGAACTTCCAATTCCTCAGTCCCCAACACCTCATCTTTACCATGGACGTCCAGAGCCTATACACCTGCATTCCTCATACAGATGGCCTAAAGGCCCTCCGCTTCTTCCTGTCCTGCAGGCCCGACCAGTCCCCCTCCACTGACACCCTCATCTGCCTAGCCGAACTCATCCTCACACTCAACAACTTCTCTTTCAATTCCTCCCACTTCCTACAGACAAAGGGGGTGGCCATGGGTACCCGCATGGGCCCAAGTTATGCCTGCCTCTTTGTAGGTTACGTGGAACAATCCCTCTTCCATATCTACACTGGCCCTAAACCCCACCTCTTCTTCCGTTACATTGATGACTGTATCGGCACCGCCTCGTGCTCCCACAAGGAGCTCAAACAGTTCATCCACTTCACCAACACCTTCCACCCCAACCTTAAGTTCACCTGGACCATCTCTAATACCTCTCTCTCCTTCCTGGACCTCTCTGTCTCCATCTCAGGCAACCACCTAGAAACCGATATCCACTACAAGCCCACCGACTCCCAAAGTTACCTAGAATACACCTCCTCCTACGCACCCTTCTGCAAAAATGCTATCCCCTATTCCCAATTCCTTCACCTCCGCCGTATCTTCTCCCAGGATGAGGCATTCCACTCCCATACGTCTCAGATGTCCTCGTTTTTCACGGACCACAACTTCCCCCCCTCAGTGGTCGAGAATGCCCTCGACCATGTCTCCCGCATTTCCCGTAACTCATCCCTCACACCCCCTCCCCGCAATAACAACCAAAAGAGAATCCCCCTCGTCCTCATGTACCACCCCACCAACCTCCGGATCCAACGCATCATCCTCCGACACTTCCGCCATCTGCAATCTGACCCAACCACCAAATACATGTTTCCCACCCCACCCTTATTTGCTTTCCGGAGGGACCACTCTCTCCGTGACTCCCTTGTCCGCTCCACACTCCCCTCCAGCCCCACCACACCCGGCACTTTTCCCTGCAACCACAGGGAATGCTACACCTACCCCGACACCTCCCCCCTCACCCCCATCCCAGGCCCCAAGAAGACTTTCTACATCAAGCAGATGTTCACCTGCACATCTGCTAATGTGGTATACTGCATCCACTGTTCCCGCTGTGGCCTCCTCTATATCGGGGAAACCAAGTGGATGCTTGGGGACCGCTTTGCAGAACACCTACGCTCGGTTCGCGCTAAACAACTGCACCTCCCAGTCACAAACCATTTCAACTCCCCCTCCCATTCCTCAGACGACATGTCCATCCTGGGCCTCCTGCAGTGCCACAACGATGCCACCCGAAGGTTGCAGGAACAGCAACTCATATTCCGCTTGGGAACCCTGCAGCCCAGTGGTATCATCAATGTGGACTTCACAAGCTTTAAAATCTCCCCTCCCCCTACTGCATCCCAAAACCAGCCCAGCTCGTAGGGACTCCCTAGCCTGTCCTTCCTCCCACCTATCCCCTCCTCCCACCTCAAGCCCCATCTCCTGCCTACCAACCTTATCCTGCCCTCTTGACCTGTCCGTCCTCCCTGGACTGACCTATCTCCTCCCTAACTCCCCACCTACACTCACCTTTACTGGCTCCATCCCCGCCTCTTTGACCGGTCTGTCTCCTCTCCACCTATCCTCTCCTCTATCCATCTTCTATCCGCCTCCCCATCTCTCCCTATTTATTTCAAAACCCCTTTCCCCTCCCCCATTTCTGAAGAAGGGTCTAGGCCCGAAATGTCAGCTTTCCTGCTCCTCTGATGCTGCTTGGCCTGCTGTGTTCATCCAGCTCTACACCTTGTTATTTTACATTTATATTATTGTCTTTATTGTGGTTAAGCTGGGAGAAGACTGCAGAGATAAGGACAAAGTTCATGGAGAGATTTGAAAACAAGGATAAGAATTTCTAAATTACTGCACTGCAGCACTGAAATCCAGTGTAGGTTAACAGGCTGAATAATGAAATTGAAAGGAAACAGAATTTTGGAAAAGCTGGAGTTTAAAACAGGTGTAAAGTGAGAAACTGGTCAGAAGAGCCTTTGAAATTTAAAGTCTTGAGATGATAAAGACATGGATGTGAGTCAGCAGCAGATACGTTGAAGTATGTGGTGTCTGGTGTTGTTACAGAAATGGACATAGTCAGGCTTTGTGATGGAATATACATGGATAGAGAACCTCATTGCAGTGTCAAATAGTACCCAAGGTTACAAATGGTCTGATTTTAATTTATTGCAGGGACTGAAGACAATGACAGGCATAATCAAAAAATCAGCTGTGATACTGCCTTAATTATTTTTATGTACAAGGACGCCTTGTATTGGGAAATGTCCATTTCTTCTACATAATCTTCTGTTTTATTTGAGATATTGATTTTCCATTAGTTTATCATTACGTTAGATTGATGTGATATCTTATTAGAAACCTAATGTAGCTATTTTCTGCATTGTTGGTGAAATTTTTAACAGTCTGGCATGAAAATGGTAATTTCAAAGGTCCATTTTGCCTAAGAAGCATTTCATGACACTTTGTTGTACTATTCAATGTGTCAGTGTTGTGACTTCAAGCACAAATATTCAAATGTCAGTTGAGCCATTGAGGGATTTGGGTTTGGTGATGGTGGAGAGAAAGAGAGCTAATGGTTTTAGTCCAATATAACTCTTCTTTAGAACTCACTTCTGAAACATTAACTGTTTCTTTCTCCGCAGATGCTGCCAGACCTGCTGAGTTTCTCCAATACTTTCTATTTTTATTTCAGATTTCTGTTATCTGCAAGATCTTGCTTTTATTTCAGCCAAATATTGAGTTTGACTTCATTCTACTACTTGGCCAAACCTAGCTCCTGCCATTTTCAAACTGCAAAAAAGGTGTTCTCTCTTCACTGGAAGTGCCAATTGCAGCTTTAATCTTTAGTTTGTTTTACAGGATATGAACATGGCTAATCATAATATTTTGAATTCTGATGAAAGGTCATAGCCCTAAAATATTCATTCTGTTCCTGTCTCCACATGTACTCCCAGACTTGCTGAGTATGTCCAACATTTTCAGTTTTTATTTCAGATTTGTAGCAGTATTTTGCATTTGTATAAAAATTTAGCATTTATTTCAAACTGTATAGGGAGAGAGAGAATGTGAAATTGAGATTTGTTATTTTATTTATTGGGGAGAGTAATGTTTATGATTCATTAACTTGTTTTATTGTATAAAATCTGTTGCTTTCGAGCATGAATTCATCTTTTTGGGAGGAGAATCACATGATAAGTTCTAGGTCTCATATATTGTCAACGTGGGTATTTGGTAGGTTAGGAACGTCTCCAGATTGTGGTGTTTGCCAAATCCACATAAAGATGCTGAACCTGAGAAAATACCTAGGTTGAAATCCAAAACATGGTTATTTCCTTTTTTTATACACTTCTGATGTATCTGTAATGCTTTCTACTCTGAGAAAAAATAATTATACATCTAACTTCCTTAGCCTTCAATAATTCATAATTTCCTCTCATCCATCTCATCACTTACACGAGTTTAACACCTCCATTGTCCTGCTTCAGAACCCGGCATGCTTTTAGTTCCAACAATGGTAAGGTATCTAAATTAGTGACTTGAAGCTGCTAGAACATCAGCAAGCAAGAGCTCATTACTAGATTTATATGTGGACATTGACTCTACTATGATGAAAACAGATGACTTTTGATGGAGGATTGTTGAAAAGAAAATGTGGACTTCTCCACTAATAACTAAACCATGTCCAAACATAGTTACAGCACATCTGAGGAAGAATTAAACAATAACACATGATTAACTGCAGCTTATAAACCTATACTTACAAGTGTATGATTGCATCGCTGAGATAATTCATAATGCATGGGGTGAAACTGAAATATTGAGACTTGTGATAAAATATTTTAGAATAGCAGCCATGAAACATTCTTTAGGAAACACAAGTCTTTTTAATACTACTTAGTAATAAGTTATGTCTGTAATTTTGAGTACAAATCAATAACAGTAACATCAGTCACATTTCTAATGTTCTTAACAGATTTCAAAACTGGGATGATTGGGTGAAAGTACAGTTAACAAGATTGCACCTTTTCAGATACATTATCTTTGTTAAAGTGACCACTCAATGGGCAAGTCGCATGGGTGACCATAATACATATTTTACTATATAATTCATTTTTATTTCACAAACGGGTTTCTGCTATGTTACAATATCACATTAAATCATGAAAGTCTACTCAGAAGAATTAGGAGCTGGCATAAGGAGTGGAGGCAACATAAGGAACTCGTTCTGATGGCCAGTGGTGGCAGTGGGAGAGAGTTCCGAGAGCCTGAGGAAGCAACGGCATTAAGACTTGAGGCTTTGGGGAGAGAGGCCCACTCATAGGGATAAGACTACCTTATGGAGATAAGACTTTTAAATCTGGATGCTTCATGTTTCTTTCTTGGCTCCTTTTTTTTGTATTTCTGCTTTTTTTTAAATTCTGGTTTTTGCCTCTTAGTTTTGTTTTAAATTTGAGGTTTTGTACCTCAGATTGTGCCAGAGAAGGGTGACTTTGTACACTTTTCACTGTATTCCAATACTTCTGTACTTGAGTACGTGACAATAATTGGGATACACCATGATATTCAATAGAAGTTATTGGTTTTTAGTGAAAATTCTGGTCATTGTTGGTTTTAACATAGTAATTGGAGCAGTGAATACTGGCCTACTTGGCTACTGAGATCAAAGTGTTTTAGTCTAGAAATGATGCCAATCTCCACCTATGTTGGTAGCAGCCCTATCAGTTTTGTAGTAACAACCGCAGTGATTGAGCCAATGATCAGGGATCTAACAATGATATAACTGCACCGAACTGCTCATTTTTAAATTGACTGTTATTGATTAGGAGTGTGCTTCAAAGGGCAGTACGTGCACACAAACACACCATATGGTAGCAGAATACGGCAAGATGTGCACAAGTTGTTATTCTGCTTAACTCCCACTGCTGCCACAGGCCCTCAGAACTCACATTCTATGTTGCCTCCACACCTTATGCCAACTCCTAATTCTTCCGAGTAGGCTTTCCGGATATAATGTGATATTGTAACATAGCAGAAACCCTTACTGATAACGATATGGTTTGTGAAATAAAAATGAATATATGTATTCATTGAAATATGTATTGGGTCACCTATGGGACTTGACCCATTGAGTAGTCACTTTAAGAAAGATAGTATATCTGAAAAGGTGCAGCCTTGTTAACAGTACTTTCATCTAATCTTGCCAGTTTTATTTAGAATGAAGTCAGTATTAAGAACATTAGAAATGTGACTGACTTGAAATAGGCATGTAAAAATAGCCAGAAGATAAGCACGCAATGGAAGGGTAGAAGATTAATCCTACTTATCCCCTGATCAACGAAATTTTTTCAGTTTTATGAATGATCATCTCAACCTAAAACACTAGCCTTATTTTTCCAACTGGATGCTTCCTAACCTGCTTTGGAGCTCCAGGTCTTTTTTTGTGTTATTTCAGATTTTTGGTATCATGCAGTATTTTGCTTTTGTTTTACAAAGCAGATTAACTGGTCGTTATCACTTTGCTACTGGGAGCTTACTGTGTGCAAGTTGATTGCCCATTTCATGCATTTTAACAGCAAATGTAAATGGAATTAATATAGTTTGGTGTTTGTTGGTCAGCATAGAGTTTGCCAACAAAATTACAGTTTTTCAAGGATTAGGATTTATTTAACCAATTTTAAAACTCTGAATTGATTCACTTTTATTTTGCAACTGCTGGCAAAAAAAAACATTCTTACAAGTCAAACTATGCAATAGGCAGCTGGAACTTCAGCTAAATTACTTTCGTCATTAACATTTCTTAACCAAATCCAAGCTCACTTTCAATATTTATATGGTTAAGTGTAGCTCCTTTTATCTCTTCAAACTAGAATTTAATTGGTGTATAAGTCTCCCACTGGATTGAATAATTTAATTCAACAATCTAAATGAAAAAAGCCAACTGTTGGTTATGGAAATCCAGAATAAAATACTGCCAGCATGAAAATAGCTCTAATTGGTAGCCTCACCTCTGATCTAGAGGGTTCCTGAACCAGGTCTAGAATGCATAATATGGGCTGATGCTCCAGTGTAGTATGAATGCTCTGAGGCATTCACCTTTGCCATCCATTTGAAATCTAAAATAAAAGTTTTATTTCAGTGCCCTGGAAGTCATTCAAGAAACCATGGCACTGAAGAGTAGGGAATTCTCCTGATGCCTTGACCAAGTTTCCTGTCAACCAACACCAAAAAAACAATGGTCATTAATTTTATTGTCATTGGACAGTAGTGGTCATTAGTATCTGTTCCATTTTGCTTCTCATAAATCACAAATTTCAAAAAGCACTTGCACATTTTTTCCACTTGGCAAAGTACAATCAAATTCAAGCAGGCATTTATCAGCCATCTCTAGACCATAAAAAGAGGTTAATAAAGTCCCACTGCGTGTGCAGTTATGTGATAATTCAATCTCCTTAAGTTCTTGTTTTAAGAGTAAAATAAGATGTATATTCTAGAATTTTATTGTCTGTTTTACATAATGCTTGGAGTGAAATGTGATATGTGGAATTCACCAAAGATCCTCAGACAACCACTTCCATCTAGAAGGACAAGGCAGCAGATACATGGGAACACCATCAACTTCAAGGTCCCCTCCAGACCACTCACCATCCTGACATGGAGATATATTGCTATTCCTTCAATATCACTGGGTCAAACCCCTGAAATTCCCCCCCCAATAACATTGTGAGTCAACCCACAGCAAGTATATTGGACTAGTTCAAGAGGCAGCTTACCACCGCCTTGTCGAGTACAACTAGGGATGGACAATAAATGCTGGCCAGCCAGTGATGTCCATATCCCACAAATGAATTTAAAAAAGTGTAAAACTTGCCACAGCAGAGAAAGTAATTCTAAATTCCAACTCAAACACTAGTTGCTGCGCAGTCTAGTTGTTCAGTGTCAAGTGTTAGACCAGCCAGAACTTTCACCAACTAAATATAAATGAGGTCAAAGTTGTTTTCTTCTCGAATAGAGAGACCTAAGGGTTCAGGTACACAGTTCTTTGAAATTGGGATCATGGGTAGACAGGATGGTGAGGAAGGCATTTGGCATGCTTGTCTTCATTGGTCAGAGCATTTGGTATAGGAGTTGTCATGTTGCACCCATACAAGACGTTGGTGAGGCCACTTTTGGAGTACTGTGTACAGTTCTGGTGGCCTTACTATAGTAAGGATATTATTAAATTGGAAAGGGTGCAAAAAAGATTTACCAGGTTGTTACCAGGACAGGAGCGTTTGAGTTGTTACGAGAGGCTGGGACTTCTTTTCCTAGGAGTGTAGGAAGTTGGGGGATGACCTTAGACATTGATGAAATCATGCTGAATAATCAAGGCCTTTTCCCTAGACAAGGGGAATTCAAAACTAGGGGGCATATGTTTAAGGTGAGAGGAAAAAGATTTAAAAGGGACATGAGGAGCAACTTTTTCACACAGGGGGTGGTTCATATGTGCAACGAACTGTCAGATGAAGTGGTAAATGCAGGTACAGTTATAACATTTAAAAGACATTTGGACAGGCAGACAAAAAGGTTTAGAGAGATATGGGTCAAACAGACAAATGTTTAATTTGGGAAATCTGGTTGGCATGGACAAATTAGACTGAAGGGTCTGTTTCCATTCTGTATACTCAATGACCCTATGACTCAGAGATGGTGGGCCTAAGGGCCTGTTTCTATGCTTCATGTCTCTGTGACTCTCTAACATGGTTTAAGAATACTTGAAATGCCCGTAGAGTGCTCTGTAATGTACTATGATCATTGAAGGTCCAAAATAGACACACATTTTTATTTCTTTTTGAAACACAACAAAAGCAGAGACCACCGTCTCAAGTGGTGTCAATGAATCTCCAATCTCTTGGATCTCAGAAAAAATGCTGTTGATTACTGCACATACACCTCTAGCAATGCTGCTATCCAAGCCTTTATCTTGCGTATCTGATCTCATTCCTATCCTAATTCCTATTACAACTCTGCCCCAAGCATTACCTTGAGCTTTGTGTCATTTGCAATTTCAGTTTTCCAAATTCTGACCATTTTGACTTTCCTGTCTCTGGGCTGCTACAGCATATTAATTAAGTTCAATGTAAGCTCAAACAACACCTCATCTCTGGACTTGGCAGTCTACAGCCTTCTGGACACAAATTTAGATGATGATTGACTCAGATGTGGTAGGAACTGCCAATGCTGGAGAATCTGAGATAACAAGGTGTAGGGCTGGATGAACACAGTAGTCCAAGCAGCATCAGAGGAGCACGAAAGCTGACATTTGGGTCTGGACCCTTCTTCAGACCCTAAACGATGATCAATGCTTCCTTTTTTTTAAACTGATGTATATCAGTTTTATTCCCTCACTTTCCAATATGATATCTACTGTCCAGCGATTCACAACTCGTCTGTACACATCTTTTGCTTCTTCACCTATTACTGTGGAATGTTTTGCCATTTAATCCTTCCTCACCCCTTATTCCCCACCTCTCCAATTCTGCATTGCTTTACTCCCTCGCCCATGTCTATTGCACCCATTCCTTACTAGCCTCCCTCCAGAGACCCCCTCATAGGGAGTGAACCTCTCTGCAGCATTTCCCCGGCTCCGAGCGTAGCCCCGCCCCACTGGCACATAGCCCCGCCCCCTAGCCTCGCTGGTTTAGTGTGGGTGGCCAATGAGGAGCGGGTTGGGCAGCGGCGGCCTGTCAGTGAGTGGAGACAGGCGGATACAGAGAGAGTCACTCAGTCAGACTCGGATGCAGCAGCGACTGAGTTGGGTTGGAGCTGGGGACGGACCGGGTGGAGGGAGGGCGGTTGGCTGTCGGGCGGGCTCTCAGTGAACGAACGGGCTGAGGGTTCATAAGGCGCGGCCGCGGAAGGGGGACGGCATCGGTCGCCGTTCCGGGTTTCCAAGTCTCCTCATCCGGGGCTCGGAGCCTGATCCAGACCGTCTCCGGCCCATTATACATCCACCCAGAGCCCAGGCTCCGGGTTTGGCCTAACCCCTCCTCCCGTCCTTCACAGATCCGCACCCATGGCCGGGCTGTCGGCGGCGCACGGAGAGTCGGCACTCAACCTTCAAGAGAAGGAACTCACCGAGCGCTTCAAGCGGCTCTACCCCGCTGTCAACGAGCAGGAGACGCCGCTGCCGAGATGCTGGAGCCCAAAGGATAAGTACAGCTACATCGGCCTGTCTCAGAACAACCTGCGGGTCCATTATAAAGGTAAGCGGATGGCCACTGGCACCCAGGGACGTCTTGACACTGTTACTGAGCCCAGCTAAAGAAAAGGCAAAGAGGGTGGATGGCAGCTACAGTTTATAGGCACCGACTACTAGACAGGCCCCTGGCCTTACATAGCAACAGTTAACACTGATAAGAGAGGCAACCGAATCCCAGCAAATACCTATACAGGGGTCAGGCCTTGCACTTCAGCCACATAGAACTATCTGGAATAAGATGAGTGCCAAGACTGATTACAGGCACCGACTAGGAACAGGCCAAGACTTGTACACCACAGTTTGGAACATACACTTCCGTACACAGTGAGGAAATGGGCTGGGGAAGGGGGGGGGGGCGCGCGCGGTGGTGACGGGCCTTGAACACCATATCCATAGATGACATCTGGGCCATGGCCTGTTGAGATTATTTGTTGAACGCTATCAACAGAATTAAATGCAGTTGAAATATTTACTTTTAATTGAGTGTGAAAGAGCCCTCGCGTAGAGAAAGATCTGATCTCAAAACGTATCTAATATTTTAAAAATACACGTAAGTAAAAAACAAAGCTAGTTGCACGAAAGATCTCCATAGAGGTAGACATGACCCTAACTAATCAATGATTGTGAATTTTGGGTCACCAGTTAACTATTATTGAGAATATGTATGTAAGATACTTTTAAAACGGACATGGATTATGGTAAATCCAATATGTGGGAGAGGGACTGTTTTGCAAGTGTCTCAACTGGCAACTTTAGTTTTTTAAAAAAAACCTAAACAAAATGAAGCCCTTTAGCCTCCAACCAGAGATGTGAAAGCAAAAACAAATCAGTATTGACTGTTAAGGAAGAGCAATGTATTACAACGAGTTGCAGTGCGACCTTTCCCATCTTTTCAAAAATGACGACAAGAGAATGACCTAGGTTTTAATTCAGTTTGAATAGAATGAGTGAGATAACAAGGTGTAGAGCTGGATGAACGCAGCAGGCCAAGCAGCATCAGAGGAGCAGGAAGGCTGACGTTTCGGGCCTAGACCCTTCTTCAGTAAA
>JAHRHZ010000030.1:4279794-4292590 GCA_024137785.1 Ginglymostoma cirratum | reverse complement strand
TCCAGCTCCACACCTTGTTATCTCGGATTCTCCAGCATCTGCAGTACCTATTATCTCTAAAATTACAGGTGTGATTGGTTGAGGCAACAATGTGGACCTAGATCTCCCAACAGTGTTGGAAACTCTTTTTCCAACTCTCATTGGATGAAAGAGGAACGAGAAGAAAGACTTCACCGTGCACACCTCTGGCCAGGAGCCTTCCCATCTAGAGCACCTTAATACAGTTCAGGAATTCACACGGGTAGTAACAAAGTGGATTAGCATTGAAACTCTGCTCCTTTTTGACATGAGCTGCTGTATTCCAAGATATAAATGTCCAGCAGTCATTGTCAACTGATCTTAAAAAAAGGTGATTGTGTAAATGGGAGAGGGAGATAAGCGGGTACAAGTAGCTGCTGAGGCAGATTGTTGTGGGGAATGCAATTGGGGGATGTCAGAATGGATCTTGTCAGGATGGGGTGGCAGGCTGGACAGGGGTTGAGTTAGGCCAAGTTAGTATAGATCAGGGGTGTTGGATCGGAGTGGAGAGACAAGTCCAGGTATGTGGAGGGTAGTAAGAGATGGGTCTGAGCGGTAGGGGGAGGGCAGGGCCAATGTGAATGATTGGGAAGTCCTTGCAGGTTTGATTTCCTCTAGCTTTCCCTGGCCGAATATTAAGAAAAGTAATCTGGAGCCCTCCAAAGTCTCTGACTCTTAACTTAGAGTTGGGGACCTTTTTGGAGCGTCCCAGATGCTGGACAAAGTTGGAAATTTCAACTTCTTGGACAGTTCCTGCATAGTCAGTACATCAGGAGTTTTGCAATAGTCCCAATGTGTGTCTTCTGGTGTATATCTGTTCTAGTACTACCTGGGCTTATATCCAGATCAACCATTCTTTCTTAAATGACAAAATAGATTAGCCCATCATTCATTCACTTTGTTTCTGGAACATCATTTCCGATCTTTGCCAGTCTATGTAGCTGCCCTTAAAGACTTATTATTTTAATTTGGAACCAATTTGCTATTCATTCTGCTACTTAACTCTGACCTTAGTCATCGGTTTATTTTGTGATATGTTATCAAAGATCACTAGAGTTCCTACAGTGCAGAGGAGCCACTTGTCCCATCAGGTCTGTGCTGAATCTCTGAAGAGCATCTCACCCAGACTGCCCCCCACCAAACCCCATAACCCTGCATTTACCATAGCCACCCTCCTAGCCTGTAAATCCCTGGACACTATGGGGCAATTTAACATGGCCAGTCCACCTAAACTGCACATCTTTGAGCATCTGTTTCGAAGTCCAAATATGTTGTATTTGATGCATTACCTTTGTCTGATCTTGCTGTTACTTCAAATAATTTAGTAAGGTTGGTTAGACATTGTCCTTCCCCTTTAAAATCTAAGCTGGCTGCTCTTTATATTTTCAGCTAGTTTTTTTTGTTATCTCTTTGAATAAAGACTCTCTTGTCTTGTTTTTCTTATCATTGACATTCAACTAATTTATTTTTCTTTGGACATGTTCTGTCTCCTTCCTTTGAACATAATATTGTTAGCTGTTCATTATCCCTCTAGCATAACTCCCACTTGTAATGAATTTTTATACACACGTGTAATATTACTTGTGCTATCCCTTGTGATTTCTTTAAATACGAATGAATCCAATTCAGTCAAGAAAAGGTTTAATCTTTGCTACATTTGATAAGTTTATTATATATCTTCTCCTTACCCCCTCAGATCATTTTCTGTCTTAAATATTTTTGTATTCTTTGGCTCTTCTTCTAATGTGTTATCCACATTTGGTCTCCTTAGTAAATAATGAAGTAAAGTCACTATTCAATGTTTCAACAATTTTGCTATAATTACTTGTCAGTTTACCTTCCGTTGCTCAATCCCTATCCTGATTTTTTTTTTTAGGTCTGAAAATCCTTTTTGATGTTACTCGAAAGTTTAATTTGCATCATTTTTGCTTCCCATAAGATTTAAAAAGCATCTTCTTCACTAGCCTATCAATTCAATTTTGTCATCCTTTTTAGTTACCAACTTTGTTTTTCTTCAATTTTACCGTAATCCTTAACTCTTTACTCATCTACAGTGTTTCATTATTGATTAGCTCATTCTTGTTTTTTAACTGAATATATTTTCCTAAACTAAACTAGATTTCATTTTCTAAGTATTTCCCAACCTGCTGTTTTTTTTCCTCTCCGAGATTAATTTCTTCTGATCTATTCGCCCAATAACTACCTGTTTGTTTTCCCTATGTACTGTTGTGGTCTTTTTATTACTTACCTTTTCTCAATCATTAATTTAAACTTGTTATGATCACTATTGCCTAGATGCTCCCCCATACTTACTTTTCTTATCTGCTCTGGTTCATTTCCAATTACTAGATCTAGCAGTGAATCCTGTCTGGTTGGGCCTCTTGCATTCTAGGTAAGAAAGGAGTCCTGAAAAAAGTGTTTTTGTATTTGGGATGTCTGTGTTTTTTTTTAACTCGTAGAATTGTCTGGGCCCACAGTAACGATTGTAGTGAATTACATATGAGTGGTTCCACTAACGCATTTATTGAACAGGATTGACTTATGTAATTCTGTTGATCAATTGAAGTTAATGTAATTTTTGGAAGAAAAAAATTATGGCACTGGAATTTACTATCTGTTTAGAATATTGAGTTTTTTTTACTTTTGTTAAATTGTTATTATTTATTGGGCTCGTGGCAAGACTCATGGATAGCATGCACTAACCCTTGGAATTGCACCAAACACCGATGCATTTCATTAAATGGCACAATGGAGTCAGGTTTAAGGTTAGAAGAGAAAGAAGTAGGCATGGTAAATGGCAATAAATGTTCGCCTAGCCACGCACTCATCGAATAAAGAATTAAAGAAACAATCATGGATGTTGCAAGCAATGAGTGTATATTTTTGCACAATTACATTTGGAAAATTTGATTTAGGTTTGCTGCAACAAAAAAACTTCCACATGTTGCCTCTCCAATTATCATGGTTTTATTTGTGATATCTAAGATCATTTAACGTTGATTTGTGCTGATTTTACTAGAAATGCAGATTGATTTGTCTTAGTAGGCAGATAGCCCATTAAGGTAATTGGAATGATGGAACATCCAAATGTAAGTATTAAAACCCAATGAACTCTTGTGTAATTCACATAATTTCTGCACTCCTGCCAAAACTGTTAGATACTAATACAAAAGCAAAATACAAGAGATACTGGAAATCTGAAATAAAAATGGAAAATGCTGGGCATATTCAAGATCAGGCAGCATCTGTGTAGAAAGAAACAGTATTTCAGGTTAAGGACCTTTTCACTAGAACTTTTAGGTTATAGCTTTGTTGGTACTGTAGTATACATGTTTTATTAGATTGTAAGATCTTAGCCTGCACCACCATGCAACAAGACCATGTTGTGGCCTGAACTTGGCTGCTTGCTGTAGATTAGAAATATAAATCGGGGTTGAATATATTCAGTTATCCAGCCTGCAGAATTATCTTTGGAACACAATCCGAAAGACTAACTACCTACAGAAGAAATTCCTTCTTGCCTTCATCTTTGAATGAGAGACTCCCTATTTTTGAATTGCACCCTCTAGATTCTCCCACTCGTGCCTTGTCATTATGTCCGATCATATTACATTCTATTGATGGTATTTTTGCATTATTTTGATGTTTTGAATCATTTTGTCGGGGTTTTCTTTTGTATTTTCTATTTTTGATTTGTGTATGAAAAGGTAAAATCAATCGTGAAAACCTGCACTGTGCATCATTTTTACATTGAAAAATTGGTTTCTTTTTATGTTGAAATGAATATTTCTCAGGCATTATTGCATTAAATAACAGTGTTTAGAGGAAATTGTCTGTCGTTACATTTTTTACAGTCTTTATCTTAATGTATCAAACTTCATGTACAAATTATTGTGGGTACACTTTACCATCTTTATTTTTAATGGTGGAGGGATTGGCAAAAATAGATAGGAGGGAGAACAGAGTGGAAGTAGTTTTTTAACAGTAAGAACCGAATGTATGGTTCTTGTTATTGTAGGCTAATTACATATCAATTGCTAATTTCCCTTTTTAGCAACCAGATTCTAAGAGTCTCTACTAATCTGTAACTCTGCAGTCGAATAATTTTACCTCCTATCACATTGGGGATAGAATAATTTTGGATGGAGTGCTAGAATCTGTAATAGATGTAATAATTTGCCTTTTAAAATAATTTCCCTCAATTATGTTGCATCTGCTGCCACTGCTTTTGTCATCTGGATCACTCTTTAGACTTTTTATTCCATGCAGCAGTAGATCTTGTAATTATATCACCGCCTACTCCCTTTTACTGTATAATCGTTTTGGGCTTCTTTCCCTCAGTGGTTACCATTAAGTTTACAGTTGAAGCCTGTCTTTAATCTTGCTCTAATTTCCCAAATAAATATTAACAATCCCAACCGTATCTCTTGTGTTTCCTGGACCTCTGCCCTCACAACCCCTTCCCCCAACAAAAATAAAGACAGAACTCCCCTTGTCCTCTCCATATTAACCCGCCAACCTCCGCATCCAACGTATCATTCTCCGCCATTTCTGCAATCCGGCCTCTATCTGCGTTACATAGGGACTGCTTTCTCCGTGACTCCCTTGTCTGCTCCACACTCCCCGGCACCTTTCCCTGCAAGTGCAGGAAGTGCTACACCTGCCCCTACTTCTCCCCCCTCACCTTCATTCAAGGCACAAAACAAACCTTCCACATTAGACAAGGGTTTACCTGCACGTTGTCAACTTGGTCTACTGCATCCGCTGCTCCCACTGTGGCCTCCTGTATGTCGGTGAGACCAAGCGGAGACTCGGAGTCCGTTTTGTAGAGCATCTGTGTTCTGTATGTGACAAATGACAACACCTTCCGGTCGCGAACCACTTCAACTCCCCCTCCCACTACTTTGTAACATGTCCACCCTGGGCTGCCCCCAGTGTTACAACAATGCCACCTGCAAACTGGAGGAGCAGCATCTCATTCCACCTTGGGAGCCTTCAGTCCAATTGTCTAAACGTGGATTTCACTAGTTTTAAAATCTCCCCATCCCCGGCCTCATCCCATGTCAAACCCTTCCTCTCATCCCTGCGTCCTTGACCTGACACAACCTGTCCACCTTCTGTCCCACTTATCCAACCCTCCCACATCACTGACAAATCCCTGCCACTCCCTACCTGCACTCACCTATCACAATCCCACCTAACTTCCCCAGCTCCACTCCTCCTCTCTCTCTTTATTTCTGAGCTCCCTTCCCCCTCCCCCATTCCTAAAGAAGGGCCCTGACCCGAAACGTCAACTTTCTGGCTCCTCTGATGCTGCCTGGCCTGCTGTGTTCCTCCACTCCACACTGTTATCTCTGACTCCAGCATCTGCAGTTCTCGCTATCTCTTAACACTCTTATGCTTTGATAAGAGTGAAAATGAGCCCCTCTGTCTTTGTTTTCATGGGATGTGGCTGTTGTTGTCAAGGCTGGCTTTTGTTGCCCGCCCTTGATCAATCTTGAACTAAGCAGCTTGCTCAGTCGTTTCAGGGCACAGTTAAGAGACAGCCATGTTAGTGTTGGAATTGCATGGAGGACGGTCTTGGTAAGGATTTCTGATTTTCTTGTGTAAAAGTAATTGGTGAACCAGATGGGTTTTTACAACAATCTGTGACAGTTGTCATTACTGAGATTGCCTTACAATTCCAGATTATTAATTGAATGTAAATTCCACAAAACACCATGAAAGGATTTGAATGCCTGTCCCCATGACATTAGCCTGGTCCTCTGGATTACTTTTTCAGTGGAATTATCACCAGGCCATCACTTCCACCATGCCATTTGGAAATGAGGCCTGCAGAACTGAATTTTTAAGGTACTTTAAGTTCTAGGCCCCATGATTGTGAATGATGCTTTCTACTCAGAACTTAGTGATTAATACCTTCCTATCACAATGGTTTAATGTTGGTTATTGAAGGCTCAGTTGATATGTTCCACAAGAGTAAAAGCTGGTCATTTGGTGCACTTGTAAGAATTTTAACATCGTTCTATCCTTGATCCCATGCACACCCATTAGTAATTTAATAAAATTATCCTTGGTGATTTTTGTTTCTGAACTGAGAAGGAAACAACTACCACTCCTTTTTGTAGACTTACTGAAACTGAATTTTGCAATCATGAATTGCTGGAGGAATGTAGGATTTTGGATCCTTAGTGTTTTGTATCTCAAAAAATCAAGCAGTTGCTGGATTTGTGAAAGAAAATCAGTGTTAACATTTTGGGTCCGGTAACCCTTCTCCAGAATGCTGCCAGACCTGCTGAGCTTTTCCAGCAACTTCTGTTTTTGTTCCTGATTTATAACATCCAGTCTTTCAGTTTTTTTTTGTGAGATATTCTAAGATTCTCTAGTGTTGACTGAATTTAACAGAAAACAAGACCATTTGGCCTATTGCCCACCTTTGCCTGCCTTTTCCACACAACCTTGCAATATTGGTTTTAATCTTCAGACAATTACCAAATTCCCTTTGAAACAACAGTTGTACCGTGCCCCCATCATAGACTGAAACCGTGAATTTCAGATCGTAACCTCACCCTGCTTGTCTTTGTCCGACCCCTCATGATTTTGAACAAATGTTCTCTCATCCTTCTCAAGAAGAACAATTCCAGCTTCACCAATCAATGCAACTGAAGTCTGTCATCTCTGGAATCATTTCAGTGCATCTTCCCTATACACTATCCACTGCCTTGATATCTTTCCTAAAGTGTGGTGCCCAGAATTTGACACATTAAACTCTCTCAATAAAACCAGAATCCTTTTTATGCATTATTTATTGCTTTCTTAGCCATCTTGAGTGATTTGTTCACACATTCCTGCATGGTCCTTTGCACCTCCATCCCCTTGTTTAGAGTAGCATCCTTCACTTGATTTTGCCTTTCTTGCTCCAATCAAAATGTATCAGTTCAGACTCCATTAAACTTAACTTGCTACATGCCTGCATGTTCTAGCCTATTCAGTCCTCTCCCAATCTTTTCTTTACTTACTTACAGTTTGTGAACCCCGAAAAGCCCCACTGCACTTTGCTGTACATTTTTTAAAAAAATCGCCATTTCGCTTTTCACTCTGTTTCCTGACACTTAGCCAACTTCAAGTCCATTATCAATGTCACTTTACTTGGGATTTCAACTTTGCTACCAAGACTGTTGTGCAGCACTTTAGCAAACACCTTTTGGAAGTCCACGTACAGCATATCAATTGCGTTACCCTCGTCAACCCTTTCTGTTATTTCATCAAAAAACTCAAATTAGCTGAATTTAATTGCCATTAACAATTATGCTGGATTTCCTTAAATACTCGGCATTTGTCTAAGTGTCTGCTAATTGTGCCCCAGTCATCTTTTGAATAGCTTTTCCACCACAGACTAAACTGACCTGTATTTGCAGGTGTTGTCCTTGCATCCTATTTTGAACAAGGCTGTTGTATTTGCAATGTTTTAAACATTATTTTCACCATGAATGAAATGTCTTTTTGAACTGTATGAATTTATTAACATTAATTGCATTGAGAATTGTTTACTTTCCCTCTCTTTACCACGACTTGAATTACTGCTGCTGAATGAATTCATTAGTTTGAAAGACCCCCAAATAACTGGAGTATAAATTTCACAGGTAGTAAGTTGAAACTAGAAGCGTAGTCAGGGAAATTTGTAGAACGTTGTTCCATGAAAGAACATTTTATTGTTTAGTGTGCTGTTACAGAATTAATGGATTAAGAAGATTGCTTAGGGAGGTTCACTCAGCTTCAGAGTTGTATTGGACCCTCTAAACATGTAGAATGGGCAAAAAGTTTAAAAAAGTAAAGTTGCCTTATTCCTACCAGACCATAGACTGCGCTCTCATTAGAGAGGGCCTAGGTTAATTGAGGGCCACACTCCGGTGAGGAGAAGAGGCTAAGAGTGAGGGTCCTTCGCGAAAACTTCAGCCAGTGTGTGAATTGAACTGGATGTGGAAGTTTTGGAGAGTTGCAGAGAAGCCTTGCAAGGATGATAGCAAAAATGTGTGGGTATACATGTAAGGAGAGTATTAGGACTGTGTCATTTTTATTTTGGTGGTGGTGGTGGTGAAGAAGGGCGGGGAGGCGGTGAGGGAAATGCGGTTTGGGGAAGCAGACTGAGTGAGACCAAATAAATAGAGGCTTTTAAAAACAGTCTCTCTGATTGATTGCACTGTAAGTGAGAAGGAACATAAAGGCTACCAATGTTTTAAAAAAAAAACAGAGAAATCCAAATAAGGAATTTAGGAGAAAATGTTTCCCCTTGGAGTTATGAGAATGTGAAATTTGCTACCATGGGGAGTGCCTGAAGTGAGTTGCATCAACACATTTAAGAGGAAGCCAGACAGGCATTTGATGGAGAAGATATTTACGAAAAGTAAAGTTTGCATTGCCCGAATGGACCGTAGGGCTGCTGTCTCATTAGAGAGAGATGACTGCTCACCAGTACTCAGTTTGAGTTCCACCAGGACCATTTGGTGTCAGACCGCATTTCAGGTGATATGAGCATGTCTTCCCTTCACATCAAGGCATTGTTTGATCTTGAGTAGACTTGGAAAATTGCAAAATTGATGTCATTTGGAATCTGAGGAGTTCATGGGAGCTCTCCACTGATTGGAGCACACAAAGGGTGATGGCGGTTGTTCGAGGCCAGTCATTTAACTCCAGTGAATTGCTGCAGGGGTTCCTTGGGTTAATGCTCTAAACTCAGTTGTCTTTGGCTACTTCATCAATGACTGTTCCTCTAATGCCCACATCCTCGGAAATAATCTGTGGCAGTATTCAGAGATGAGCAGGAAATTCTCCACGACCTGGTCAACATTCCCCTGTCAACTATCACCAAAAATGGGTTGGTTATAAATCTGCTTTCAGGTTTGTGGTAACTTGCTGTGTGCACTTTGGGTGTTGTGATTGCCTGGTTAATAATTGCCCTTCAAAAATACTTGGGTATATGAATAGGTAGGGTTTAGCGGGATATGGGCCAAAGGGCTGGCTAGATTAATTTAGAATATCTTGTCGGCATGGATGAGTTGGCCCAAAGGGTCTCTTTTTCACGCTGTACAGCTCCGTGACTCAACTGCAGACCAGGTTATGTGCACTGAAAGGTGCTATATTAATCCAAAGTGACCTTTCTTCCACACACTTGCAACTTTTCATTCCAAGACATGAATCATTATTTCCCCGTTTCTTGAAAATCATGGTGTTATTTGTCGCAGATACTCCTCCCACCCCAACCTTCTACCTACCAGCCTCATCCTGCCTCCTTGACCTGTCCGTCCTCCCTGGATTGACCTATCTCCACCCTAACTCCCCACCTACACTCACCTTTACTGGTTCCATCCCCGCCTCTTTGACCTGTCTGTCTCCTCTCCACCTATCTGCTCCTTTATCCATTTTCCATCCGACTCTCCCCCACTCTCTCTTTATTTCAGAATCCCCTTCCCCTCCCCCATTTCTGAAGAAGCATCCAGACCCAAAATAACAAGGTGTAGAGCTGGGTGAATGCAGCAGGCCAAGCAGCTTCAGAGAAGCAGGAACGCTGATGTTTTGGGCCTAGACCCTTCTTCAGAAGGGTCCAGACCCGAAACGGCAGCTTTCCTGCTCCTCTGATGCTGCTTGGCCTGCTGTGTTCACCCAGCTCTACACCTTGTTATCTCAGATCCTCCAGCATCTGCAGTTCCTACGATCTCTGAAAGTAGGAGTAGACTATTTTACCCTTCAGGCCTGTTCCACCATTCTGTAAGGTAATGGCTAATCTGATTATGGTCCCAAGTTCACTTTTTCCTGTTTGTGAATGTGGTGCCAATCAAGCGGGCTGTGTTGTCTTGAATGGTGTTAAATTTCTGGCATGTTGCTTGAGCTGCACTTGTCCAAGCAAGTGTGAAGTATTCCATCACGTTCCTGATCTATACTTCATAGATGGTTGGTTTGTGTGTGTGGTTGGGGGGGGGGGGGGGGGGAGGTGGCGGGCGTTGTTGGCAGGGAATGCGGGAGTTGGTCAGGAGATGAGTTAATGGTTGAAGGATCCTGAGCCTCTGACCTGCTGTTCTAGCCACTGTACTGGTATTGCTTGTCCAGTTCAGTTCCTGGTTATTAGTAACCTTCAAGATGATGATAGTTGGAATTCAATGATAAAAATGCCACTGAATGTCGAGGGACAGTAGTTATATTCTTGTTTGGAGATAGCTATTGACTGGCAGTGGTGGGCCTCAAATATTACACTCCATTTGTCAGCCCTTGTCTGGATCCTGCTGCGTTTGAACATGCACTCCTTTGGTCTCTGAGGAGTTGCAAATAGTCTTGAGCATTCCGTAATCATCAGTGAACATCACCATTGCTGACTTCTATGCCAAAAGGCAGGTCAATTGTGTAGCAACTGAAGATAACTTGGCTGAGCACGATACATGTCAGGAACTCCTGACATGACTGACCTCCAAAAATCGCAACCATCTTCCTTTATGCTAGGCATGACTCCAACCAGTGGAGAGTTTTCCCTGATTCCTGTTGACTCTAGTTTTGCTAGAGCTCCTTTAATGTCACACTTGGTCAAATGTGGCCTTGATTTCAAGGACAGTCACTCTCTCAACTTTCCTGTGCTGTTTAGCTCTTATCTGCGTTTGAACTAAGGCTGTAATCTGGTCAGGATTTGAGTGGCCCTGGTGGAACTCAAACTCGGCATCACAGAGCAGGTTATTGCTGAGCAAGTGCTATTTCATAGTACGGTTGATGACCCCTCCCACCGTTTCACTCATGATCAGAGGAGACTGATAAGGCAGTAATTGCCAGGGTTAGATTTTATCCTGCTTTTTGTGAACAGAACATAACTGGGCAATTTACCACACTGTCAGAAAGATGCCAGTGTTCTGGGTGTATTGAAATGGAAGATGGAATAACCTAGGCTCAAGCGGAATTTCTATCCTCAATGTACTGTTGAAGGTGTTTCAGATTGGTTTAAAACATAGCAAATGCACCATCAATTTATGCATAGCCAGATCCAAAAACAAAATGCAATTCAGTGAATGGTTACATGAACTGATTTATGTTATGGGCATGGTTATCGAAGAGATATGGACCTGGGCAGCTAAAGACTTTCAATGATATCAGTAGAAGAAGTAGATCTCTTGCATAGATTTACCACAAGGCAACATTCCTTCAGTGTTTCCTGAACTTTGAACCTAAATTACATGCTCACAATCATAGTGGAACCTGAATCCATGTATGGCCTTCTAATTTCAAGATGTAAGCTTCCTGAATGGACCAAGCTAGTATAGAATTGCTCATTTGTAGAAAATTGCCCGATATTGGGAAGCATTCAGTGAGAATTCCAGCTTTGAACTCACTCTGGTCTTTAGCTGTTTTCTTCTGTTTCACCAAATACATTTTCAGCTAGTTAACGTAGTATTGGTGTTATTTTTACAGATGCCTAAGCTATTGCTTGCACATCTTTTGAAAAGATTAACTGCCAACAACATTTACTATTGGCACTGAATAAAAATTGTCAGTGTGCATAGGTATTTATCCAAGTGAAAATATTTTCACTTTTGAGTTTAGACCTTATTTATAAAGGTGCAAAATCTTTTCTGTTGCTTAGTGGGGTTGTTCATTAGTATAATATATCTGAGAGGACTTGTGCAGCTGGATAATGTCTGGGTCGTATTGTGACTTGAGTCTTGTGACTTACAAACCAAAGAACTTGTTTGTAAATTCTCAACGCATTGATTTTCAAATTAACAAATGCAAGATGCTAAGAAATAGTTCCGCACCCTTAAGTGGGATGACCTTTTTAAATCTTTGTTTTTCAATTTCATTCTACATTTCATTCAATCTTGATACTTTTGGGTTGGTTGATTTTAGTTGTCTTTGATCTGCATGACCACTCATAGTTGGGTTTAAAATAGTCCAGCTGGGGAAGTAACAGTATTGATTTTGAAGTATTTGTTTTATTCCTATCAGTAATGGGTATTTATCTTTCTCAACACTTGTTAAATAGTTAAGTAGTCATAATATATCTGAAGTTTACCATTTGTAGAAAAAAAGACAAGATATTTCTCAAAACTGTTTAAAAAAGCAAAAGATGCTGGAAATCTGCTGCAAAGAACATGCTGGAAAATCTCAACTGCTCTGGTAGCATCTGGAGGTAGAAACAGATAATGTTTTCAGTCTGGTTTGACTCTAAGAACTGAAAGGTGTTGGAAAATAGATTTGTTTTTATACTTTTGACAGGCAGAGGAGGAGCAAGATGGCAGATGGTATAGAGGCCCAGTGCAAAAGACAAAACGGCTGTTAAAAGTGGAGAAAGAAAATAAGAGAATTACAAAAGGCGTAATATAAGGTATGAAAGGAAGAGAATTGGCCCTTTCTACTAAACAAAATGCAAACAGTTGTGGAGAGAGAGAATGGAAGAAAAACAGAACAGATATAATGTGGCCAGTTCCTAAAGTTATTGAATTCAGTATTGAGGCCTTAAGGTTATACCTAAGTGGAAAATGAGGTATTGTTCCATGAGCTTGTGTTGTGCTTCGTTGGAACATTGCATCAGCCCAGGACAGAAATATTAGTGTGAGAGCAGGTAGTTCATTAGTTTATTAGATAGAAAACAACTGGGAGATTCAGGATCATTCCTATGGACAAAATGGTGGTGTACTGCAAAACCAGTCAGCACTTGCTCCCCCCAATCTAAAGGAGACTGCATTGTGAACAGTGAATGCAGTAGACTAAATTGAAAGAAGGACAAGTGAAATGCTGCTTCATC
>JAHRHZ010000030.1:4228535-4279784 GCA_024137785.1 Ginglymostoma cirratum | reverse complement strand
GTGTGATCTTATTAAAGGGCTTCAGAAAAGCCAAGTTCAACGCAGTCACTGGTTTCCAACTTCTCTATTCTACAAGTTACATCCTCAAAAAACTCTCTTAACAGGCTTGTCAAACATGATTGCCTTTCAAAAAATGTGAGTCTCTCTGCCCAGTCCTCCTATTATCTTCTAAGTGACCAGTTATCCTTTGTTGTAGGTTCTACCATTTTCCCTACTGCTAATGTCATGTTAACAGATCTGAAGTTCCTTGTATTTTTTCCCCTCCTTCCTCTCATGTATTTGGGTTACTTGAGCTCCCTTTGAATCTTCAGGAACCATTCCATTATTCGTTGAATTTTGGAAAATGAGTGCTAATCTGCTTTCTCTACAGCCCCCTCCCTTTAACATTGTAGGATATAGCCTCCTCTTTCAAAACTCTGAAATATTAACCTTTTATATCTAGGAGGTTAGAACATCATTGGGAGGAATCTTTGCTATTCAAAGCTATTCAAATCCCTGGTTATTATCCCTTCTTGAATACTGTGTGCACTTCTGAGCACCATATGTTATGGTGTAGCATAGTTTCACTGGAATCTTGCCAGCTATTTAAATTAACCTGAACATTAATGTGAATAGATTATGTAAACTTCTTGAATTATAAAAACAAAATACTGAAGATGCTGGAAACGCCTTGCAGATCAGGCAGTCTCTGTGGAGAGAAAAACACATACTATTTCAGGTATGTAACTGTTCGCCAGAAAAATATGTAAATTGAACTTACAATCTCTGGTTTATAGATTAAAGGGCGATTTAATTGAGAAATTGAGTATTTTGAAAGGAATTGATGGAAATGTTTTTTGCTAACGAGGGTGTCTGGAACAAGAGTACAAATTTTATAAGCCAGAGCTAGTCCATTCATGAGACAAGTTGGGAAATAATTCTTTGGCAGCATGGATCTTTCTCTTCCAGAAAATAAATTTGCAGGTGCCAGCTGAATTCATAATTTTGAATTTGAGAGGAGTAGATTTTAGCAGGACAAAGATATGAAAGAGGATAAAGCCAAGGATTTAAGGTACAGGTCAGTCCTAATTCCATTGATTGATGGGCAGTACAATACTAGGTGCGCTACAGGTCATAGAATCTTTGAGATGTAGAGCACAGGAACAGACACTTTGCTCCAACTCATCCATGCTGATCAGAGATCGTAAGTAAATCTATTCCCATTTGCCATTGTTTGGCCCATATCCCTCTTAAACCCTTCTTGTTCATGTACCCGTCCAGATGCCTTTTAAATGTTGTTATTGTACCAGCCTCCAACACTTCCTTTCGCCAGCCTCTGCATGAAAACGTTGCCCCTTGTGTCCCTTTTAAACCTTTTTTCCCCCTCTCACCTTAAACATATGCCCATCCTTGGGAAGAGACCTTTTCTATTTAACCTATCCATGCCCTCATGATTTTATAAACCTCTAGAAGGTCACTTCTCAGCCTCTAACGCTCCAGGTAAAATAGCCCCAGCCTATTCAGCTTCTCCCTATAGCTCAAACTCTCCAAACCTGGCAACACCCTTGTAAATCTTTTCTGAACCCTTTCAAGTTTCATATCATTCCTTCCAAAAGCAGGGAGACCAGAAGTACATGCAGTTTGCTAAAAGTACCCTAACCAATGTCCTGTACAGCTGCAACGTGATCTCCCAACTCCTATACTCAATGCACTTACCAATAAAGGCAAGCGTGCCAAATGCTGCCTTCACTGTCCTTTCTACCTGCAACTCCACTTTCAAGGAGCTATGAACCTCTATGCCAAAGTTTTTGTTTCCAGCAACATTCCCCAGGCCCTTCCCATTAAGTGTATAAGTCTTGCCTTGATTTGCCTTTCCAAAATGCAGTACCTCACATTAATCTAAATTGAACTCCAACTGCCACTCCTCAGCCCATTAACTTATCTGATCAAGATCCCATTGTACCTTCTGTCCACTATACCTTCAATTTTGGTGTCATGTGCATACTTACTAATGATACCTTTTGTGTTCACATCCAAATCATTTATATAAATGACGAAAAGCGGTAGACTTAGCACCAATCTCTGTGGCACACTGCTGGTCACAGGCTTCCAGTCTGAAAAGCAACCCTCCACCACAAGCCAGTTCTCTATCCAAATGGCTAATTCTCCCTGTATTCCATTGGATCTTGCTAACCACTCTACCGTGATGAATCTTGTCAAATGCCTAAGTGAAGTCTATATAGATGGCATCCACTGCCCTGCCCCACCCCCATCAATCCTCTTCTGTTTTCTGTTAATTTTAATTCCTTTTCTTTGAAGTCAGCATCTCTGATTTTTCCAGTAAACACATCATCTGCACTCAAAACTAGAAAGGCATATTTTACAAACCATTGATATGTGTATCCTTAGGCTTGATACTTTGTATTGGTGTGAATTTTACAAGTTCCTCATTGAGAACCAAACACACCTACACGCAAACACTCTCCTGACGTGTGTGTGTTTACTACATGGGCATCCTAGAATTGTGCTATATTCTTAAATAATGTAAATGATATAAAAGTTTGGGTGAGATGGTAGGAGGAAACGTTGTTTAACACTTGTTGACACTCACGGGAAGCAGGAGTTTGCAAATTTGGTTTATCAGGGTAAATCTCTGTAGTAGTAGTTTTTTTTTGAAGCCATTTTCTGCTGCAAAGCATTTTTTTTTGTAAGAAAGTTGTCTACAAGGACACTGCTGAACTGCTTCAAGAGTCTAAAGCTTGCAAAGTGATTTTATTTTTTCTTTCTTGTTCAGCCAAATTTATATCCCACTGTTGGACTGCAGACACCAGGGGAGGTGATAGATGCTAATTTTGGACAGCATCCATTTGTATTTGATATAGAGGACTACATGCGAGAATGGAGATCTAAAATTCAGACCCAGATTGAAAGATTCCCTGTAGGAGATCGAGAAGGGGAATGGCAGACAATGATTCAAAAGTAGGTGATACATAGACTGTTATCGACAGTAGCATTTTTCATTTAAAAATATTGAAAGGCATTTTCTTTCCTGTGACTTGGATTTCTTCTTGCAGCTATTAAATACAACTTGTGTTTCTCAATGTTAAATGCTACAAAGTACATACTGATGTTTCAATACTTTTTATTAACTGTAATAAATCTGATCAGTGTACTGGAAAAAACTGTTCAACTGAATGCTACACTTTTAAACCTTGGTAATTTTGCCCTACTTTTGAATGTATTCTCTTAATGCTATTATAATAAGAGACATGAACTGACCTGGCTATGGACCACAGCAAGCAAAGTAGTCCTATATGTATCAAACTATAATAAAACCATATTTCTGGGGCGGGGAGCAGGCAATTAGTTTGAAATTGTGAGAAACCTTCCTCCTCTCCTATCCAAAGGAATCTTTCTTTTTCTCTTGTTTTCTTTCTCTCTTCCCACTCCAAGGTTTTCCAAGCCTCAAAAAAGGTTGTTTTGATTTCAGCTAAGAATAACTCAGTGCTTTGCTGTTGCATGGGCTCAAAGTTTGGCGTGTAAGTTTCATTAAAGGATGGTCTTAGTTACCTATTTAGTCTCTAGTTCACTTTACATGTATTTCTTGTTGTTTTAATGTAATAAATTTTACTTCCCATGGTCTACTCAAGCTCCCTTTCTCCATTTTCCCCACGTGTGTGCCCTTTTTGTTTCTTGCACATGTACCCATTTTTTGTCTTATATCGCACCGTCACTCCTTCTGTCTATATCCAGTACATGTGGACTGTCTCAGACCCTCGCCCTCCCCCACACATGTCTAAGGCCAACTACATATTATTTGGTTGAATAGATGTTTTCTGATTTAACTTGTGAATTTTTCTTTACCAAGAGTGTTTGAACAGGAAGAAGAACGTAACAGGACACATTTCTGATGTAAATAACTCATCAATTTAATGAATTAAATACCAGTTTATTGTTGTGTATATTTAATGCAGTTTTGAAGACAAAGCTCTTGTTCTGTGGGACATGTGTTTGTGCATAAGTATGCTTGGATGTAAATACTGTTCCTGCAAATATATTTACAAATGTTATAACTCGACAAAACATGTAACCTGAATGTTGAAATTAATGGGGAAAACAGTGTTCACGTTTTGCAAGACTGTTTCCATTGAGTTTGGTAAGCATTTCCTGCTGTTACATATATACAGCCTGGTGTAATCATATTTACAATAGAGTTTTTTAGAAACTACAGTGCGTCATTGTGAAATACTGCTGACCCCGTAACTTTTTTTAAAATTCAATTTTTAGAATGGTTTCGTCTTACTTAGTGCATCATGGTTACTGTGCCACAGCTGAAGCCTTTGCCAGGTCCACAGGGCAAGCTTTCCAGGAGGAACTAGCATCCATTAAAAATAGACAAAGTGAGTGAAAATTGAACTGTAGCTTGATTCTACTCAGTGACTTTTTTTTTTCAAAAAAATTTTTGTTTTTTTAAGAAATCTCCTGTTCCCTTATGAATTTAATCATATAAGTGCCCAAAAGATAAAGATGGTACATCTTTTTTAAAAAAAAGTTTGCAGAAGAAGGGCGGCATGGTAGCTCAGTGGTTAGCACTGCTGCCTCACAGTACCAGGGACCCGGGTTCGATTCCACCCTTGAATGACTGTCTGTGTGGAGTTTGCACGTTCTCCCAGTGTCTGCGTGCGTTTCCTCCGGGTGCTCCGGTTTCCTCCCACAGTCCAAAGACGTGCAGGCCAGGTGGATTGGCCATGCTAAATTGCCCGTAGTGTCCAGGGACGTTTAGGTAAGGTGGGTTAGCCATGTAGAAATGCAGGGGTAGGGGAATGAGTTGGGGTGGTGTGGACTAGTTGGGCTGAATGGCTTGTGTACCACACTGAAGGGATTCTATGAAGATGCCAAGTTTTGTGGCTTGGTGATGAGCATATGAGAGAATGAAATAATGCAGATAACTGTCAAGCAGCTTAGCAGATGTTCTGAGAAATGATGGATAGATTTTTATCGATACAAACATAGTTATCTATGATGAAACCTTAAATGAGTGTGTATTTAGGAACAGCAGATTTAGTTCTTGCTGACCATCACAAAATCTCCAGTTGACTTAGTCACAATTCAAGTTGTAATCCAATTGGAGACATTCGTCTTGATGCTGAAGCAAGTTAACTTATTACATGAGTATATTTGGGTTGTTGTATACTGTTTCAATGGTATATTTGATGCTTTGAGAAGAGTTAGAGCAACAATTTACATGTAATATTGTTCCAAAATGTTTTGTGCAGCCAAGTCATTAGCAAATGGGAGAAACTGGAACTCAGACCCGAGTGCAATTTACAAACATAAGTTTTTAACTTCTGTTGCAAATGATTCATGTAGTTCAACATAGTTACTGCACTGTTTCTTGGGCACATTCTCCTTGTGTAAAATTTCAAACTAGTTTATAGGTATGTAGTTTCCTTGAGAATGAAAGATTATAAATATTAGGCATAGGTAAAGTGTGCAGGAAATAAATTTCCTATGTTCTTAAAGTTGGATCAGTTACAGAATCATGTTTTGTTGAAGCCCGAAGCAAATTGGTCAATGACATTCTTGCTTGGAACTGCAACAGGAAGCGTTTGACTGTAGTACAGACCTGGATACATCAGCACTTAGTCATGAATGATGCTTGAAGGATAATAATTTTGAAGTCTAAGGACTGAAATGTCTGAATGAAACACTGTTATGGATCTAAAATTGTGTCCATGCTTTCATTAACAATACGTTAGCTTAGAAACATGAATTTGCAGAATATTAATTGAGTTCAAGATCTTAGTCTTGTGATATAATATGCAGAAACACAGCTGTGGAAAGGTAACAACCATGTTCATGAGGATAGAAGATATATTAACTCCACTTTGTTTTACCATGTGCTGAACCCATGACTTGATAAGGGGAGGGAAAGTTGAAATATTAAGTTACACAAAAATAATAAGTGGTTGATGCTGATCTGATTTCCTAACACCATCTGATTCAGGTTTGATGTTTCTCTTAATTATTACCAAGAGAATCATAATACGCAAGTCTGCAAAGTTTTATAGATTATTTATTCTATATTCCACTCTCGTGGTGAGAGTAGCTACAGTGAATGTACCTTTTACTGTTTTAGGAATTCAGAAACTGGTACTAGCGGGAAGAATGGGAGAAGCAATTGAAACAACACAGCAACTCTATCCAGGTCTACTTGAAAGAAAAACTAACCTCCTTTTTATGTTAAAGTAAGCAACAATGTAACATGACTTTGTTTTTTTGTTTATTTGTTTATACTACATGAAATTTTCATTCTGCATATTTTTGTCCATGTGGCTTGCTTGATAAAGATTGCCACATATGACCAATTTTGTGTCAATTTTTGTCAGTTACTGCAATCCTGGGTTAAAGATAAGCGTTGAAGAGGTAAATGCTAAAAACTTAACATGTTGTAAATGTTCCATTTTATTCCTAGAAACAATGTCTTTCAGGTGCCAAGCTTACTGTATCAACTCAACCAAAGCTATTGTTTTAACCGTTCTGGTAAACTATAGATTGGAGCTTTTAGAGAATGGAGAATGAGAAATGTTTGTTTTGTAATTTATCCTAGAGTCCGCCAATTTATAGAAATGGTAAATGGAACAGATAGTGAAGTGCGATGTTTAGGAGGCCGAAGTCCAAAGTCACAAGACAGCTACCCAGGCAGCCCTAGAACCTTCAACAGTCCCAGCATGAGTCCCAACCATGGGAGCAATATTCACGTTCTAGCAGCATGTAAAGGAAATGGTGCACACAGTCACTTTACAGGTAAATGGCTTGGAGTGAATCATCATGCAGTAGTAAATTTTTCTGTATTATTCACTATTACAAAAACAAATATTGCAGTGTTTCCTTGGTAAAGATTGAATGAGGCCTTGTTACATTCTAGTCATGTGATTGTGCTCTCCATTTATATTTAGCCTTGACATTGTAGCAGATGGGAGCTTAGACCCTTGTAGAATTTACACAAATTGTTTAATCTGCGCTATGATATTGCAAATAACTTATTTACCCAAAATAATTAATTGCATCAATTTCTTCCTTTTTGTAGTACTTTGTTTGGGGGCATTGTACCTTTGTAAAGGTGGAATGCAAAACTAGTTTTATGGATTTATATTCTACTTGAGGTTGAAAAACACTAAGTATTGGGCATAGCTCAGATTTCCTGGAAATAAATGAAAAATGGTGTGATCAATTAAACAATCGTTATTTTGTTTAAAACCAAAGTGAATTGGTCATTGTCATTCTTTCTCAGAACTGCAACAGTTAAATGTGTTGTACACAGCAAGATGCATCAGCAGTGTTGGTTATGAAGGGAAATAAGCTTGAAATCCAAGGACTGAAATTGTTTTAGTGAAATGTTGATTATGAATCATGAACTGTCTTTCTGAATAATCCAGAGAAAGTGAACTATCATAATTTATAGAGCCCTCAACTGGAACATTGCAGATTTTCTTGTGATTTATGAACAATATTTGAATATCAGACCAGGTTATTATATCTGTGCTCCATGATGGTAGTAATCATTTTTGTAAACTCTTAAGTCATTGCCTCTTATGAGTCTGTGTCTGTACATAATTTGAATTGTTTGTAATGCAATCACTGCAGGAGAGTTAGTGAATCCTTGCCTTAGGGGAAAGCACTTCATTATCTAGGTGTGATTTTAATTATCTAGGTGTGATTTTATCATTTTATTATTCAATCCACTGAAAGTGGTGTTTCTTTTCCCCCCCGCAAGTGTTCACTATCTTTTATTGTGAACTCTTCTGTCACTTACTTCTATCCATTTTAAATCTCCTCTTCAAACAACAGTATAGCAAATGAAATATATTCTATAAAACTACCTCGCAGATCTCTGCTTACTACAGAGAAATACAAAAGAGCACTGAATGTTTTCTGACCTGACTCCATAGTAGTTCTGCTGCAAAAGTATTCATAAGAGAGATACATCTCTGAAAGAAGCAGTGTCATAGGGTATATCAGTGGGAGGAGAAAAAAGTTTTAATTTAACAAAACAAACCATAATGAAGAGAAGTGGTAGCACTTTGAATGTACTGGTTAACACCCTGATCAATGAACTCAATGCAGCTTTGCCACTTTACCTAATTATGTCTTCTCCATTGATAATTCTGAATGAATTTTGATAGGCACTTCGCGTTCAAAATATTAAACATTTCCTGAGGTAGCTTTTTATTTGCCATTTTGTCTCTCTTAAACTTGTGTATTGAGAACCATTTCAAATTTTACAGCCACGTCTGTCACATCTAAGAAAGCCAGATGTAAGAAAATTCTCGATTCAAAATATTTCTATTGACTAATCTTAGAAAAGCATTCCCTGCTATAATCGCAATCCTGTCGTGTCTAACTGAAATTATCATTAAGTATTCCTGACCATTGCTTTAGTAGAGCTAGTTTGAGACTGCCTAGAACTTATTTCATTGGTAACACCCATGTGGCCTGCTGATGGTAATCTTATGAATATGTGAAGATGATGTGACTTAGGATTGTTTGTATATGAAGTGCCAAAACACGAATTGTCTCAACAGTCCCCTTATTTAACAACTGGTTAACCTTAAGAAATATGAAAGTTCATCCTTCCTGATTCTTCTTGATCTTAAACACTCAAATCTCTTCAGAAATTCAAATACTAAATTTTCAGTGAAAACTGATCTTCTTGATGGTCCATACCTGTTTGTGATAATTTGAAATCGTTCAGTTGAAATGCACGTAATTCAAATGAAATACTGGGACTAGAAAACTTTTTACTGGGAACCCAAAGTGTACTTTTGTATTCTTTATTATGTTCAGCACAGTAAGTTCAGACTGCCCTGCTGAATCAAATGTTGTAAGAGTTCAATGACAGTCAGTGCTGAGGAGTCTTTGGTCTCTGGGGAGTCATTAGTCACTTAGTCCTGGAAAATTATTAGACCCAGTTACATAGGCATATTTAAATTCTGGAATGAGCAGTCTGTTAGCTGGAATTCCAGGTGGAATTGCAGAATAAGAATTGATGCATGGGTACTGGGGCTCATTATCATTATTGCTGCTTTCCATTCTAGCCAAGACAGAGAAATTTAGGCAGAGGGATGTTGAAGAAGAGAGGGCATCAGCAGATAGGAAGGGATGGCATGAATGAGAGGGGACTGAGTTAGATAGGCACGAAGATCAGAGTGGAGGCTGAAGGAGGGGGTAAGAGGACATGAGTGAGGGGGAACTAAGTGATGCATGCCTGGAGGGTGTGAGTTAAGGGTGGGAAGGGTTGATGCAAGAGATGGTTGGGGGACAAGTTGGTGATGATGGTTGGGAAGAGGGCTGTGTGGTGGCAGAGAGGAGCTGTCCACAATATGCAATGGTGGAGCGGGAGGATCTTCACTGATTCTTCTGTCATTATGGATTATGGAGAGTTTGAAAGCTAGAAACAAAGGCTTGTCAGTGATGTCTGTGAATGAATATATAAACAAAATATAATTTTTGTTTTAGCTTTTTTTCCCTGGCATTTGGGTTCACATTGAGTTTTTATATATATATTTATATATAAAAATAGTTTCATATAAGTCACGCATAGAATCCCTACAGAATGGAAATGGGCCATTCAGCCCAATGGGTCCATACCAACCCTTCGAACAGCATCCCATCCAGACCTATCCCCCTACTCTATCCCTGTAATCCAGCATTTCTCATGGCTAGCCCACTTAGCCTGCACATGCCTGAACACTATATAGACAATTTAACATGGCCAATCCATCTAAATTGCAAATCTCTGAACAGTGGGAGCAAACTGGAGCACCCAGTGGAAATCCACACAGACAAAGGGAGAATGCTCGAACTCTACACAGACAGTCGTCTGAAGGTGGAATGGAACCTGGGTCCCTGGCACTGTGAGGCAGCAGTGCTAACCGTTAACATACCCCATATATACGCATGCATGGGCATCCCTGGGAAGCCTAGCCTTTGTTGCCTGTTCCTAATTGCCTATCTGTGAGAAGGTGGTGGTGTTAATATTGGGGTCACATTGGAAAATAGTTTAGAAACATTGTTATAGTCCTTTCATTTGCATATACATAATGACTTTATCTTGTATTGTACGTATTAACTCAATTGAATATTGAAATGTTGAGGTCTGTAATTGTTTTTATGCAAAAGCACGTCCCACTGTCTTGACGATAATGGAAGATAAACAGTGAAAACCAATGTCTCAATCCACTTGATGCCTTTATTCTATCCATTTGAAGTGGCCTAGGAACATTTGCACTTCACAACATCTGATTAAGTGCTACAATTACATGATTCTTGGTCGCAAATTTTTAGACCTTGTTCATGTTTGGCCGCTCTTCTAAAATTTACTGCGTTTCCAAAGTAATTCATTGGTTGTAAAGCAGTTTGGATTGTTTGTTCATCTATATACAGATTGTATATGAAAAGGGATTTCTGCTTTCTTGCTGGATATACACTAATACAGTTGCTCATATTTGTTTTGGTACTTTGCTCGACCTGTTGTAACAAATATCATACAGTAATTCCTCAATTAATATTGCATTCTTGATGCATACACTTAATGTTGTTTTATTCAAAGTTGTATCAGATTTTTCCAAATACTAATGTTAAAACTGTTGTCGGGTGAGAAGTGATGAGACGAAGTAAGGGAGTGAGAGGAGTTGTGAGTAAGCGGGTCAGAGAAAGAGTGAGTGAGCAAGAAAGGCCTCTCCAAAAATAGCCCAGATCAATCCACATCACACTACATCAGCCAAGCATAATACAACACAGAAATCACAGCAGTCAGTACTGCTCCCATTATAAACAACAATGTTATTGTGAAAAGACTCCAAATAGCACAACTTGAATTGAGGATTTACTATATTTTATGTATGTACAGCTTTTGTTCAACACTAGTTTAAAATCAAAGAATCATATGCTCATTGGGTGACTGACTTCTTGTAAGCTATTTCAAAATTAGGATGAGTGTAGCCCTCGATTGATTCCAGTTGGAGGAAAAATTAGATTTGCATCTTCACAACCAAGGGACACTCCAAAGCACTTTACAGCCAGTGGAAGATTGTTCTAATTTTTCCACAGCAAGGTCTCAAAAACAGCTGTTCTTGTTTCACAAGAAGTAAATATTGAACAGGACATTAGGGAAATAGGTGTTATGAAGTCATTAATATTTGTTTGAGGTCAAGTAGGACTTTTATTCCAATGTTTCATCTGAGAAATCATACCACTGATGGTATAGTGTACCCTTTGTGCTGTACTGGAATATCTGTTTAGATTTTGCGCTCCAGAATGGAATGGATTTGAGCCTGCAATCTTTGATTCCAAAATGATACTATTACCTCTGAGCCATAGCTGACGCCCTAGTTCTTAATTCAGAACTTAATACTTCACAAGTCTGCACAAGTTTGCCAACAGTTTCGCTTTTTGCTTTTGCTCAGTAATTGAGGCTTGAGCTCGCTAGTCCTTGGGATTTGCTTGGAATTGTACCTTGTGTTTTAATTTGATTCAGAAAAATGTTCTTTTGCTGAAGTATATTCTTGCTGATGCTGGAGATCTGAAATAAAAACAGTGTTGTGACATCTAAGCAGGACTGGTGGCCTCTGTGGAGAAATAAATAGACCTTAGTTTCTCTAGCACTTTGTTTTAATCTCTTTGTTTTATGTGCATTGACCAAGAAACACTCTTCCATTGTGCAATACACACTCTGAATTCTAAAAAGTCTTGTACAAAGCAATTCAGGCAATTTTGATGGTTTTCCATGGTTAGAACTCTAATTGTAAATCTGTCTTAATATTAGCAATTCAGCGGCATTCTTTGCACTGAATCTGCTTCCCCCATTACAGCCATAGTTCTCTGTTGACATAATTGTTCTGGGTTGGACTTTGTGCAGCCAGTGGGAATTCCAGTTGTATTATGGGAAAAGGAAAACCCACTTCCAAAGGTGAGGTAACAGGGAACAATAGTAAGAAGAACATATGTTAAAAGGGCACAACTCTCAAGAGAATGAATTACTTATTGCTACCGTGCAATTCTACTTCATTGGCTGATTTGTTAACCCAAGGGGTTGAAAATGTTTGGATTTATGTATATTGCATATGCTTGCTTATGCCTTTTAAAAAGTAGGTTCAGTATTATCCCACCTGTTCACAGCTATCTCCTAGTTATCTCTCAATTATGTTCCATTCGGATAACAAATAAAATGTTACCACGTGAAGCAGCTTCATATGTTTACTTAATATTGCTGTAGAGAGTGCATGAGCAGCACCCTTAGATGATTTTGTGGACGGGTTAGTGTTTTCAATTTTTGCCATATCCTCTGCATGTTCTAAAAGTCTGTATGAACCTTTTTTACCTAATTTGCTACTGGCCTTGCATTCTTTGGGCACCTATTGTACACCTGAATCCGAAATTTTAACACTAAAGGTCTGTTGTATCCAATAATTTGAGATACTTCAAATCAATAGGATATTGGATTAAAACATTTTGTGGTTCCTAAAGTTGTATGGTATTTGTGTGATGTACAGTGATGTACTCTCTCCTTCAGCAAATCACTACAGCAAATTTTGTTTTAATTGGCACCTCATGAAGCTTATTGTATTATCGTGATCTCCACCATGTCTGACCAGTCAGTTGAGGGAACGAGTGACAAATCTCAAGTTTTTATTGAAGGCAGTATTGCATTATTTGACTGATTTTATGCTGCAAGTAAAGTATGACAGTAAAGTGTATACCCCTGCATTACGTTTCTAGTACTTAGTGTGCGTTTTTACATTGATCAAGAGGTCCACATTATCAACCGGAATATTTAATCAACCAGCACACTCCCGCTCCCATAGCTGCCGGTTAATAAAATGTTTGCTGTATTTGAATAATTACAATTACATTTGGTCATATAATATGGGCATTGTTGCCAAAGGCAGTATTTATTTCCCATCCCTAAATATCCTTGACAAGGTAATGAGATTCCTTAGTGCTCGGTAGTCACTTTAAAAGATAGTTAAGAGTCAGCGATGTAAGTGTGAATGTGAAGTTCATGTAGGCCAGACCAGGTGAGGACATTGCTGAATGAGATGCATTTTTATCACACATCAGGAGGTGCATGGTCACCAGTACTCATGCTAGTCTTTTAGCCCAGATTTATTTTATTTAAATTAAATTTGCAGGCTACCATGGTGGGATTTGAAGTCAGGTGTCTGTATCATATTGTTCTGATCTTCTTATTTACTGTCCAGTGATTTGTAACAACAATGCCACCAAATCCTGTGTATTAGAGAAATCAACTTTTGTTTGAAGTACCCTCACCAAAGCAATTAAATTGCACTCGCTCTACAAATGGATGGCATTCCTTCGTCATGTTACAAGTAGACCAGTGGGTGGCCATTAATCTGAAACAGTGCCCCTGTTTCTGTCTCCATAAATGCTGCCAGACTTGTTCAGTGTTTCTGGCATCTTTTGCTTTTAATTCCAATTTTCAGCATCTAGAACATTTTTGCTTCTGTACAGTTAGGCAGTTACTTGTGTAATATCAATCACTTGAGGGTTTCCATACTGAAATCTGCTTTAAATTAAAACTTCTAAGTTCTAAGAATCTGGAAGATGATCCTTCATGGTGGATTTCAGTAAAGCAATTTTGTTACTCATCAGGCATTTCTTGAAAGCTTTGACAATGTGTGTTTGTGTAAAAATAATGCTGTGTTTTTTATTTGTCTAAGGTATTAAGATAATTACAGTCACTCAAGTTGTTTTCAATCATGCAGTATGTATGCATAGCCCTTCTCTCGTACCTCCCCCTTTTTATTGTGTTTTGCAACTTATACTTCTGTATTAAAGTAATTGAGCTGACACATTATAGGTTAATATGTTTCATATTTTGGCAGGTTATGAAAATAATTGTAGCAATGGTGTAATATCAAATAAAGGGCATCAATCTAGCAGTCACAAGCACCCAGCCTCATGTTTAAATACATCCGAACTAAATAATTTAAATGCTGCAAGATCTCAGCAATCAAACAGCTGTAGCAGAGACAAGTAAGTGGTTTAGTTTACTTTTATTTTCTTCAGTCTGTTTTTCTTGTATATTTGCTGTCCTGGTATTAAATCTAGCATGCTGACTTCAACTGCTCACATATTTTTCATACTCCATCCTGCCCTAGTCTCAAAATATTTTGCTTCTGAGCACATTTATATTTTCTAACAATTAGAATCACTACTGGCAGGTGTGCATAGTTAAAACATGACTATTTCCTAATAGTTACAGTACTGAAGATTATTGTTAAAACATGTCAGCTCTTGGAACTGATCTGGATGACAAAATGCCTTACAAAGGTGATAATCACACTTGAAAATTATCTCTTGTAGAGTACCTAATGCTTAGTTTTATTAGTGCTGTAAGACATCCTAAAGTTAATAACACACTGTCTTATCCTGTTGTGGTGCACTCCCACAATACCAAATGAAATATATTTGGAACAGATCTAGCAGCTCAAAACTACAATTCTGCGAGGCTGTGGAAAACAGCAGCAGAATTGTATACAAGCTGTAACTTTTTGGTCCAGCACATTCCTCACTCTACCAGTATCACCAAGCCTAAACCTTGATTTGGTTTGGAGTGTCGGAGCGAAGCTAGGAGTAGTACTAGGGATAGCTGAAAATGAGGTGGCAACCTGCTGAAGCTACGACAGAGGATTGCATTAATGCTGAACAGTGGATAGAGCTAAGCAATCCCATGACCAGTGGATCAGATTAAAGTTCTGCAGTCCTACTATGTCCAGTCTTGAAAGTTGATGGAGGAAGGAGCTCTAAAGAAATCCAGAGTCTCGATAATGTTGGAGCTTAGTGCATCATTGCAGAAGACAAGACTGAGTGAAAAAGCTGAAGAATTTCAGCAAAGTGGCGAGTAGCTGATCCATCCTGAGGCCCCCACATTAAGGCCAATGTTCAGCCAGTTCAATTCAGTTCTCATATCTTTGAGAAGCAACTGAAGACATTGCATGCAGTAAATGCTATGGGTCCTGACAATGTCTGCTATACCACAGAAGACATGTGCTCTTGACCTAGCCAATCCCATGGTTCAGTTGTTTCAATACGGCTACATCACAAGCATCTGTTCTAGTTGTGGAAAATTGGTGAGATGTATCCTGTTGCTGGGAAGCATAGCTAATCCAATCCAGCTAATTACCACTGCATTGATATACTCGATTATCACTAAAGTGAAGGATAGTACTATCAAGCAGCACTTGCATTTCACCAATTCATTCTCCACTAGTTGGGCTATCCTCTGTGGCGGGCGAAGGGAATGTACCGCCACTCGTTAGTCTTTGAGAGCACAACGGAGATGGTGATTGTTGTTGTTGTTGTTGTTGTTGTTGTTGGCCAATCATCTACACTCATTGCTGCAGGAGTTCCTCAGGGCAGTATTTTAGGTCCAGTCATCTTCAGCTGCTTTGTTAATGACCTTCCCTCCAATGTGAGATCAGATATGGGGCATTCACTGATGATTTCAATGTTCAATATTTACAACTACCCAAACTTTAAATCATTCTATGTTTGCATGGAGTAAGACCCAGGCAATATCAGGCTTGGGTTGATGTGTGGCAAGTAACATTCACACCAAACAGTGGAAGACAATGACTATCTCCAACATGAGTGAATCTAACCATCTCCTATGCTGTTCAATGGCATTAACACCACCAAATCCCTACCATCAACATTCTGGAGTTAGCATTTACCAGAAGCTGAACTGATCCAGCCATATGTGTACTCTAGTGACTAAAGCAGGATAGAAAATCTGTCATCTCTTGATTCCTTGAAGCTTGCCTGCATGTACATGGCTGAAGTCAGGAGTGTGATGGAAGGCACTCCTTCCCTGGCTGATTGCAGCTCTAAATTCAGCCAAGAAACATGATATGTAAGTCAAAACAACATCACTGGTGATCCAAATACCAACTTCCTGCACCACAGGTGCACAATGTGTACCATCCGCAAGATGCATTGCAGCACTCATTTCTCTGCTTTCATTAATAGCGCCTTTCAAACTTAGGGTCTGTTACCATTTAGGTCAGAGACAGTTAAGTGCAAGGGAACACCACCACCCTTGTGTTCTCCTGCAGGGCCCTGACTTTGAACAATATCGCCATTGCTTCACCCATGTTGAATTAAAATCTTGGATCTTCCTCCCTTAGCAGTGGGTATATCTACACCACGTGGATTACAACATTTCAGGATACAGCTCCTCAAACTCGATTGGGGATAGGCAATATATTCATCCTAAGAATGAATTTTTAAAATGCCAAAGATTATTTTCTGCCGCTTTGTCCACGGAGAAGGCGAATGAAGAGATTTGTTTTTTCTTTCAAGACAAACCTTCCAATATATTGCATGATAGATTAGCAGAATCTGCCATATGCGGTGTGTTTCCAGTGTGAGCTGGAATCCCTGAAGGAGTGAAATCTGAATAAATCAGTTGTTTTTCTGGATTTTTTGTTTTAAGCTCCTTGATGAAAGCATTGTATGTTTGAGAAGAAGTTGATCATCCCCAAATGTTGGGACGATAAAAGAATGGGGCTAAAAATATTTGCAAAGCCATAGTGGGGAAATAACCCGTTTACAGAATTCAGTATAGTTTGGTTACTTCACACTGGTTTGTGGGGAAATTTTAAAAAGCCGAGCGCAATTTTCTTTGTACATATGATGACTGTGTCGTTTTTTTATCTTGTTATGTAGCACCGACATAGATATGGAGACTGAGCACTACACCAATGGGGTGGCAGACTCATCACCCAATGGCCTCCTTAACGGCAGTTCGAAGCATGACCATGAAATGGATGAAAATGATACTGATATGGGTATGAATACTTTACTCTAGAAATTAGAAAAGGCAGTTTGTTGATTTTGACTGCAGATATTGTGCTTGAACACTCTACCCTGAAAAAAGGTTGCATCTAGAAAGTTACGTTTGCCTTCCCTTGTTACAAATTAACTGATCTGTACATTTCTAGCACTTTTTGTCTTATTTTGAATTTGCTGTTTGAAGTCACTGATGGATTGTGTGCAGCATAATGCACTGCTGACTGAACATGCGAGCAAGGATGGGAGTAAGCATAACTCACTTTTTAAAATTAAAATAGATGGCCAGTAAAATGCTTTCACTTATTGCGTCTCTGTCAATAAAATACAAATCATTTACAGAAAACGACATGTTTTACTTCAGTCTCTCAGCTTGTTTTCTTTTGTCTTTCATTTTCCCCACCACTTTACAGTGCTACTGTGACTGTAAATCTTTGAAGTCTTTTGGCGAGGTGGATTAGCAACCACTAAGCAGCCAGGTTGAGAGAGTTTAACAAAAACAAAAATTGCTGGAAAAGCTCAGCAGGCCTGGCACCATCTGTGGAGACAAATCAGAGTTAACATTTCTGGCTGAGTGACCCTTCAGAACTGTGGAAGGGTCACCTGACCAGAAACATTAACTCTGATTTCTCTCCACACATCCTGCCAGACCTGCTGAGCTTTTCCAGCAGTTCCTGATATACATCATCTGCAGTTCTTTTGGTTTTTATGGAGAAGGTTTAACTTTATTCTGCTTACAACTTTCACAATCAACACAAAAAGGACTCTTGAAAAGGGTTGTGTTTCAATCCATTGCTGAATTTGGTTTCAGTATCTCAATCGCTTTACTGAAATATGATGAAACAGAACTTGGGCATTCAGGGAATTTTCTAAAGTGTCCTTATCTCAGAATGATCACGTACATGTAGTACACTTGAGATCCTGGATATATCTCCTGAAGAGTTGATAAAATGTGGAGCTGGAGGAGCAGGTCAGACAGCATCCAAGAGCAGGAAAATCAACTGACGTCCTGATAGAGGGTCCCAACCTGAAACGTCGACTTTCCTGCTCCTTGGATGTTGTCTGACCTGCACTGCTCCTCCAGCTCCACATTCTGTTGACTGACTTCCAGCGTCTGTGGTCTTTGCTAATCCCTGTATCTCCTGAAGAGTTTATTTTTTTTTCTTTTATCGCTCATCTGTCTATTCCCAGAGCCCTGAGAACAGGATGCATTTAGTTGGTTTCCTGTTTAGTTAGTTCTCTACATCACTACTGTTCCCATGGTTCTCTTCTGTTGAGAGAGGAATATCCAGGAATCTCTATTTCGTTATCTTCCTACAATGGGCAGGGTGGCTGCTGTAAGGTCACGGTACCAGGTAATTTCTAGCCAAGTCATAGAATAGAATCACGGAATGGTAATAGTGCAGGCAAAGATCATTCAGCCAGTTGTCTCTGTGCTGGCTCTTTGCAAGACTATTTTATTTACTGTCATTTCCCTTTTTCAATATCAGTTTGAAAACTGTGAATGAATTTACCTCCTCCACACTCTGTTAGCATATGCCAGATCCTTGCAATTTGGTCCATGCAAGTTTTTTTTTCTTCCTCCTATCGTCACTGATTCTTTTATTGATTTACCTTGAATCTGTGGGCTTTGATTCTTGGTCCTCCACCAATGGAAATAATTTCTCTTTCTCTTTATCCAGTTCAATCTATCAAATGTCAGCCTTCTGTTCTCCGAGTAGAACAGTCCCAGCTTGTTGAATCTATCTTTATAACTGAAGTTCCTCATACCTGTAATAATCCTCCTGAATTTTTTTTTCCTGCACTATCTCTAATGCCTTCGCATCACAGATCATAGAATCCCGACAGTGTGGAAACAGGCCCTTCGGCCCAACAAGTCCACACTGATCCTGAGAGTATCCCACACAGACGTATCCCGCCATAACCCACCTAACCTACACATCCCTGAACACAAGCAATTTAGCATGGCCAATCCACCTAGCCTGCACATCTTTGGACTGTGAGCAGAAACCGGAGCACCCGGAGGAAACCCACACAGATACAGGGAGAATGTGCAAACTCAACACAGATAGTCGCCCGAGGATGGAATCGAACTGAGGTTCCTGGCACTGAGGCAGCAGTGCTAACTACTGAGCCACCGTGCCACCCTAGCCTTCCTACAGTGTAGTACTCCAGTCGAGTGTTTTATAAATCAGGATGGTTTTGGGATGATTGTGGAGTGTTCTGTAGACTGGGCCTGGACCACCTCTCTCCAAAATATTAACCACCGGCTGATGTTTAAAATGCTTCATATGGATAGGAGGCTGTTACTGCATCGGTGTTTGATGTGGTGGAGCTGCGTTGTCCTTTTTTGGTTGAAAGTATCCCTGAAATTTTATCTGATGCTCTGCCATATTTGTGGCAGTTGTGATGTGTCCTCAGTTGATTTATGCTGGGATACAGTAGTTTTATTTAAAAAAAGAAATGTATTTCAGGTCTTTAAGATTTGCACATATGTGGTCTGTATCCACAGACTCTCCACTAGGCAGTTTTCATTTTTGGTTTGAAGCTGTGTGCACTCACCCCCAGTAACCTGACCGGTTCTCCGGTATGTCATATGACATTTGCCTGTGAGTTGTCAGATCAATTCATATTAGACCACATTACATTGGGTCACATGACTTACACAAACGCTTTTTGTTTTAACTTTTTGAAATGGCTAGGTCCCCTTTTCATTCAGAATCTTTATTTATGGCTTTATTTGTAATGGCAGCAACTGTTTGTGCGAAGTTACATGTATGAAAAGGCTACCCAAGAACAGACAAGGTAGGGAAGAGAGGAAGCTAGCCGTTCTCTCCACTTGTTCTTGTACTTCAACTCTTGATCCCCACCCCATACACAATTTCAGGCCAAACGTGGTTTCTCTGGTACTGTATGTCTGTTAAACAAAAAATGTACTGTTATCTGTTGGAGTCCCTACGTGTCTCATGCTGTACATGTGTATTGACGCATGTCCATTCTTGTATTTTATGCTTTTCGGGGTTTCACTGCTGTTTCAGTCTATTACAATGTAAAACATTTGGAACTGGTTGTTTTTTTTTTGAGATTGTTACAATTCCTATTTAAATATTCATTAGTTTGTAATAATTATATTGCCTATGACAAGTCAGTGACCCTATTAATTTTCTGTTTGGTTGCAAATGAGCCATGATATTTATTATTCTAGACTCCATTTTTAAACCATTACTTTTAATTTTTCTCGACAAGTGTTTTCTGGCTTAATAGTTTGAATGCTGGTTCTCTTGTGTATAATAAAATATGATGAAAGTAACATAAAAGGGAGAAATCATTACAGCAGTGTCTTTTTATAATTGTGAAACAAAATGACAAGGACAAATCAAAGATCTTTTGTTTCATCATACCTATCTAACAATGTTGGTAAGTGGAGCTAAAATACACATCGGGCACAATCTAATTGAGTGCCTGATCTTGGTCCACTCCTGTTCCTATTATCAATTCAATGGCAAGCAAAATCCGAGACACAATTTTTGTAGGTTGTGTGTAAGGGAAGTCCATGTGATTAGCTGCAGTTTACATGGATCAAAGTTAAAAGATATCTACATTTTTAACCTGCCACTTTTTTATTTAGTGAAAGAACAAATATAGATAAGACTTCAGCTTTTAGTTTACATGGTTAGACTTTCCAACCAAATGTTTCTAATGTGCTTAGTAAACTTTAGAACTCTATTTCCTGATTCAGGTGTGCTGGTTGCTTTTAATTTTATTCCTCATCTAACTGCTATCCTGTTTTACTGTAACAAATTAGTTTGATGTTTTTTCATGGATTCTTGACAGAAATAGACTTGACTCAATCGCGACGGCAACTTTGTGGTGGCAGCCAGGCAGCGATCGAACGCATGATTCATTTTGGGCGCGAACTGCAAACTGTGAGCGAGCAGCTGAGAAGAGAATGTGGCAAAAACACAGCCAATAAAAAAATGTTACAGGTACCAAAGTAATACAGATTTGGGCTTAGCATAGAATGTGTACATTAATGAAAATTTAATTTTAAAAACTCATTTCATAGAAGGCAAAACAAATCAGTTTGACTCCAGCAATAACTTCATCTCGTCGGACATTTTAGGTGATGTAACGCAAACCGTGTTCTAGGATTTAAGCATTTAATCTAGGCTGACATGTTAGTGCCATGTAGGATGCCTGCTTGTGCACTTAAGGCACAGGACATTAAAGGGAATGTGGTAACATAGATAGGAAGTTGGTTAAAAGACAGAAAATGACGAGTAGCGTTCAGTAAATGTTTCCTGGACAAGAGGAATGTAAATTTGTAAGCATCCCATTATCTCGGTCCTATCTCTCTGGTGTAGGGATCGCAAATAGCATTACTTGCTGGAAGGCATAACATAATTTTTAACTATTAAGAGCAAAGACAGGATTTAGAAACAGTTTGACGGGGAGGGTTACTAAAAACTGGAATGTCCTCCACAAAAGAGTGGTGAATGTATAATCCATAGTGCTTTAAAGAAACTGGATAAATATTGTAAACAAAATAGAACAAAATCATTAGCTACTCCAGAGAATTGTCACAACCAGAATGATCTGAATAGTCTCTTTCTTTTTAATATCCTTGATAACTGAAATGGAAATTTTTTGCCTCTCCTTTCCCTCCCTTCCTCACCACCAACTAAGAACCATCTTTTGAGTTTGCATGATTTATTTTGTTTCAGAAAGCATACACATAGCTAATTGTTAGTCATGATGTTTTCTTCATCAATTACTTGGAAAATCATATTAACAACAACATTCAGCAGTAAATTGTATCAATCTTTTAAAATGGTGGACACCAGGCCATTTCAATAACAATGACTTCAAGATCTTGATAAGTCATTTAATTAAACTGCAATTATCTGTTGGCTTTCCTGATGACGTTTTTTTTTCCAGTTTGAAAATGCCTCAGAGGCCTGTCTGATTTTATTTTTTTGGGATCAGTTTCCATACGTTCTATCTGTACTACACTATTAGGAGAAACAAAATTACTACACCTGTGCTATCTGCATTTTTATTCCATTACAGACTCCTTCAAATCAGTTATTTGGGCTTGTCATATGAGGAGTGGTTGAGGACACTGGGTCTGTATGCAGTGAAGTTTAAATGGTTGAGGGCAGTTCTTACTGAAACTTAGAGAACACTAAGAGGCCTGAATAGAGTGGATGTGGAGAAGATGTTTCCACCAGTTGGAGAGACTAGGACCGAGGCCACAACCTCAGTGAAGGGACGACCATCTAGAACTGGGATGAGGAGGAATTTCTTCAGCTAGAGGATGGTGAATCTGTGGCACTCATTGCCAGAGAAGTAATAGATCAACAACCAAGTTTAGAAGAAACAACACCTTCCTTGAATGTCATCAGTAGGTAGAAGTAGATGGAGTAATGGTTGTCAGACTGACCAAGGTCAAGATCAGAACTGGGGTCAACTGTCTTCCAAACAAAGACTTAGCAGTTTTCCAAGTCTGAAGACTGTGTGTTCTGGAACAATTAGGAGATCACATGTACAAATACTAACTGTAGGAAAAGTGTTTTTTTTGGGGGAGGCATGTAATAGGCTGTGCTAATGAAGTGTAAGGTAATAGTTCTAAAAGTATCAAGGTTGGAGACTGCATTAAGTCCACTTAATTACCTATGCAACTTGTACAAGTTACAATCATGTAATAAACTAGATCTTGATAAGCCTCTTTAAGACTCACTGATAGTTCATATGGTACCATTGTTAACTAAATACGCCTGTAGACCCTGTATAGAGAGGAAAATTTGTGACAGCACAAAATGCTGTCCAAGCTACCTGAAAATGAGGTATCCAAAACTTGTAAGATCATTTTAGAAAGACCACCACCAGTGAATTGAAGGAATGCAACAATGAAGTCCACATTTGCATTTAAATGTTACTGCAGAGTCTTTTCATGTATTTGGTTACCAGGGGCTCTTTCTGGTATTTTCAGTCTGTTTGTTCAGTATGTAGCCCTGTTTTACTGTATCCAGCACAATGTTTTCCCTTCAGATAGGTATGCAAGTAGATAACTGAGATAATGAAACTGAGTCAGAAATTGAAGTCTTTTGTGACGGAGCAATTTGATCAGGCTTACAAAGATCTATGAGATGAATTAATTGGAAACTTCTGAGTAATGTTTAATTATGTTATAGCTATGCAATAACCAGTGTGCCTCACATAATTTAAACCTACAACCCTTCAGAGCACACCATTAAAAGCAGAAAGTAAACTAAGTCAGAGTTAGCCAGAGTCTGCATTTAAGCACAACTTTACTATTAAATGCCGAAACAACAAAAAACAGTCCGGAACAGACTGTTTACCCTGAGCTTGGAATCTCTGCACCTTAGCCTGCTGGCATGCTTTCAGCTGTGAAGACATCTGAAGGAACTGAACACAATGCTTTTATACTGTTGTCCTGAGGAAAGTATCTTTGTACTATGCAGGATTAAGACTTTGTCCTGCCTGTATGATGTACAAATGAACTAATCTCTCAACTTCTGAGAACTCGGCACCTGGTGCAGTTAGAAGTTCCAGTTTGTGTCCAGCTTCAGTTATTGGGGTGTGGAATTAAAGGCTTAGTGTGTAAGAACTATGCCAGTTAGTGTTTTACATATGTTTTAACAATTTGAATCATGCATTTGTCAACTTGGCTTCCATAATATTGATGGTGTCAGATCCAAGAATTCAGAATTAATAGATTTTATAATTCCAAAAGTTATGATTATTCATAAGTATTAAGTTTAAGATCAACATAGTTTGTGCCTTTTTTGCTTGTGTTGCTCAAGTGTGATTTTGTTTTCACGTTTATAATTTTCAAAATAATAAATCTAATATAATTGGACAAATTTCTTTTGAAATGCCTTCCATTTGAAATAATTTTTATTAGTTGCTTACATTTTTAATGTCTTTGCACACTTTAGGATGCATTTAGCCTGCTTGCTTATTCTGATCCATGGAACAGTCCAGTAGGATATCAACTTGACATAGTGCAAAGAGAACCTGTGTGCTCTGCATTGAATAGTGCTATATTAGGTGAGTACAAGTGGTTTATTTGCAAGTCACTTTAAATGGTTATTTGTTGTGACCATATCTAAAACTGTATTTTGTGTTAACTTTTTTTCTATTGTCCATAAAGTGTGATTAAGTGGAAGAAATTGTTTACTGCCTACAGGCAGTGATTGAGCAAACTAAAAGTGGACATAATCTCAAGGTTAATTGAATGTGGTAAAATTCTGCTGGAGTACTGTAATCAAACGTTAATGAATAAAATATCAACCCAAGGCTTCCCTGGAACTTACTGCTTAACAAAGCAACATTCAATTATCTACAAAGGCTCCAATCCATGTACTTCTCTCCCTATCCTTCATTTTCTGAGTCAGTCCATATAGACCAGGTAAGGTTTTTTTGGGAATATCTCTCGGGGTGAGTTCAACCTTTATCTCGTCTCTTCATGCTCTCTCTTCTCTTTTCACTGCCCTCTTAGCTTATTTAAATTTTTCTCTCCATGTAGACACACTTCATGTGCACTTGCAACTCTCACCATCTATTGGGACACCTTTCCTGTTCTATTTTCTTTTGTCACTTCTCAAGCACCAGATCTTATTTGGAACTGCAGAATCGGGTACTTAACAGGCTTGTGTTACAATACTGAGCACAAATACTGTCGCAAATCGTGCCATAAAATTTCAGTATGATTTGAATTTTTGATTTGCTACACAAACTGCTTTTGCTGAATTGAGATCACACTTCCACTTTAGATACTCTATTTCTCAGTAAAGTTGTTAGTTGTTTTCACTGTCCCTCACTTCCCATATATGATCATCTTCTCCATTCCTTAAGGGACACAGACTTTTAAAGATGTGATAAATGTCTGGTTTAGCCGTTCACTTACAGATCTGGCTGAATCTTAAAAGCACAATTTGGTTCTGCTCTCATCCTCAAAAACCGTAAATTCCAGAATGATCCTGAAATTCAAAGCATCATTTCCCTATTAGAAGCCATCATAAACTATTCTCACTGTCCTTCCTATAGCTTCTTTTAGCGGCACTCGTAAGGAATTAAGGGGCTTCTTTGTCATTAAGATAGAGCCCATCCAATCTGCTGCATCTGTCCTCGCCAGTAGCCCACTAAACCAACTTTATCATAGACAGTCTATACTTTAGCCTTGAACTCGTGCCTTTCTCTTTATTGTTCATTTTTACTCTGGTTTCACAAACAAGGGGTCAATCTTCCCCCCCCACCCCTCCCCTCCTGATTAACTCTCTTTGGCTGTTCTACCTCCTTTTCAAATCTGCTATCACCCCTGTCTTCAGAAACCAACTCTTCATCGTACTGTCTTTGAAAACTAAGTACACTTTCCTTTACAAAGTCTTCAATTGTATTTGTTGCCTTCCAAATCTGATCCTATCTTTTGTAGAACTTCACGTTTAAATTCCTCTAACCTGGTTTCTGTTTCTACCGCACCACTGAAACTTCTCTTGGCATTTATGACTTTGGCGCCGTTACGTTGATTTGTCAAAGGTTATCACTTCTTATCCTTCTCAACATGCCTGCATCATTTCACCCTATTAAAAATACCATCCTTCTCTAACCTCTTCCCTTTTTTAAGATGCTGATTTGAAATCTGTCCCATTTGCACTAAAGACAAATTGTTGAAACCAGATGACCTCCATGTGTACCAACTGTACCAGCACTAGCTTTCCAATTTTGATTTTCCTTCATCTGTGGGGTATTGAGGTTGAGGAAAGATCATTTGGCCAATAGAAACCTGCCTATCTACTTCACGTTGTAGCATTGAGGACAGTTTGTTTTGTATTACTGCTCAGGCACATTATTCCAAATAGATTTTTCCACTGTGCATAACAGATTTCTTCCCAATACCTGTCTTTATTTAGTACGATTCCATATTTGTCCATGACTCTTTAAGACTTAGATTTATTGTCACGTGTACTCATGTACAGAAGTACAGTGTAAAATGTATAATATTGTCACACATGGTACCATCTTAGGTACAAAGTAGTAGGAAAAAAGAGTTAAAACGTTAAGCATCATCTTCATAGAATAAGTAGAAAAATAAATAACAGTTAACATTAAAGTCCTTCTTAATTTAAACAAGAAAAATAAAAGAATTGTTAAACGTTCAGCAGTCTTTGAGTCCTAAGCTTATCTCGCACTCTGAGACCTTAGCTGCTGCCACCAGATACCGGAGGGATCTCCCTCGCTGTCTGCTCCCCCTGGGTTGGGCTGTGATGCCATCGCTGCTACTCCTGCTGAAGCTGCTGCCTCCCCAATCTCCCCCTGGTGCCACCAGGGCAGGACCCTCACATGCCAAGATACCACTATGCCAGGGTGGGACGCTGCTGAGACCCGGCTGAGACGCTGCCACAGGTGCCTCACCAGGACTGCACTCAGTCAATGATCCATATTTAGGTTCAATAAAAATTTGATCCTGGGAGATAAAACCGTTGGCAAATGCAGACCTATGCTTCCAGATTGTAGATCTTGAACCTTTAGCAACAAATGTTCAGAATTTGAGCAAAATAATCTTAAACTGTCTTTCCTCTGTCTTCCTCCAAACTCCCACAACCCATCATTATACAAAAGAGATTAATGTTAAATGAAGAGGAGGGAATGGAAGATTATAGGAACTTTCTCCTAACATTGGTCTTCCCAGCAAAAATTAATAGAAAATATCTCTATAGTACTGTAGACCACCCTCACCGTTCTGCACCTGCAAAATCGACATTAGCATTATTGTTGGACTCAAATATGCCATAGCAGTAATAGAGATAAACATATACTTCCAGAGAGATTTGGTCCATTGTATATTGAGGTAGGAATGGAGATTGATTTTATGATTGCTGTATGCTGTAAATTGAGATCATCCAACTGGAATGATTGCAAGAACAACACTTGCATTTATTTGGTATTGTTCCTAGATCTAGATGTTAATGGTATGTTTAGAACCCTTTAAAAGATTATCCCTGACCTTGCAGTTATTGAGGGTCAGGTCTTGTACCTACAAAGTTATCTAAATGCAGAAATCAGTTTTGGGGAGGAAAAGAAGGGATTATCATGCCTCTGAGATCCTGAAAATCTTGAAAAGGAATCAACAGATAGAGCTGAAACCATGGAGCTGCCATCCTGTGGTTGAAGTCCCATTTTTAAAAAAAAAAGTTCTAACCTCAAATTGACCTGAACCTTTAAAAGAAAATCTGTCCTAATGAATGTGATTGTCAAAATCCCAGTTTTGAGCATCCTACACTGAACTCTTTAATTTACAGTAATGCTGTCCAAAAATGTTAATTATCTGAATGAAATTTAAAAATTGTGGGAGGAATATTAACATGTTAATTGGAGGAGGGTGGAAATGCGAATCGGCTTTAAACACTTGTGCCTAATTGTCAAGTTAGCAGTTTGGAAAGATTCTTGCTTTACAACCAGAAGACTCAGCCCGAGAGAAGACTTAAGTCCTGTTGGTCTTAAGTTTTCACTTTGCCATCAAGTCTTGGAGTAGGTGTTGAATCTGGAGCTTCTAAAGCAGATTGAGGTCACATCACATAAACTTCCATTCGGAAAGGCATGCAAAAGCATTCTGTCACTACTGCTTAAACAAATAAGATGTTATGGCCAATGGTTTTTTTAATATGATCAGAAGAACAATAACTAGTTTTTATCAATTGCTGTGTGCAGGATGTTAATTTTGTGTAATACAGTAGTGTGTGTTTGCGGGTATTTGGTCATTTCAATGTACAGAACCAATCCCCAAATTGACAATATATTGAAGCTGCAACAACACTTACTTTATCTTAACGTTTCGGGTCCGGTGACCCTTCCTCAGAACTGATGGTGGTTGGGAAAACGTCAGTTTATATGCATAAAATAGGGAGGTGGGTGGGGTAGGGAGTAAATGATAGCATAGTACCCAAAGAGAGAGAGAGAGACAGTTGGACAAAGGAGTTGCTAACGATCAGGCTGGAAGGTTGAATGGTTGTTTAATGGGGACAGTCACTAACAGTCCCCATTAAACAAGTATTCACCCTTGTAGCCTGATCGTTAGACAGTTGGACAAAGAAGTTGCTTGCTCTATCCTATTGTTTACTCCCTACCCCACCCACCTCCCTCCCTGTTTTCTGCATATAAACTGAGATTTTACCAGCCACCACCAGTTCTGAGGAAGAGTCACCAGTCCCGAAACGTTAACTCTGTTTTCTCATTCACAGATGCTGTCAGACCTGCTGAGCTGTTCCAGCAACTTTGTTTTTGTTCCTGATTCACAGCATCCGCAGTTCTTTCGGTTTTTACTTACTTTGTTTTTCTTATTACAGAGTCTCACAATCTGCCAAAGCAACCCCCACTTGCTCTCGCCATTGGGCAGGCTTCGAAGTGTTTGGAGCTGATGGCCCGATTGGGAATTGGTTCTTGTGCATTTGCCACAGTGGAAGAATATTTGCACTAGCTATGCATTTGTACAGCTCATCCCAGAGCCACCTTTAATATTATTGTGACCATTTTCAGAACCAGGTCTGCTCAAGGGAAACTGACTTTTAATTTCCATTTGATCTTTTGGGGACAGATTGTAAATGTCATTCTACTTCTGCTTCCTAGTTTACAGCATGGTCCAGCTGTTTTCTAACTTATATGCACAGTTCATTGACATGTTTTGCATTTTTTTTTTATAGCGATGTCTGGAGGAGTTGTAACAGTGTAGTATGTATATTTGTTTCAGTGGAACATAACTGTGCTTCCTTATTAATTCCTCAAACATGTCAAAAGGTTTTCATCTGAATTGGGCTGATTGAGACTTCAGCTAAAATAAACGATCTATCATATGGGACAATGTCATTCAATCTTAAATATTTGGAGGAGAAAAACTAATTGGCTAAAAAAAAGTTAGAAATGCTTTAATCAAAATTAAAGTGAGAATGTGTGAATAAAAGTATTTAGTTACAGATTAAACCAAAAAACTAGGTTTTTTGTACTTTATTAAAATGTATCTTTTGTGATAAACCAAAATTTAAAATTGCTGTTGTGTGAGTGGATCCCCAATGGTGAGCATGTCTAATACAAAATGGTTAAAAATGTTTTCCATCCCTCTGATGTACATCAAAAAAGTTAAATCCTTGAGTAATTTGGTAGATCTTTTAAGTATAAGATGGATGGAGGGAGAGTGAATTCTTTTCCCTCGTAAGAGTATTGTAAATCTTCATCACTCAGGAGTTGAATGGACAGTCTCAACACTTGTGATCGATTGCAGCGTGTTGGTCCCAGTGTTCTTTTAATCTCACCAGGTTGTCTGTGTGCACATGCTCTCCATGTTTCCCCTGCCCTCTCTCCAAACATTGTTTAAATGCAGAGAAATACATTCTACACCCATCATTTTAACCATTGTAAAATAACAGTGTTAAGTACTTGTCAACACATTGTGTGATAATGACATTATTTATATTAAACCAAATACTTAGTCAAAATCTGCAATGTCTTAATTTAAACTTTGTACACTCTGCATTTTTAAGCAGTGCTTGAGTGAGTACTATACTGCAATAAACAAATGTATGAATCATAATTAATCAGCTATTAAAGATTTAAATCTATCGAAATGGGTACTGTTTATTTACTTGTTAAATAGCATTGTGCACAACAAACCACATCACTATATCATCCAAAATGAGGCTAGGTGTTGATTTCACTTAGCAATCATCACAGACTTCATTACTTAAATACAGTATTCAAGCATTTTAAACACTTTATTAAAATCACCTGTACATTGCAGGTCAGGCTGCTTTGTAGCCTACTGTCTGTTATTTCTAAATCAATTGAAGTTGCTTTTGTCATTGTGGTGACAATCAGAACAGTTTATTTCCAGTGGCTTTTTTCTTTTGCAATTGTTAATTCTTTAATGTTGGCCAATAGTTACAGCCCAGCCAACTCCACTAAAAGTTGATTGTCTGGTCATTTATCAGTGCTGTTTGTGGACTCTGCCTTGTAAGGAAAGTAACTTCAAAATAATTAGCTGTACTTTGGGACATCCTGAGATTCTGAAAAATGCCAAGTTTATCTGCAACGTGTATATTAATTCATGATGATATTGTATTGAAGACTGGTTCCATGAACCTTCATTCCTAACCACCTGCTGTAAAAATTGTAGTGATTATCATTGTAATTTTTTAAACCAGGAAAACTTGCAACTAAAGAGAATGTGTAGTAATAAATTATTACAACTATTTTACTAGATATAAAATTGTGTGGTCCCCAAAAATGTTCATTTGTAGGTTCAGAAAGGGAATACATTGAACAAAACAAAACATGGCGTAACTATCTGTACCTTCAAAGTGGTTTTGGGTACTTTGTAAAAGTATGACTGATAACTTGGCACAGAGAATTACATCTTTGGTTTAAGGTTGTAGATTATGAAGTTAAATGAAAGATCCATTTGCCATTGAAATTCACAGTGGCATGGAGTCTACAATCAAAGTGTGTTAAAACAATCATACAGCAGTGAAGGAGGATATTTTACATGTCTGCTATTTGAAATTTATCCATTGGCCAAGTTGCCTCTACTATCCCCATAGGTAGCATTACAGTTTGGTGAGAGCCAATTTAAATTGTGCAGTTTGTTTATTTAAGAATATACTATACATTTTCAACTTTTGATCTCATTTGAAAATGTAATCACAATAGGAACCTCCCATTCACTTTAGATTTTAAGTGAAACAGGTTTAAAAATACACCTGGTGAACTACAGTATCAACCTGACATCTTTCAGATGGAACATTTGTGCAGGTTGTAACTTTATAGCTACGTGCTACTATCGTCGCAAACTGTCAGACTTGTATGCTTTAACATCCTGATAGGAATCGATAGTTTCTGTGCCCGCTCTAGCAGAATTATAAGAAATCAAAAATATTTTTACTTGGTGTGCAAAACGAACAAAGTAAATTAAAGTAGAATTGCTCGGACAGGTAGGAAAAGCATTTTTAGCAGCCAAGAAAAACACTGTTGAGCTGGGCCTAACAGGATATTCTATTCAACAACAAGTAATTATTAGAGGAAATTAAGTGTTTCCAAATTGGTACAAAAATCTCATTTTTCAAATGAGCTGACCCACTTTGGATGAGACCTATTTTTTTTAAAAACATAGGGCCAGGGTGTTGCTGTTGAGACCAGTACTTATTGCCCAGTCTTAACTGCTTTGACCGAGTTAGTCACATACAATCACATGGCTGACAAGTTTTCTTCCAAAAACATTAGTGAACCACTTTAGGCCTTTGACTTTGTAACCCAAGTTTAAAACTTAGTGGTTTAATTTACAATCACAAGTGTCAATGTTTAAGCCTCCAATATTTCTTACAAATTAACTTGAAAGTAAAAGAGAGCCCATATGAAGAACACATTATATACAATATTAGAAACATTTCAAGCCAGCCTACTTTATTAACGTGACGTTACACAGTATAATCTCTTAACATAGCATCAAACTAACAAACTATTACAGCAAATACGGCATACAGCTTCCTCAAGATTAATTAATTCAGCACATAAATGCTAATGTCCAGTCCAAGAGACCTCCCGTTTCTTCTGCTATTTGAGCCCCATGTATACTTCCATTTCCCAGTGGAAGAGTGAATCTGAATCCGTAAACTTACGACTTCGCAACAGCTTCTAAAAAAAAAGTTATCTTGATTAAAAACCATGCAAAGCTACAAATCCTTGGGGCACGCAAATGAAACTAACAATAATACCATCAGTGCCGAATTGTTATGATTTAGGAAGGACAGAGCAACTTCTGCACAATATTCAAGTCCAGAATTTGCAATCATTCACAAAATGGACAGTTCCAGTACTGAAATGACTGCAGCTGTACTTGGCCACCAGCTCTGCAGTTTTTAAAATAAAAGCTGAAGAAAATGACACTAGGGTGTTAATGAGATTTGAACACATGGTAGGTGATAACTACTTACCAGCAACTTCTCTTGTGCTGAAAATTTAACACGGAGTTTTATTCAAAGAAAATTAGCATAAGATTTTTAGAATTTTAATAAACTTTTGTGCCCCTTTCAGCTCACTTCCTTAGTCCTATCTACATCTTCCAACCCTTATTTTGCATTCTGTACATCATTTCTAATTTATATTTTTTGATTTAGAATCTGTGTGACAGTGAGGATCCTTTAATATGATTTGTTGACAACCATCAGACACATTTCCAAATGTTGCATCCTTTGGATACCAGGGATGAGACACTGATACAAATGGTGAATGTGAGTTCTTTGCGTCAGAGCAAAATTAAGGCCAAGATTTCAAAGAGCAGAACATGAAGGATATTGTAAACTTGGACTGTATTACAGCCTTATAAATATTGTACCAGAGCAGAGACTGGGAATTCTGTGGTGAGTCACACATCTCCTGACTTACAAAACCTGTCTTGCATCCACAAGGCATATCATCAGGGATATGATGGAATATTTGCTTAGATAAGTGCAGCTCCAACAATACTCAAGAAGCAGATTTTTTCAGTTTACTATAGACAGTCTCTCATCTCACTAAAGCCAGTCATCCTAAATTTAAAATTCTAGTAGCTGATTTGGGCTTTTCACTTTCAAACACTATACTGAACTCTATCTTGTTATGATCACTATTTGATAAATGTTCATGCACAATTAGGTTACTAATTAAATCCAGCTCATTACTAAATCCAATATTGCCTGTCCCCTTGTGACATCCAGGACATTTTGTTGTAGGAAATAATCCTTGACACACAGCAGAAATTCTCTACCTTTCTGACAGGTGCTTGTCTGCCGCTTCCAACCTATGTTAAAGTTAAAATCCTCCATTAATACTTCTGTTTTTGCGACACACTTGCCTAATTTCCACAATCATGTAGTCTATTATTTTAGAGCTACCAATTGTAGGTTATATTAAGGTTTCTTACCCTAGGATTTGTTGACAAACAGCATTGCAGCTTTTTTCTTTTCTGCTTTCTTGTTTGCTAGTGAGAAGTATTCATTGACTGTTATTTAAAAATACAAAACATAGAAACATTATTAAGACACATGAAAGGCAAATGAAAATTGAAATTCTGGAACAAACTGCAAAAAATAGTTACCACTGCTTCTCCTGCTGCCTGGTCCATAGAGTCGATAATTAATGAAAGCTTTAGCATTTTCAATCTGCTGGCTTGTTTGCCCTTGGTCCTTTAAACGAATGGCCATATAGCTCTCCTTCCATCTGTAAAGGAATGAAAGTGTAAACACAGAAAAAATTACATAGCGAGCCTTTTTTAATAGATCAAATTGATTGCACCAAGTAATTGTTAAAAAAAGAGCAGGAAAGATTGTAGGTTTGAACACATGATGCAAGCTGGAAGGAGGTACAACCTTTTCCCTCCATTCCTTGCAATGGTTCATGTAAACTCAAGGCAGTAAGCATTGTTTTGGTGCTTACTGTTACGACACAGAGATAGCAAATCAAATCAGCCTAACCATCACTGGATTTGCAATTAAAACAGACTATCTAATTGTTCCCAACGAGACTTTACAACTAACAGATCTTGGACACCAAGCTTAACATAAAAAATTATCAATTTATTACAAATAATATAACTTCAGCAGAACACAAAAAAAACCAAGGTAATCTAATTAATATCTACAATACAAATCTTCGTGAATCATAACCCTCACTCTTGCACATAATGTGCAAGGGAAAAAATTAAAAAGGAAATTAGGAGAACAAAAAGCAGGCATGAAAGAATAATGGCAGGTAAAATAAAGGAAAATCCTAAGTTATTTTACAAGTACATTAAGGTTAAAAATTTAGGGAAGAATAGGGCCCATTAAGGACCACAGTGGTAATTTGTGCATGAAGCCAGAGGTATGGTTCTAAATGAATACATTGTATCGGTGTTCCCTAGTGTGGGATGATGAGTATACAAATCAGGAGAAGGACTGTGATATACTTAAAGAAATTTGCATAGACAAACACCAAGTTCTGAGTAGTCTGGCAGGCTTAAACATAGATAATTAGGGGAGGATGAAATATATCCCAGGCTGTTGCATGACGCAAGGGAGGAAATAGGAAAACTGGGTGTTTGCAATAATTTTCAATTATTCCCTGGCTACAGGACAGGTGCCAGAGGGCTGGAAGAAAGCCAGTAAGTTTGCTTTGAGAATTATCTATTTCTCTTTCACTCTCATCTTTCTTTTCTCTACCCTCCTCTACTACACTTACTACCTGACACACCTGGACTTTCTCATACAAACAAAAATAGAGATTGTTGGAGAAACTCAGGAATTTCTGCAATTGTTCGTTTCAGATCTCTAGCATTCAGTTTCTTTATTGCTGCAGTTTCTCATCATCTTCTTGAGGCGTACTGTTTCAACATGCTTACATGACATAACTGATCTTCTTTTCCTGTGATCAGGAGTATCAATTAGATACGTCACCTTACTGACCACTTTAGCTACTTTGAACGGACCACTGAACTTTGCTTTTAGTAGGTCACATTGTGAAGACAAGTAAGAAAATGCCACTGCCCGATTTGAATTTCTAGTTGCATGTTTATGTGCCCATTTTCTTTTGTTTTCTGAAGTTTTCAGATGATCCTGCATAACTCTAAACACTCTTATTAACCTTTTTAGAGACAAAAACAGAAATTTCTGAAAAAAACTTGGCAGGTTTAATAGCATCTGTGTAGTGAAATCAGACAATGTTTCAGATCCAGTGACCCTTTTTCAGAACTGATGGTAGCTAGGATAAAGTTTTTTTATGCAGAAGATAGGATGGTAGGAGGGGTAAGGAGTTAAATGATGGGGAGAGATAGAGCCCAAAGACTGGCAAAGGAGTGGATAATGGTCAGCCGAAGAGAATAAATAGCTGCTAATGGTGACAATTAGTAGCTAACAATGGGTTGTGTGAAATAGCAGACCATGTGCTAACAAGGCCTGCTGTGTGGGGGTTGGGGTAAGGACTGGGAGAAGATGCCTCAAGCCGTAAAATTTTTGAACTCAATGTTGAGTCCAGAAGGTTGTGGAGTTTCCAAGAGGAAAAAAATGTCAGCCAGGGAACGAGGTGGTGCATTGGAAGTGGCAGGCAACTGGAAGCTTTTTTGCATCAGGACGTAGGGGTTCTGTGAAGCAGTCACCCAGTCTACACTTTGATTCCCCAATGTAGAGGAGACTACACTGTGAACAGCAAATGCACTAGACTAGATTGAGTGAAGTACCAGTAAAGTGCTGCTTCACCCAGAACGTGTGTTTAGGTCTTAGATGCTGAGGAGAGAGGAAGTAAATGGGCAGGTGTAATACCTTCTGCGTTTGCAGAGAAAGATGCCATGGGACTGTGGGATGGTGTTGGGATTGAAGGAAGAGTGGATCAGGGTGTCCTTGCGGAAGCTGACACTACAGGGAAGAGGAAATGGTGGTGGCATCCTGCTGGAGGTGGTGGAAATAGCAGCTAATGATCCTCCGGATGTGGATGCTGGGGGGATGGCAGGTGAGGACAAGGAGGACCCTATTGCTGCTATGGGAGGGAAGAGACGGGGTGAGGGCTGAAGTGCAGGAGATGAGTCAGAGCCGGTTGATGGCCTGGTCAACTACGGTGTTGGGAAATCCTCAGTTGAGGAAGGTGGTGGACATTTTGGATGCTTCCTTGTCACATTTGGCATCATCAGAACTAATGTGATGGAGATGGAAGAACTAGGAGAATGGAATAGAGCTCAAAGTCTGTTCTAAAATACCAAACAACATCATTACTCTTTTATGGACACCCAAGATTTTCAGACCCCAAATGCCAGGCCATGGGAATTTCACATACTACTCATAATATCTCCCAGTGGTAGCTGGGCAGTATCACTATCTGATGAACAACCATCTATTCTTTATCTGCTGGTCTGTGAGGTGGGTATCCACTTCCTCATCAGCACTCCATTCTTAAGTTAATAGCACTCAGTAACTTCTTGGGCCTCTATGTCAGTTTAAGTTGACTTTGCTAACTTATTTAATTCAGTATCTGCTTTCTCAGCCTCAATTAGTGATATTATACCAAATTTTCCCCCTCAATTATCTCAAACAATTTTCACCTCTCAGGCAAATTTCAGAGACCTTTTATTATACTGTCATGTCAACCTTTATTGATGAATTTTAGTTAACCATTATTCTAGTTACCACACAGTATGTTTAAAAAAAAATCTGGAACCTGTTCCTGTAATTGTTTGGTTTCTTGAACATCCTTTGAGTATTCTGTAATTATGACCTTTAATCCTGCAAAATCGTTACCCAGAAGTAAATCTTCTCTCTCGATAGGTAATGTCTTCACTACTCTGACAATTATTTCTCCTGATAATAAACCACATTCCAATGTACTCTTCTTAATGGAACTGGAATATATTCTCCACCAGTCCCATTTACTAGTACCTTAGCTCCCATTGAACTTGCTGGAGGGAAAACCAAGTCTTGCTGTAGTAAAAGCAATTGTGTTGCCCCTGTATCTCTTTCTATGTTTAGCTTGGATTTGGGTTTAGCTACATCACCTGAAGAAAACGGAGTAACCTTGCCCCTCGATAATAACCGTGTATACCTTGCATATTTCTTTTTTAACAAAGAATTCACCTCTTTGTTGTAGTTAGAGGTACAATCTGGTCCACTGTGTTGTCTTTTTGAGTTCCCTTCAACTTATTTATTATGAATTTCTATCACAACTTCCAACATTCCTAAGAAACAAGTACTAACTTATTACAATAGAAACATTTATGCTTTTGAACTTCACTTCCACCCTCAATGCTTTCCTACCTGATCGGAGGACATTCTTCAGACATTCCCTATTGTATATTCTCTAGCCAGGCTACCTGTCTTCCTTTCACTCTTCCACATTTTACGCTTCTCAAATTTCTGGTGCCAAAACAAAGTTTTATGGATTAGTTCATAATCACTAGCCATTATAGCTGCTTGCTTTGCCGTTGCTACCCTTTGGTCTTCTACACAAGTTCTTATTACATAAGATAGGGAAGTTTTAAATTCTTCTAAGAATAACTTCCCTGAGAGCATCATAAGTATTTTCAGCCTTTAATGCAGTTACCCACCTGTTAAAATTGTTTTGTTTAACTCTCTCAAACTCAACAGAAGTTTGTTCAGGCCGTTTCCTTTAGTTCCAAAACCTCTGCCTGTATGTTTCTAGGACCAAGTCATATGCATTTAACTTAAAATAGCCCTTTTTACTTCATCATAATCTATAGCACCTTTCTCCAACAGGATTGCATAAATTTCGAGCTTTACCAGGTAATTTACTTTGTATGGGCAATATCCAATCTGCGTTTGGCCATCCCATCTGGGTCTCTACTTTTTCAAATGACATGAAATGCTTCTATGTCCTTCTTTCCAAATACTGGCTAGGCCTTCACAATCTTAAAACATCTCCTGACTAAATTGCAGACAATGACTAGGTCTTTCCTCTTCAAAGCGCTCCCAAACTCCTGGTTTAGCTTGCTAAACTGTATCATTTGTAGCTTAAATTCTCTTTTTCCTCCCTTTACGGTTATTTTAATTTTTTGGGGGGAATTATTTATCTCTTTCTGTCCTTTGGAAGTCCAATTTAAACATTTCTCATGGTCTTTCCTTCAACTTAAGGTTCACTGATTCATCCATTCTACTACCTGGACTACTTGACCTCTTTGGTATTTTCATTAAATCAAGTTGATATTAAATCTATTACATCTGCCTTCTTAGCTCACCCTGGCTCTGTTACCTTAGCTCTAATCATGACCCACAACAGTACCAGGGAAACCTCTGACACTTACAAAAATCTAATAATTTCTAGTGCCACCTTAAGTCTGTACACAAACTTAGTGTCACAGGCACCAAGGCGTAGCAAAATCCAATACCAGACTTGCATTGTCCATGTTCCCAAATCCTGGTGTCAAGCTGCCAATTATATCATCATACAGGTATAGTAAGCCAAACCAAATCAGCTTCACTATCAACATTACTTAGTTAATGTGTAGTAGACAACTAATAAAAAGTATAAATTATATCACAATCTGGATTACAATAAGGCAAAGCAGATGGCATGTCTGGACTGCAGGATTTATGAAAAGACAGACTGCATTGACTGAACACTTCTGCAGTTACGTGTCTGTTTAGAATCTCTTCAGCTGAGTCTTTGAATCAGATACACAATGACAAATGAGAGAGGAACTCCCTTCCTAACAATTTTGTAGTAGCACCTTTGCTGCAATGATTCAACAATGTGTCTCACCACCCCTTCAAGGGCAATTAGGGATGGACAGTATATGCGGGAGTAGTCAGCAACATCCACATCGCATGCAAGAACACAAAAATCTGGCAAATTTGCTCCAGACCTCCGTCATCTCACAGAGATGTAGCATCAGAATGGGGCTTGATGTGACTGATGGCATAGTGAAAATCTAGGAAATAGAGATCAAGAATCCATAGAAAGTCATCCTATGTAACATGTACAATGTACAGATAGCCATGAGGATCAGCATGAATGCAATCCAAGTCACCTTGCAGCAGGACACTATCCAAAGCAAGGAAGAGGAGAAGTCCAAATGATAGTTGTAAGGATTCAGTAACTAGGGAGACAAATAGCATCTTTTTTCTAGGTTCATTCGTGCAACATATATATTGCTGACAGGCCAACATTCTATTGCCCATCTCTGGTTGCCCTTGAGAAGACGATAGTGAGCTGCCTTCATGAACTTCTGCAGTCTGCATGCTGTAGGTTGATCCAAAATGCCCTTAGAGAGGAATTCCATGATTCTGACCCAGCAATGTGAAGGAATGGTGATATATTTCCAAGTCAGGATGATGCGTAACTTGGAGGCAAACACGCAGGTGGTGGTGTTTCTCTGCCCTTGTCCTTCTAGATGGAAGTGATCATAGGTTTGGAAGGTGCTGTCTAAGGATCTATGGTAAATTTCTGCATTGCATCAAGTAGATAGTACACAATGCTGCTACTGAGCATCAATGGTGGAGGAAGTGGATGCTTGTGGATGTGGTGCTAATCAAATGGGCTGCTTTGTCCTGGATGATGTCAAGCTTCTTGAGTGTTGTTGGAGCTGCACTCAGCCAGGCATTCTATCACACTCCTGATTTGTGCCTTGTAGATGGTGGATAGGCTTTGGGGAGTCAGTAGGTGAATTACATGCTGCAGTATTCCTAGCTTCTGACCTGCTCTTGTAGCCACCGTGCTCATGTGATAGGTCCAGTTGAGTTTCTGGTCAACGGTAACCCCAAGAATGTTGATTGTGGTGGATTTCAGTGATGGTAACACCATTGAATATCAAGGGGCAGTGATCAGATTGTCTCTTATTGGAGACAGACATTGCCTGCCATTTGTGTAACGCGAATGTTACTTGCCACTTGTCCACCCAAGCCTGGACACTGTCCAGTTCTTGTCGCATTTGAATATGGATTGCTTCAGTATATGAGGAGTCACAAGTGGTGCTGAACACTGTGCAATCATTAGCAAACATCCCCTCTTCTGACCTACTGGTGGAGGAAAGGTGATTGTTGACGCAACTAAAGGTGGTTGGGCCTAGGTCACTACCTTGAGGAACTCTTGCAGAGATATTCTGAAGCTCAAATGACTGACTTCCAAAATCATCTTCCTATGTACCAGGTACGACTCCAATCAACGGAGAGTTTGCCCCGGTACCCACTGATTCCAGTTTTTCCTCAGACTCCTCGATGCCACACTTGGTCCAATGTGGCTTCGATCTCAAGAGCTGTCACTCTCACTCTATCTCTGAAATTCAGCTCTATTGTCCACATTTGAATCAAGGCTGTAATGAGGTCAGGAGCTGAGTGGCCCTAGTGGAACCCAAACTGGGCATCAATAAGTGGGTGCTGCCTGATAGCACCGTTGATGACACCTTCATCACTTTATTGATGATCAAGAGTAGACTTTTGGGACAGTAACTGGTTGGGTTGGATTTGTCCTGCTCTGTGCGCTCAGGACATGCCTGGCCAATTTTTCCACATTGTCAGTTAGATGCCAACGTTGCAACTATATTGGAACAGGTTGACTATGGAAGCAGCAGGTTCTGGCGCATAAGTCTTCAGTACTATTGCCAAACTGTCGTCAGGGCCCATAGCTTTTGTAGTATCCAGTGCCGTGAACCATTTCTTGGTATCATGCGGGTGAATCAAATTGGCTGAAGACTGGTATCTGTAATACTGGTGACCACTAAGGAGGTTTAGATGGATCATCCATTTTGCACTACCAGCTGAAGATTGCTGTGAAAGCTTCAGCCTTAACTTTTGCACTTATGTGTTGGGCTCTTCCATTATTGAGGATGGGAATATTTGTACAGCCTCTTCCTCCAGTGATTTGTTTAATTGTCCACCACCATTCAGGACTGCAGAGTTTAGATGTGAGTCATTGATTGTGGGATCACTTAGTTCTGTCTATTACTTGTTGCTTACACTGTTTGGCATACAAGTGGTCCTGTTTGGTAGCTTCACAAGGTTGACATCTCATTTTCAGGTACGCCTGGCGCTACTCCTGGCATGCCCTCCTGCACTCTCCACTGAACCAGGGCTGATCTCTTGGCCTGATTGTAATAGTTGAGTGGGGATATGCCAGGCCATGAGGTTTCACATTGTGGAGTACATTTCTCCTGCTGTTGATGGCTCACAGCACCTCACGGATGCCCAATCTTGAGTAGCTCGTTAAGTGGTATCAACAGTCCCATTTGGCATGTTATGTAACTGGTACCAGGTGAGGTGAATCTCAAACCAATCTGAAAGAATATTAGAGAAAGACAGAAAAGATCCAGTTTGTTGTGATCCTTGATTGGATTAACAACGTACAGAACAGAATGCAAGCGGCTCTGTTTAGAGAGTATCAGCGTTTTTTTATTCATTCACGGGATGAGGGTGTCACTGGCTAGGCCAGCATTTATTACCCAGCCCAGACGGCAGTTAAGTGTTAACCACATTGCAACGTTCTGGAATCACATGTAGGCCAGACCAGGTAAGGATAGCAGTTTCCTGTCCTAAAGGACATTAGGGAACCAGATGGGTTTTTTCAACAATCAACAATGGATTCATGGTCATCATTGGACTCCTAATTCCAGATTTTTAAAAACTGAATTCAAATGCTGGGATTTGAAATCAGGTCCCCAGAACATTATCTGGGTCTCTGGAATAACAGTCTAGTGATAATACCACTAGGCCATCACATCCATAGGAGTGAAATTAAGGAATGGGGTCTCTAGACTAATAACCAGAGACTATGGTATCTCTGGATTCTTATCCAAACCATATGCAAATTGTCACAGGTACATTCAGATTGGAGATATAAACATTGAGTGGAGGTGATGTAGGAAAGAGATTCCAGGAGTTTATGGGGCACCGGCACGAAGTATTAGAACAAGGATGAACTGGACTGAAAGAAGGACAATACTGGAACTCAGAATTCCAGTGGAAAGTTAATTAGAGTGGTAAATGGTGGGACAATTGTCAGGTGCTGCAAACAATTGCACAATATCAAGAGAACACAAAATAGAAGAGTCCAAAATTGTGCTTTCGTCACTACGAGTAAAGACAAAACTAAATGATGCCAAGTAATTAAATGAAGAGAGAATTAAACAGTGTGAGTAAAACATTAGAGAAAAAGCACAGGTTCAGGTGTGTGGTCTAAATAATTGTTCTTTGGATAAACAGAGTAAAAGGACAGAATTTGAATAATGAGTAACAGGCACAAATTCATCTTGGGAGGATATGATGTGGCAGCCATTACTAAGACAAGGTACAAGACTATCAAGTCTAGGAAGTAAATACATCCGGTTATAATGTCTACAGCAAAGATGAGGGGGAGCGGTGATTTTGGGTGGGGAATACTGCCTTACTGATGAAAGGTAAATTCAATTCATTAATAAAAGAAGATCAATGAGAAACTTTACGGGTTGATGGCAGAAAGGTAATATATTTTTGAGCATGCTCAGGACAGTTTACTGCAACAGTGCAGTCAAGAATTAGTGACAGAGCATCTAATGTTGAAATTATTAATGAATAATGAGCCATATTTATGTATTTAACAGCCCCATGTGAACAGTTACCCAACAGCATTTTATGATCAAGTTAAATGCATTTTTTTTGGAAGGGGAAATGTGAAATGCTAAAGTTCTAGATTTAGGCAAAGCTAACTTTCACAACAGCAGCAGCTATGGATAACTAAATAAGAGACAACGGCAAACTGAACAGAAAATACAAAGATGCAAAGAAATCTCATATGCTGACGAATGGGAGAGTTGCAAAGTATGGTTAAGAATACACAAGGGCATCCAGCAAATTTGGCCAAAACCTCACAAACAGCCCAAAAGAAATCAAAGATGGAGGTAAAAAAATTCACCTTATACATATTAGCTTATACAATGACTGGATAACTGCAGATTCTCAGCAAGTGCAGAAAAACAATAATATTTGACTGGAAGAACAATGAGAACAGGAGGAAAAGATACAGGTCGTGTATCTCCCATGCTACTGCTCCAACACCATCTGCCATCCTCCCACCCTTCTTGCTCCGCCAAATCATAGATTCTGTCTCTGGAGGAGCTACCATAGCCAAGAATAAGACTGAAGGCCAAGGAGCAGACATGCTGCATTATGAGGCTGACCTATTCAATCTCCTCCTGCACCAAATGATGAGAGTGGAGGAGAAGCAGAAAAATAAGAAAGTTCGAAACTGGCTCAAAACCTAGTAATGAAGCCAGAGACATGCACACAGCAGCACCCAAAGCGAGAATGTCTTCAAGGGCAGCAATCATAGATTCTGTCTTTGGAGGAGCAACAAAAGTGGGACAGAGAGAAAGTAGAACAGATGCTGGAGAATCTGAGATAACAAGGTGTAGAGCTGGATGAACACAGCAGGCCAAGCAGCATCAGAGGAGCAGGAAGGCTGACATTTCGGGCCTAGACCCTTCTTCAGAAAAAAAAAAGAGAAAACTTGTGATTACAGCAGCTGGTGCAGAAAGCACAGGAGAAAGAGAGGTGTGACTGGAGGAGTAGCTGTGATCTCTCACTCATTCCTGATCCAACCAAAACTCTGTATTTAGAACCCGCTCCCACCGATTAGCAGAGGTACAATTTTCATTTAAGCCTCACACCAGCCACTGAAGGGCGGAACATATACTTGAAATGACAGATTTCCAAGATGCCAGTATCAGAAACATGCAAACGGGGAAAATTTCTCATCCCTACTTACTTTTATGTAACATTAACCCATTTCTCCTAAATTAGTGGCCAAGATAATATGGTTGTGGAATAAATTGAATTCAGAAATGTAAACTATTTCTTCAGATTGTTTAGCTCATCTTTGGCTAAAAGAAGCTGGATTTTGGTGTCAGTTACCTGGTATCCAAGCACTCCTCAACATCTTCCTCCAATCCACTGTCCTCCTCAGGGTGCTGCACAAAATCACAACCTTCACCTAAAATGAGGCAAAACAAGTTTTAAACAAAATAAATTTGTAGGAGCAACCAAGGTATATAAACAGAATTAAAAATAACCTCACCTACAAAAAACAACCTGCTTAGGTGACTCTAGAGGTTGCAAGATAGAAACAAAGCTGAAAGTAGTACAGTTCACATTCCCAGGTGCTGATCCAGGCAAAGCACTACAAAATTTAGTGCCAGATGGAACTGAACATCAATGATCCCTTTATCCCCACTAAATGCCTTGATTCATGCTACTATGCTGTTCAAAAGTTAATGACATATTTTGACATTTTGATACAATGTTATCCAACAACAGTAGTAAACCCAGTCTAGACTGGGTATCGAACACGGGACCTTTGACCTTCACAATGTTCAGTGCCACCAGAAGTGTGTTGTTATTACCTTAACATTGGGAGCTCCACAACTTTTCCTTTGTAAAAGATTTGTCTTTGAAAGGGCACAAACCAATTAGTCAAAAATCAAGAAATTCTTCTCTCACGTCATGTATATAACAGTTTCATTTAGCAGAAAAGGTTGCAACGTGCTGCACATAGGTGTGATCAGACAAAAATTAACACCACTGCATAGGAGGCAATATTAAAAGGGATGACTAAACCTGTCAAAGAGGCAGATTTTAAGGAGGGTTGTAAAAAAGGAGAGCCAGAGGAGTTTAAGAGAGGGAATTTCAGCACATGAGCCTCAATGACTAATGAGACAGCACACAATGGTGGGACAAACAGATGCGTAAGAGGCAAAAAGGGAGAGTTTGGGGCGAATAATGCAAAGCTGGAGCCAGCGACAGTGAAAACATGGGGTAAGACTGGGAGTACGATGATGAGAATTTTGAATGTGAGACATCAAGGGAACGGAAAACAACACTGGTCAATGAGGACAGAGGTGATGAGACAGCAGGATAAGCAGTGAACAAAGACAGGTCGTGGACAGGAATGTCTAACATACGACAAATTGGGTTGCAATTTTGAAATCACCTTTTAAACATGAATCAAGTATCTAGCATAATAAAGGCATACAATCTATTCCACCTAACACTTACAATAAATCATCCTCCTAAACAATATTTTGTATTAGTTCCACTTTCACCTCAGTAATTTAACTCAGCATTAAAATTGTTCATTGTACCCTGTGGACAATGTACCTGAAAAGAAAATTACCTTTATCCCACTTACAGCACCACATGAGAAGTGTACAGGCAGGTTACCAATAGTTTAGTCCTGTACTAGACATTGTACCCCATAGTCCCTTATTATGCAACCACTTGTTAGAGCAGCCCCAATGTGCTTACATTTGAAAAATATCAGGACGTGGCAGACTGACATAAAACAGTTTTCAAAAGTTTAATTTGGATGTGTAGTGCTGACAACAAAAACTTCGATCATTTTTTTCTCAGAGGGCTTCAGTACCAAAGCATCAGAATGCAAACAGTTGGTCAGTTTCCATGTGAAAGAATCTCAAATCATTGATCAGTGGGTAAAAAATCCAACTGAATGGCAAAAAAGCACGCTCTACCTTCTTTACTTGAGTCAGGTGTCTGGTCATTCCTAGAAGGCAAAGCAAATCATTCAGTATACTGTTCGTTATACAGCCGGTGTCCTGCAGCATATCGTGCAAACTTCAGACAGAAGTATTACTTACTTGAAAAGTTGAAAACTACAATTAAAGTTGAAAACATCCCAAACCTTGTATGTCCTTCACAGGTGAAGTTGCTTTTCTACAAATATACTATACAACATTTTTGGGATGGGTAGTAAGCAGAATGAGGATATTTCTCAGTTGCTATTAATCCTGCATAAACTATTCTGCATTACAATTAAAAGAACTTGCATTTGTATGGAATAGCTCAAAGCATTTTACGAACAATGGGCAACTTATGAAGTATAGTCAATATTGTGTAGTCAAACTGGGTGGACAAACTGGTGCAGAAAATATATGAGCAGATGAGTACTCAAAAAGGTGTTTAGCGGTGTTAGTACAGGTAGGATTTGAGAACTGTATGTTCTTTTTCACTAAAGCCAAGGTTATTTTACTTCGAGATAACAAGCATGGGGCTGGATGAACACAGCAGGTCAAGCAACATCATAGGAGCAGGAAAAACCTGCTGTGTTCATCCAGCCCCATGCTTGTTATCTCGGATTCTCCAGCATCTGCAGTACCTTTTATCTCTGATGTTATTTTACTTCCACCTGAATGGGAAGATGGGTCTTTATTTTCCTTAAAAATGTGAATTTACTGCCTCCCGTGTTTGGTACAACCATGCAAATTGATGTGTCATTTTGGATAGTATTAATACTCCAGCAATTTTAATGGAACTGCCCAAAATACATTGAATTTAAGTATGTGAAAAACAGCACTTCTGGTAACTTAGCCCTGCCTCTGCACTGTACTGAAACATCAGCCCATATATTTAGTTCTGTAGTCAGGCTTCAGCTTTTGCCATGAAGTAAGAATTCTATCCATTGAGCCAGACTAACAATAACCACTTTAACTGAATGGACAGCATAAATACACACATTTTGTTTTCATAATTGGATATCTTTATTATAAGTTCTACTGCAATTAATTTTCATGATGTTGTTTTATCTCATTAGAGCTAGAACCGGAGTCAAACAAACTGAATCACATTTCTGGGCAGATGCGGATAAAAATAATTTTTAACATGTAAATCAAGTAGACTTGTATGTCAGACATGGAAATACAGAAACAGCAAAATTTCAATGACTTTAAAAGGATATAAATTTGAACAGGTTAGACCCATTTTTAACTGATTAAAAACAGCAGCCCAGAAAAGTTCAAATTCTGTGTTTTCTCTACATATTTTGAGCAGTTTTACAAAACTAACAGAGTCAGGGCCAATCAGATTTTCTTAATGATCATGTTATTAAAATTTTATGTGTGACTTTGTAGCAGCAACAAAATTTGTGCCTGTATTCAAAATGGGTACAAATCTAATAAAACCCACCATCGTTAACAGCAGTTAATAACTTCTAAATTTCTTCTCATTTGAAAACTTTGACAATGTTTCATCAAAGGAAATGCTGTCTCAAATCTAACACAATATGAACAATGTACAGTGGGTTGACATTTCAAACCAAAGCACTTAGATAAGCGAAATGGCATAAACCAAGGAGTTTTCATCTCCCCTTTGGGAAATTTAAGACTTAGAATCATCAATCAATATTTACATGCACTTTCAAAATGGTTCAATGAGAAGAACTTGTAAAAGTAGGAGCTAGTTGAACAACTCATCTACTTGACACTTGTGCCTTTATAACCTCTACACGGCGTGGTTTCCCACGTTCACCCCTCCACAACTTAAGAATATCTAAAACTCTGCTCCCTGCATGGTACCAAGTCTCATTCATCTATTACCTGTGTTCTGACCTACAGTAGTTGCTGCCGAGCAACATCTTGACTTCCAAATGCTTATCATAGAATTCCTACATTGTGGAAACAAGCCATTCAGCCCAACAAGACCACAACGCCGAACAACATCTCACCCACACCCACTCCCCCTACCTCTGCAATTTCCCATGTCTAACCCACCTAACCTAAACATCCCTGGACACTATGGGCAATCCACCTACCCTACACATCTCTGTACTGTGGGAGGAAACCAGAGCACCCAGAGGAAACGGGAAGAATGTGCAAACTCCATACAGTCACCAGAGGGTGGAATTGAACCCGGCTGAGGCTGCAATGCTAACCACTGAGCCACTCTCATTTTAAAATTCCTTTGTGACCTCACCTCAGTCTATTTTTGTGACCTTCTGCCCCACTATTTTCCAAACTTTCTACACTCTTAAACTTCTGGCTTTTGAAACATACCTGATACTCCACCAATGGTGGCTAAGTGTTCAACTATCTTGACTATAAACTCTGGAATTCCTTCCCTGTACTTTTGTGCCTCCCTATTTCAGTTCCTTCCTTCAAGACGCTTTTTTAAGCCTACTGCATTAACCAAGCTTTTGGTTAACTGACCCAATATATCTCCTGGTGTTGTTCAGTCTCTATTTTATTCCATCATGCCCTGTGAAGAGCCTTTGCGTGTTTTATTAATTAATAGTTCTAAACATATGTAGTTGTGCAGTTTTAACTAGAACCATAATGTTAAACAGTGGTGGAGTGATTAGGTTTTAGAAGGAACAGGCTATTTGTAATAGATTAAGGTATCACCTTTATGCTTTTAGAATATATAATACGCAAGGGAAGTTGGCAGAAAATAAAAATAAACCAGAACTTGTCAATATGTACTCAAACAGCCTCAATAACACGTGATCCTGTTTTCTCATTTTTATTCCAGTCAGTCTGAGGCTTACGTAACATGAACATGCGTAGCAAACTAAGCTCATACTTGCAATCAAATCTGTAATCTGGACCTTGATTGCTTTATTAGAGTTTCACAAAATACAAATCATTCCTAACAGTTGTTGAGCAATTAATTGCTGGCTTTTCAAATATTTCACACGGGCCCTCTTGTGGCACAGTGGTGATGTCCCTAACCCCGGAGTAGTTCAAGTTCCACCTTGAAGATGTGCAATAACATCTTTGAACAGGTTGATTAGAAAACTAGGTTAATTTTTTTAAAAAGTCCACATTTTAAAAAATCCAATGTTTTCACAAAGATGATCACAATTTTCTTGACAGATTGTGTAAGCAATAAAACAACCTCAATTGTTTTTAAAAAGCAATGCTTACAACTCAGAATTAGAAAAAACATTGCGCAGTTGCCCTGTTTCTAAATAATATTAATTTTATAAACTGAGACAGATACGTACATTAAATAGGTAACCAATCTTCAAGACGATTACTATTTACTTTATTATCTTTGTACTTCAAAAGTGTCTTGTTTAACAGTTGTCTACTTACTCATCTGAGACTGAAGTGATCGCTTCAAGAATATTATCTGGAAGCAACTTGCGTTTCTAGTATATATAATAACAAAATAGAAAAAGAGAGAGATTATCAAACAGACAAATCTCCATATAATGCCATCTAGCAAGCAGAGCCAAATTCCAATTAAAAATTCGTAATTTTAACTTATCCAATGTGGATATATTCAGCCTACATTCATTTTAACAAAAGCTACAATAGAAATTGAAGGACATCCCAATGCAAAACCCACAGTATGAGCACTTAGTGTTGAACAGATTGTTTTAATTCATTCAAGACATGTTGGTGTCACTGGCTATAATTAGCCATCTTAAGTGTCCTCAAGAAGGGAGTGATGATACACCTTTTTGAACCAGAGCAGTCCATGTTATGTAGGTACACCCACAGTCCTGTTGAGGAGGGAATTTCAGCGTTTGACCCAGTAATGGTAAAAGGAACAGCAATATAGTTCCAAGTCAGGATGGTGCATGTGGACACCAGCCCTTCCGGAACAGTAACCTATTCCAATATGTGTCAGAGACCAGGTAAACTGTGAGCCTCTGGAAAGTTAACGCAAAACTGTTTATGTATGGTACTTTATGACAAGTTGAGTAAAGATGGAAGGCCGTTAGCTTGCTTGGAGTTTAGAATAATGGAGGAATATTCAATTTGACCTTTGAAAACTCAGTGACTGAAAGCTTTTCAGATTGTTTTGAGGAGGTATAGCTGGGCTAAGAAACCAGCACAGATTCTCTCGAAGAAAGAAGTATTTTTTTTTTTTAAATAGCAGTTCCGGAAAACAGTTACCACAGTAGAGAAGTTTAATTTGTGAAATGTTCAAACCAGGAGTGTTCGGTTAGGAATCTGTATGTGATTGAAAGCTGAGAAACTCTCAGTTGAGAGAAGTGAAGCAGGAAGAAACTATAGTCCACACACAAGAAACTGGATTGAATCAGTTAAGTAGAACTTAAAGATTTGGTACAGGGATAATTTACCTGAATTTGCATCTTGGTAATGGACAGGAAACATGTCAAAACTTTGTTTTGCTGTGTGTTTTTAAGATTTTTCTGTGTTCTATATATTTAGATGACTTAGTTTTATCTCTTATGGAATAAACTCTCTCCTGTTGTTAAAGAAACACCCTCACGTGACTATGTTTTCATGACTGACTACCACATTAAATAGTGTTTAAAAAAAAAAGCAGTCCAGATTTCATTCTGGGATATGACCCGTATAGCAGTACCATCAGCTGGGATCATAATACTGATCTCAAGAATTTGAAATCCCTCTATGGTTTCATACCTCCTGATCTCTGCAACCTCCTCCAAACCCAGAACACTCCAAAATCTCTATTCACCACAACTTTGGCTTCTTGTGCATTCCCATTTTAAAAGTGCCACTGCCAGTGACCATGCCTTAAGCTGCTACTGCCCAAGGCTCTGGAATTACCACTCTAAATAATGCTCCCAACACTTTTAAGACTGCTACCTAAGTTCTAACTCAGCCAGTTGTTTTTCATCATCCAACCTATTGTCTTTCTGTATTGTTCAGGATCAAACTTGAAGTTTCTTGTAACTTTTTATACTATATTGAAGGCACTATACAAATATAACTTGCTCTTGTCACTGTTTTGCCCAATGGTAAGAATCAACATTTAATATAATACTATGCCAGGATTGAAAATGGAAAGGGTTTATTCTGGTTGTCCTGGGCTTAGACAACCCAAAAAACCGTACAGTGCAGTATGACAGGCTAGTGGAATTACTGAGTTTTAAAACAATGTAATTCAACCATAATTTTGGAAAATAGCAAAAACTGAATAAACCTTTTCTAACAAGATAAATATGCAAAAATATCTGCGTAACAGCCTCCAAAACTGAACAGCTCACTAAACTGAAGCAGTAGCAGTGGATTCTATAAATGAAATGAAGAAGAGCTTCAAGTGTGCTTTATATACAAAGTCAAAGTCAAAATTAAGTTATAAAAGTTTGGTATCTTGACTAACAACTGTACCTTCTGCTCTTTGAAAAACTGTTCCTTTCTTCTTCTTTTCTCCTTCAGCAATGCTTTGTCTCTGAAATATTTTAAAACATAATTACAAATAAAAATTGCACTTCCTTTTTTGTCACATTTAAACTTAGATTGCTGTAATTGCGTTGTCCCCCTCATCACTTCCTAGCCACCACTGCCAAAACTAAACATGCTCAAAAATTAAATATTTGGGACATTCTTACCAAATTACTTTCCAAAGAAACTGAACTAATTGCATATTAAAAATAGTATGTCCAATTCGAGAAAGTGGCTGATTCCATACTTTGCATGGGGCTGGATGAACACAGCAGGTCAAGCAGCATCATAGGAGCGGGAAAACTTGACGTTTCGGGCCTAAACCCTTCATCAGAAATGGGGGAGGGGAAGAGGGTTCTGAAATAAATAGGGAGAGAGGGGGAGGCGGATAGAGGAGAGGATAGGTGGACAGGAGGCAGACAAGTCGAAGAGGCGGGGATGGAGCCAGTAAAGGTGAGTGTAGGTAGGGGGGTAGGGAGGAGATAGGTCAGTCCAGGGAGGACGGACAGGTCAAGGGGGCAGGATGATGTTAGTAGATAGGAGATGGGGGTGTGGCTTGGGGTGAGAGGAAAAACAGGTTAGGGAGGTGGAGATGAGCTGGGCTGGTTATGGGATGCGGTTGGGGGAGGGGAGATTTTGAAGCTTGTACCCGTTGTGGCTTCCTCTACATCGGGGAAACCAAGCGGAGGCTTGGGGACCGCTTTGCAGAACACCTGCGCTCAGTTCGCAACAAACAACTGCACCTCCCAGTCGCGAACCATTTCAACTCCCCCTCCCATTCCTCAGATGACATGTCCATCCTTGGCCTCCTGCAATGCCACAGTGATGCCACCCGAAGGCTGCAGGAACAGCAAATCATATTCAGCCTGGGAACCCTGCAGCCCAATGGCATCAATGTGGATTTCACAAGCTTCAAAATCTCCCCTCCCCCAACCGCATCCCAAAACCAG